>VWZE01010410.1:406431-441044 GCA_013396675.1 Eubucco bourcierii
GAGGGAACTCCGAGGGGGGAAGGCCACGTACCGTCTCCTGACTGGTCCCGGCTGCCGCGGTCGGGCCGAAGGCCACAACGCAGGAGCAGAGCACGGGCCAAGAGAAGTAGGCTGCGGGCGCGGCCTCGGCCTCGCATTCCCGGCCCCGTGTCCCCACTGGCCGCGCGCCAGCCCCGCTTCCGGCGCGCTCGGCCGGCGCGCATGCGCGGTGCCCGCGCCGCCCTCGCCCGCCATTAGTGAGGCGGGAGGCCGGGAAGATGGCGCTGGGGTGTTGCCAAGGGTGCTGGTGTGGCCGCGCTTTTCTGGGCCGGCCCATGCTGAGGCGGCGGAGGTCCCTCGCTACACGGAGGGTGGCGGCTGGGTCCCCGATACGGCCCTATGCGGTGGCTGGCGGTGCTGAGGCGGTGGGCGGGGAAGAGCTGCTCGAAGTGTGCTGGCGGCGGCACTTTCTGAGGGGCTGCTCGGAGCCGCGGCCCTGGCGCACCTATCTCAACGGTTGCCACCCGGGGTTCGGGCCGCTGGGCGTGGGACTGCGAACCAATCTGCAGGCCCAGTGGTGGGACTCAGCGCTAGCTTTCCGGGAGCAGGTGCTGGCGGTAGATGCCCCGTTCCACAGCCCGCTTGCCGCCGGCTCTCTGCCGACAGGGCAGAGTCTCCGGCTGGTGCACTCTGAGGCGCTGCGCGAAGCCCTCCGGGGCGGCCCGTCAGGGGAAGAAGTGCTGGGGAGCGCGGGGATGCTCCGTGATAGCCTGCTGCCCGGTACGGCCCTCTGCTGTCGGCGCAGGGGGAGGCGGCTCGGCGCAGCCCAGGCGCCTGTTTATGTTTTCCTTGCTGGGAGCGAAGCAGCTGTGTTTAAGGGAATTTTCCAGTGGTGTCAGCGCGCTGGGAAAGTTTCAGCTGCGTGCTGTGGATTTGTGTCCTTTTCAAGGACCTGAGCGGCATGAATGCCGAGATTTGCCTTGGATGCTCTCCCTTGTACCGGGGAAAAGGCACCTTAAAATTGCAGTTGTCAAAGTATCCCGAGAATTTGGGCTACATAGTGCTGAGCTGGTCCCTGCAGTGCAAACGACCTGTGTGTCATATGTGCTGCATTCGCTCTCAGTAGCATTAAAATCTGTGAATTTGTTGCTACTAATAGTAATGATTTGTATCTGGCAGGTGCTTTGGCACAATACGTTAGCTGCTTAGAACTGGTGAACAAAAGACTGCCTTGTGGCCTCGCTCAAATTGGAGTGTGCTTTCACTCTGTACCAGAGAGTGAACAACACAACACAAACCTTAGAAGGTACAGTAATAGAGTAATCTCTTCCCGTGCTTAAACCAGCTGTTTGCACTTGTTTCACCTTTGCATTGTTTTTGAATACTGTTTCTTGCTTTTTCCCTGTTACTTTTGAAGGAGTTAACTTGCTGACCTTACTATTGTTTAAAGAATAGGAGAAAGGACCACGTCTTTGCTTACATGGTTTAGTTCTCCCAGAACTGCAGGACAGTGGCTGGATTACTGGTTACGGCAGAGGCTCCAGTGGTGGAGAAAGGTAACAGCAGCATACTCATCTTGGCCCGCTCTGCATCTCTAAAAGACCAGAAATGTACACACTGTTTTCTTGTGAGAAAAGCCTAGTTTCTAGTGAGGAACCAGAAAGGGTTGTGGCAAACAAGTAGTTTGTAGTGCAGCTTGCAGAAAGTCAAGTGTACTGCATTTCTAAGTGATTTGAGATGAGAATGCTCTGAAGCAGCAAAGAGACTTAGGACATAATATATAAAAATCCTTTGCTGTAAACACAGGCTACAGCTTGCATTGCTGATTTGTTTTCTGTGGTTGATGCAGCATTCACAGCAGTGATTGCCTGTTTCTTTGTTTTCAGTTCGCAGTAGGCCCATCTAACTTCAGCAGCAGTGACTTCAAGGATGAAGAAGGAAGAAGAGGATTTAATTTACATTACAGCTTTCCTTGGGGGACAGAAACAATAGAAACATTGAAGAACCTTGGTGATGATGAACTGTTACAGATGTATCCAGGGGATAGTTCAAAATTACTTGTAAGCTTTACTGTATTAAAAATACTTTCTGCTAAAAATGATACTGTGTGAGGAAAAAATGGTTTCTTTGCTGATCTAGTTGCTTGGCATGTGACTGTCTTTATACTTCTAAAGTAAGCAAGGGTTTTGGGCACAGTGTTTGAGGTATGCCTTTGTGGGTTTTTTCTCTTCAGGGCCGAGATGGAAGGAAGAATGTTATTCCTCATGTTCTGTCTGTGAGTGGAAATCTGGACCGAGGAGTGTTAGCCTATCTCTTTGATTCTTTACAGCTAGCTGAGAATCCATTAACAAAAAAGAAAACTTCACAGAGAAAGGTAACTGTAGAAAATGGTGGAAGGAAGGGACAGGTGTAACTCCAAAACCCACAGACAATGGAGTGAATGTATGCATGGAGATGCCCCTCTTTTTCATACTGCTGTCTCTGTTCCCTTCCTCAGCAAGTGCAGGCAGAACGTTTCTATCTGGTAGCAGTAGGCTGGTCTGCCTCTGATCATTTTCATTCACATAAGAATTTTTTCTCATTTTGATGTCACCTTTTCTGTTACACCTTCTTTCTGATCAGTAAGTAGACTCTTGCCATGCAAGTGCTGAAGGAGTTAAGAGGAATTGGAATGTAGTTGCTGTGGTGGGAAAGAGAGGAGATTGTCTTCCAGCAACCTTTGAAAGTTGCTGAGAAGAGTAGAAAAAGTGGGTCACAGGTTGTAGTGGGTCATTTCCCCAGGCTTCATCATCATCATTCCTATATTGACCCTGGCTTTGTGCATCTTAGAGTGCCAGCTTTCAGGCAGCACTGGTTAAACAAACTGCTGTTTGGTCTTTAAGAGCAGGCAGTAGACTGGATGGTAACTGCTGGAATGTCTCTGATCACTTTGTTAAAGATGATGGACTGCTGCTAACAAAACGTTTTTGGGGCTCAGCCAAAGCAGAGTAATTTCTGCCAGGCTAACCTAGCTGTCAAGTGTGCTAATTTTATTAAGTACAGCCTTCTTGTAATCCAGGAATTTGTGCTATAAGTCAAATCTTGTGTGGTTAGAATCTTAATTTCAATGAGAGATCTTTAAGAGTTCCTAACTATTTATAATTTAACACTAAATGCATTTAGTAATCTGTTGCTTTTTTCATACAATTATTAGGTGCTTAAGCTTCATCCTTGTTTAGCACCTATTAAAGTGGCCTTGGATGTAGGAAAAGGTCCAACAACAGAGCTGAGACAGGTATGTTGTGTGAAAATACTTCAATTTTGAGCACTGATTTTTCCATGTAACCTTCTGGTACAATTCAGACACCATTTACATTGGGGAGAATCATGCTGCTGCCTTTGAGTCTTGGAGACTGATAGATGTACACATTTCACACTGCTTCTGCTGTGCAGCTCGGGAGTTGTAGCTGAAGGAGTAGGCTGCAGCCAGCGGGTAGTAGGTGCCTCTCTTGTGTTAACACACTGCTTTTAGTATTAATAGGTTGATAGTTGTTCTGGGTGATAAATAACACAGTCCCTCTCAGCTTCTTAGTCTTTCAGAATTAACAGAAGGATTTTGAAATCAAAACTTCTTAAGTCAGTCATTAAGCTGTTCCCCACAGAGGGGAGGAAACTCACACTGGCACCATTTTAAATAGAAATGGAAATTTAATTGTCAGGCTGCTTTCTGCTTGGAGATCATTTCAGCTAGCACATTAACACGGCTAGGAATGCTAATGCCACACATACTGGAGTTCTAATGGTTTCTTTGCACGGGATTTCAAACCCTCACGGTCTGTCCTTTGTTTTTAAATGAACACAGGTTTGTCAAGGATTGTTCAATGAACTCTCAGAAAACAGAATTTCTGTGTGGCCAGGTTATCTGGATACTGTGCAGGTATCTCTGGAACAGCTTTACACAAAGTAAGGAGAGACAGTCTTTGGTAAATTAAACTGGGAAGGTGAAAGATGACTTTCTGTGGACTAGTGAAAACAGGCCTGTTTTCAGTGATGTCAGGTGCTGTAGTAACCACATGACTGAAGTGTCCTGAACTAAGAGCTTGGATTCAGTTGGCTTTATTACAAAGAGCAGTGTCAGTTAATTTGTAAAATGAAATGGATTGTAATCCTTTCACACCTTGCTCTGAAACTGCAAAATGCCTTTCAGAGACTCTGCTATTGAAAATACATTTCTTAAGATGAACTATAAACTTGCAGATCTGCTTCCCACCCTTACTCCCCATTTTCACCTCTGGACTGGTTCTTCATTGTTAAATTCTATTTCAAATAGCACACCTTGTCTGGTCTTGAAAGTTCTTCCAAGCCTGGAACCATCACTTAGTGTATGTGATGGAACTATTTGTACAGATACAAGCCACTGTTCCAGCTCAGGGCTTCGAGTGATTTGTTGGTCAGTGAATTTTGAGTGTATTGTTGCTCATGTCAGTGGATCTGGAGCATGCAGAATATTATTTCTAGAAAATAAATATGACTACTTGTTCCTTGCAGAAGTCTTTTAAATCTGGCTACTAAATAGAAGAAAACTCTATTCTGCTTCTACAGAAATACTCTGGTATAGGTCACCAAATAATACTTTCAAGTACTAAAGCAACTAAATAAAGAAATATAATTAGTTAAATGAGGAATGGCAACGAGGAAAATGCTGTCTTCATGTGGGACTTAGTGCGGTGTAGCAGAAATTAATCTCTACAGCTTATAGTCATTTGGACATAACTTCTGACATTTTCTTACACCAAGAGCAGCAAGAGATGTTCTCTTTCCTGTGCAGGTACGATGAGATGAGCATTCTGTTCATGGTCTTGATAACTGATGCCACTCTGGAGAATGGAGTGGTCCAGCTGAGAAGTAGAGACACCACCATGAAGGAAATGATGCACATTTCTAGGCTGAAGGACTTTTTAACCAAGTATGTAACATCAGCCAAAAATGTGTAAACTTAAATTCACTGAATAAAAGAAGTTACTTAAATGTCTGTGCCTGAACTGGCTTCACAACAGTTTCATGAACTCAATGGCTTCTCTGCAAGTAGTTGTGCTAAAACTTGGTAGTGCATCTGTGTACTGTCAAATCTGCACAGTCTGGGCCTTCCAGGTTACCTTGAGAAGAGGTAAGAGGCAAATCTTGTCCCTTGTTAGCAGGGCTGTCCATATTGTCTTTCATGTTTTCAGTTTCACTATCTTACTGAAAATACTCCATCCTAAACTAAAAATTCTAAATCTTCAGTGTGTTAATAACATTAGGTATCTTTGTAGTGTTTTTTAAATTATTTTAATCATGTGGCCTCAGTTCTTCAGTGCTTAAGATCCTTTGTCTTGCAACTGGTAAATGTAAATCACAGAAGAATGTAATTAGTAAATTGCACACAGATTTTGACAAGTGGTTTTGTGGAGAAGAAAAAAAAGTCTGTATGTAGAAAATAGTGGGAAAAGGCTAATATGTGCTCATAGTGATCACAGGATGTTAGGGGTTGGAAAGGACATTGACCCTAAACCCTGATCTAGGCAGGGCTGCCTGGGCTGGTGAGTGATGGCAGGAGGGGCTGTGCAGCGGCTGCCTCACACACTGGGTGCAGAGAGCACCCACAGCCCTTTGACTCCAGCTCTCTAAAGCTGCTAAGGGCCCAGCTGACCTTACCTGAACATGAGTGCTTTAGTTTCTCTAAGAAACTGATTTTATGTGTGAGCAACGTTGAGTAGTTCTTGTGAGCCCTGTGTTTGCCAAGGTATGGACCTTTTGAAAAGGAGAAGTTTTGTTGTCACCAGAATCTCTCACGTGCATTGGCTTGCATACAGAGACCTTGTTTAGTTCCCATAGGACAAGTCTGGATTTGCAGGGGTGGCAAAGGCTGGTTCAAAGCACCAGTTTCTGTTTGAGAAGTGGGGAGGACCCTTCCAGAGATGTTTGTGCCTTTCCTGGCTGGTTTAGGCTCTACCAAGCAACATTCTCTCTGCCCTTGTGTGAAAGTCCTATAGTTGGTGCATCTGTGTCTTCAGTGGGTTTGGAGTTTGTTTTATTTTTCCTTGAAATTGCAGTTTAGGATCTGAAATAGGAGGGAATGTGTTTTCTCTAACACATCCTGTGCACCTCAGCTATATATGCAGGATGATGAGGAAGAGCTGTCCAGTACTTGGGCCTAGCTGTTTTATCTGCTCAAATATTTGTTAACTTTTTAACTGTAATAATTCCTTTACAGAGCATTGATGAAGAGACTTTGGTTTTAAACCATTATGGTAGGATTTGGTAGCTGAGGTTTCCTGCTGATGCTTGTATAAAAGCCAGACTGCGATTACTAGATCACCAGTGGGGGAGTAGTAACATGCACTGGTGAGAAAATGAGACTGAAGAGGAAGTTCATAATATAGATGATTAAGTTAGGTTGATGTAAAGAAGCTTCCAGAAAAAAATTACTTGACTACTTATAGGGTAAGGAAGGGCTGAATGGAGTAGAATTCTGTTAAAACATAAGCCAGTGGACTGTTTGTACTCACAGGGGTGGTGCATGCCAAGAATGTATTATTACTATTTTCAAGCACTGCTCTTGGATTAATGCTTTTAATTTCTTTCATTTTATGTGGATATAATTGTGATGAGGATAGAATGAAGCTTAAGGTGAATAGCATCTTTATGGCAGCTTTGTAAAAGGCTTTAAGGCAGTGTTTTTGCCACCTGCACTGGAAGTGTCCCAAATTTAAGAGAATGAGCTTCGTTGAATGCTGTAGCATTAGACTGGGACAAAACGTTACTGCCTCGGTTTGCCCTTCCGCAAGAGCAGCATCCATGTTGTTAAACCCAGGAGAAGACAACAGCTGGAAATGTCCTTAGGGTATAGAATTTTGCAGACTGCTGGGACAGAGAAAGTTCATGAGGTTTTATCAGAGACCACAGCCATGTAAACCAAGAGGAAGATTTCATGCCTCTGAAAGAATCTCTCTCCTTTTATCTGTCTGGATTTCTAAGGGGTGTGTGTGTTTTACAAGAAGCAGGAGTCAAAACTAAAGACTTCCTGTGTGCTTCTCAGTGTTGCAGCCTATCAGTAAGGAAGCATAAAGCCAAATTGTCATCCTTAGCTTCTGTTCTATTCAAAAGAAACATTTCAGTGTGAAAGCCTCAGTGGTAATGCTGTCATTATCAGCTTCCTGCTTCCCTGAGGTACCTTTTCGACTTGATTTATATTGCCTTTTGGAGGCGTTGGATATCGGTAATGGTAGGTTTAGTTTGAAAGGGAGAAGTGAGGGAACTCAGCCTGCTTCACTGTCAGAGTCATCTCCCAGCAGATGGTGCCATTGTGAAATGCAGTTTATTCTGAGAAGCACAAACTGAGGAATCCAGGGTTTGTGTAAATTGCATTTCTCTGCTGTTCTTTGTAAAAATTCAAATCCAGGGGTAGAATTAGTGCTTTGTTCTTTGACAGGGAGGTATGGAGAGATGCTTCTAAAATAGAGACAAATGACATCTGACATTCCAGAGCAGACAACATACTTCCAAAATATTAGCAGAACAAATCCAGTTCATTCTTAGCTCCCCAAGGAATTTGTCCAGGCTTGTGAAAACGGCAGCGTTTGTTACAATGCTGTTATCTATGAGTGTACTAAAATAGGCAGTGATAGCAAAACAGTTCACAGTTGTAAGAAACCAAAATAAGTAAACAATTGTATGTGGTAGGCATTTGGGGATTAGAAATCAGAGCTGCTTTTCTGCCTGTGATTTAGTTACTGGAAAGCTTGTGTTGATTTCAGTGTAGATGGGCACAGTTCTCTGAATTTTTATAAATTTTAGAATAAAAATACAGATTTAGATACACCTCTGCAGCAGTTAACAGGGTTTAAAATCAATGGATTCGTACAAGAAGTTGTGTAAAGCCTCCCCTGTCAGGGGCAAGATTTAATGGTCCCAGAATGTTGTGTTAAGAAAAATGTTTTGTCACTGAATCAGTGAGAGAGAATTTGAAGGCCACACATGTAGAGGCTTAATCTTTTCTGAAGAAAGTGAAACTGCCATTAGGAGCTGGAAGCTTGAGACAAAGTTCAGGGGCCCCAGAAGATTTGCAGGAATCCGTGCTCTGTGAGGAAGTCAAATGAGTTCTGAAGACTCATGTGCTGAAGTGTGCTTTTTGCTGTCAGGCCAGCCAGCTGGAGAGCAAATGAAAACAAACAGCTGAAGTGTGGTGTGAACTCCTAACTTCCTCTCCTGTCATAAGGCACTGCTTGAAACCATTTGGTTTGGAGAGGGGAAATTTTGAAAGTCTTATTTAGCGTTTTGCCTTTAGCTGGGAGGATTTCTTTTACCTCTGATTTTGGGCAAAACTCTGTTCAGATGGCAAGAGTTGATGTTTTGTAGGAAATGCCAGATGTAAGCAAGTAGCAGAGGACCCAGCCAGCTGAACTGGAGATGGTGAATTCCAAAATGAGCACGGTTTGAATGTTTCAGGGTCCAGTTCATTGCATAGCAGGTTCAATGTCCTGATTCCTGTAGGTTTAAGAGGGCCTTATGTCAGCTTTTCATCACTATTCTCTCTGCTTCAGAAGGTGTGTTGCATTTTTTTAGGCCAATGTAGTAGAGACTGAAGAGATACTTTAGATGGTCTATGTTAGAATAACTTTGAACTTATTTCTGAAAAACATCTTGAGAAAGAACAGTGAGAGGCTATTAGGAAAGCAGACAGCTGCATTACTAGCACAGGACCTTCACAGTTCAGCTCCTGTAGAAATAGAAGGTGGTCTCAAGCCATTGCCTTGCATTTTGAAATGCTTTTCTCCCAATTTTCACGTTATTTTGGCTTAAATTTCTGCAGCTGAATGTGGTGCTTGAATTTTGGTCAGTATCAGCCAGGTTTTCCTGTCCAGGGCAATGCTGAGAATTTGTCAGGGATATGATAGGCTGATTGGTCTGTGACATCCTATGGAGCCTCCTTCTCTTGGAAGTGATATCTTGCAAGAGCCTCAGGTGTTGGCACCATTAAACCTTACTCATGACTTAGCTCACCCCCAGAACTGTCCTTTCCTCCTCAGCATGAAACTAGCCTGCTTCTGAACCCATCTGTGCATGCTCACTCTGAAGGATACTGCCTCAGGCTCACTTTCTCCTTGCCTCCTTGTGGCTATGAGGAAAGCCTTTGTCACCCGTGGGAAAGGCTGCTGAGCTTTGTATGTCCTGATGAATTCTTCTATGGGGAAAGGGGGAAATCTCCTTCCTTCCTTCTTTCCTTCCTGCTTTTTGTTATCAATAGCTGATCTACCTTTGTTCTCCACCTTTGTTGGCAAGCATCCAACCCATCAGCCTTTTGTTGGTACTGTGTTTCAAACAGAATGAACTGGGCAGAACAAACAGCACTGCCAGTTAGCCAGCTTGCTTCTTAGCCATGGATTGCCAGGACTGTTGTGCCCTTCTCTGCTCCCTCCCTGCACCTAGATGGATAGATGCTGGTTCCTATTGCTGATACATTGTTAAACCAAAGAGTGTTTCCCTCCTGTTTCCTTTTGCAAAAGACCACTCTTCCGTGTGTAATACTGGCATGAAAAGTACACTGAGAGCTTTAAGCTATTATTTGGGGGGGGAAAGCAATTTTCGTTGACCCTAGGAGAGGGAAAAAAAAGAATATTTCGTATAGCCAGTGAAACTTATGAGAACTGTGTGTCTTATTTATTGGCTTCTCTGTATTTGTTATTGTTTTAACATAACATTTTAACATAGCCTTTTAACAAACTTGAAAAATGTTGCTGGGAATAAAGGACAGCACTGACTCTGCCTACAAAGGAAAGAAACGAAGGGATTAAAAGTTGGGCACTCAATTTTTAAGAATAACCGAATCACTGCTTAGAGAGTTCTGGGATGCACAAGTGAAAAACATTTTTTGAAGGACATTATTTCAACTCAGTTATCAAGTTTAATAGACTGAGTTAGTCTTAGGCCTCAAGTGGATTGACTTAAATCTGACCTAAAAGAGGATTGGTAAACTGGAAAAGGAATATACTGAATAACTAAAAGGTACTAACACTGAATTGCAAAGAATTTTTTTTTTTTCTGGAAAAATTAAATTGATGCTTGACTTGGGGCCACTTTTGTAATGGGAGATTATTTAGAATTAAAATCATTCATGCGAAAAGAAAAGGCAAAAAGAATCCTAGAATCACAGAATGGGACCCTCAAAAGTCAGGTAGTCCAACGCCCTGCGGTGAGTAGGGACATCTGCAACTAGATCAGATTACTAAGAACCCCAAACACCCTAAATTGCAGTGGTTCTAGGGACTGGGACATGTACCATCTCTCTGAGCAACCTGGGCCAGTGTCTCATCACCAAAAAGGAGAGAGAGGGACAGGACAGTGTCTCTGTAATCCTCTTGCTTTTCTTGCCCTGCCATTCTCTCCCATCTTCCCATGTGAATATCAAGAAACAGAGTAGCAGTGAGATCTTGGATAATGATTGCATTTGACTTTTTTTTTTTTTTTCCTAGCTAGTCTTCTTCAGAACAGTTCCATTAAATAAAGCTGATGGCTATGGGTTTACTTGTCTTTAGGCTTTTTACTTTCTTTAGGCTTCTATCCATAGTCAGAAGCTCCCCTCCATTTTGTTAAAGGAAGTTGAGTACTTCAAGTGTTCTGACTTTGCCATCAGTTCCTTACTGTGTCTCATGCAGACTTTTATACCCATGGGATTTGAGGGCAAAGTGCTGAAGCAGAATGTTCTGCAATTTTTCTTCCTCCTGTGATCACATTTCCTTGGTTTCTCCTTTCAGTGTTTTGGATGCAGAATGAATCATCCTCGATTTCAGGTTGGCTGTCGTATTCTCAGGCTACTTATACCACTGCAAAAAGTTAAACAATGCAGGAGAGGTCAGCAGCTGCCTCAGGGATGCCTGAATTCAAACCATGTCAGGCTACCAGCAGATTTAACTCTTGTCCTCAACCTGTTCTCTGTTTCGCATTGCCCCAGTGCTGCTTCAGATGTTTGTAGAGACATGAAACTCCAGCTGAGCCTTGTGGGGTTGAAGTTTTGTGATTCGGCATGTTTTGCACTGTCCTGACTACATCAGATAAAATCTTGTGCAGCTCCATGGTTTTGCCATATGATGAGAAGTCCAGAATTCCAGCCTAATACAACAAGAGGTGTTGTGCACCCCACAATAAAGCTGTTCTTTGCCACAGCAAAGGTGGGAGGTGTAGAAATGGAGGTAAAGGGGGAAAAATGAGTACTTTTTTACATGTGTGCTCTGAAAGAGTTTCCATATCAGGATGAAGGGAAATACTTGCTGAGGTCAAACAACAAAGGTAATTTGTGTTCACAAATGGTTAACTGCGACTTAAAAATACCCAAATTGGCAGGAACTGCAGGATAAATGTCATTGGAACTTCGTGGGTTTTTAATACACCTTAAGAAATTAAACAAAGCAAATGCATTTGGTGGCGCCCTCAGGAAAAGTCCAGTCACTTCCTGAACAGTAATCTGCCTGTGAGCAGCAGATAGATTCTCATTGTTTGCCATTTCCAGTTTCCAGTAATGGGAACGATTACTTGATCGAGCCAGTTGCTGTTGAAGACCTGGGAAAGCTTACAGAATTTAATGGCAAAGTTGTGTCTGTTTCCATAAAACAGCAGAAAAAGCCATACCCTGTTGTTGGTACCTGGAGGCACCACCTCTGATGATGAATGTTGTTTTATTTTGGAATTAAGTGTCTGTTCTTTGGGAACGAGATGTATCTTGCTCTTCTGGTGATTTTCTTGCAGTGTAAGTGTGATAATGAAGTGCCTGACTGGATACATGCAGCTCTGGCTTGTTTGGGGGTTGTTTGGGCTTTGTACTGTCTCTCACTCTGTAAGCTTTGAAAGTCAGATTTATTTTCTTTTTTTTTTTTTTTCAGATTCAGAACTTTCCGCGCAGGGGAGAGGTAGGTAATGGTAGAGTTGTCTTTCCACACACAGATTTGAAATAAGTAATTTAGCTAATTCCTTTGTGGTTGGTGTGCATCCATAACAGAGCTTATGTGGATTTGCTGTACTATAGCCCAGTATGAAATTTGTCCATGTAAAAAAATAAGAAAAGAAGTTATTACTTGATAAGTGTTTTCTGGTGTACTGCTTAAATGAGAGATGTGCTGCTCCTACCCTGCAGAGTGTTTCAGTGAAATCTTTCCTGGAGCAGTTTGCTTTACTGAGGGATACAAGAGAAGAAAATTGAGAGGAAATTTAATTCTTATCAAGTTTTGGGTTGGTCGTAAACAATCCCTCTCATGGCCACAAGAAAAGGAGGCAGGATGAAATGATAGAATATAATGAAGGGCACTATGCTTTGCTTTTCCTAGTCTGAGCAGAGGAGCGAACTCCTCCTGCCTTTACTTTTTACACTAGCATCTTGCTGACTCCCGGCACGTACACTCTGCATACTTCCTTTTTTATTTCCATCACTAGGGAGAAATATTTGCCTGTTGTTGTCAGGTAGTGTATTCACATGCAAAAAAAAAAAAAAAATTACAATTTTTGCATTGGTTTTATGTCCCAAACTCTCTCCAGCAAGGACTTCTTTAATGAATAGCTGGAAAGCGAAGGGGCTTCTGCAGCTGCAGGGAAGCTTTTCTAGCAGCAATTTCCAATACAAATCCTAAGCAAAATGGGCATACCCAAAACCTGTGAGTTCTAAGGGAAGGGAAAATGAATAAACTCATAAATCTTCTGTTATCCTCATTCTTCTAGCCATGTGAATAAAAACACTTCTTATGCCAGGACTCTTAATAATTACAAAATGTTTAAGCACTGCATTATTTGCCATTGTTGTGCTTATAAACAGAGAAGCTCTGTGTGTGTGTGAATGCTATTAGAATCTTTATTTAAATGCTTATCAATCTTTAATTTCTTTTAGTAGGAATGTTGTATTCAGTCTAACTTTTCAGGGATTTAAATTATAAATTAATTTTAAAGCTTTGCTTCTGCATATGGTTCTGTATTTGGATTATTCATGCTGTGATTGCTAAGGACCCTTGAGAGTGCAATTGTTGGACTGCCAACAATGTAAAGTTGGGCAGGTGGACGCTTGCTTGCAGGTCTTGAACCCAGGTGTCTTATGTATGCTTTAGTTATCCTAAACTAGAGACTTAACATTATCTGTGAATTAACATTATTGTGAATTACATGCTAAAAGTGGGATTTGATGAATGACAGGATCCTAACCTTACTTTAAGATAAAAAAAAAAAAAAAACCAAGGAGAACTCCAGGGATTTCTGCAAATCTGGGCTCTGTTGGCCTGGAGTGTAATAGAAGTGCAAGTAGGGTTTTACTGACATTTATCAGTTTAATCAGAGAGGTATAAATACAAACTTTTGTTCACCTCCTGCTAGGTGGCCTTAAAGACAAGAAACCATATGGAAAACCAAGGAATAGCTGCAAACCTACTCCAGTGTCCTCTGTGTTTTCTAGGGAAGTTGGTAGATCTGGCCTTGAGCACAACCAGATGAGTGGTTCTCAGGCCCAGGTGGACAGTGTGTGCTCTGACAGTAGCTACCTCTAGTGTATCTGTGCAGTGGAAGCTGCTACCACTGAGATCTGACTAGAAAAGTTCTAACACCTGCTGCTAGGGTACAAGAAATAAATTTACTTGTGATTAAAACATAGCAGCTTGAGATAAGAAGCTTGAGGACTATGTTGAACTATCTGAAAATAAATATAACTCTCTTTCTGTTTTATTTTCCCTTCTGCCTGTCAAGTTTTTACTTTCAATAGAGTTGAAATCCAGGTTAAGCCCTCTGCCAAAGTCAAGAATGGAGTTCCTATGTCCATTGTCTGCCATGCTGATATTACCAAAAGTACTGATTTCCGCCTGTACCATAACTTTACAATATTTAAGAATGGCAAGCTGGTGTTCATGGATGTAACAGACAAAGGAGAGGCACACTATGATATCCGTGCAGCCAGATCTTCAGATACTGGAGACTATGAATGCACTGTGGAAGCAAACGGAAAGATAAGATCCAGTAACTCCTTGTACATTCGGGTGACAGGTGAGTGTGCCTCAAACAGTGCTCTTCTAAGACACAAAAAGAGAACAGCCTCCCAGGGGCAGTGATACAGTCACTGCCAAATAGGGTATTTTGCCATGTGTTCTTTCCCCATAGACACCACAGCACTTTGTGAGTATAGTACGGAACATTCACATCAGGGCATGGAAATGGCAGATCAGTGACAGTCAGGAATAAAATCTGTGCCACCAGCCACTCTGTCCTGAGCCTCTGTTCCCTAGACTGGAGGAAAGCTTGTACCTATAGATCATAAACATGGGTGGTGGTGGTGGTATGTGGTGGTCACTTGAAAAGCTGGAGATAATGTATAGAGATTCTCACTTTGTGATGGCCATTGGCAAAGCTGGTATCAGCTGTGAACTACTTCTGCAGACAGTATTACATCAGCAGTGTTCTTTTGTCTCTCATGAGAAGAGGGGCCACCTCCATCTGTACTTGTTCTAGCTGTCTTTCTTTGACTGCAAGTAACATTTTCCCCGTCCAGTTAGCCTCAAACCAGCACAATAAGCAACTTGGAAAGTATTTGTTCAGCATTTAATAGTTTCAATGTTGTGCAGGGTCTGTAATTTTCCTTCAGAGCCCTGCACTTTCAGGTACAGAGGTTGGGCTGGTGTTTAGATTCTTTGCTTGCTTGTTTCTGAGTGGCAATAGGAAACGCTGAGGAGAAAGTGGTCTTACCTTCAAACAGCAAGTTTTGTACTTCACACATCACATCAGACTCTATTACCCTCTCAGGGGATGTTTTGTTCTTCAGAAGATGCCTTGGCACACACCCACACATCAAAGGAACTGTCTTCAAAAGCTTGGTTCTTGCAAATTATTTTTATCTGTTGCCACAGTCATCAGAGACAGTGTTTATTTTAGGATTATGGAATGTTCTCTGAATCTTTTTGTCTTCTATTCCAAGGGATGACCAAACCAATCCTGACTGCTGAGAAAAAAGAAGTTTTAGAGGGTGACGTTGTGCGGTTACGTTGTGAACTGCCAGAAGAAGAGCCTCCTTTACATTTCACTTTCTATAAGATAAAGATGAACTCGGAGCCTGAGAAAAAGCAGATATTTGAACCATACAGAAATTTTTCTGTGACGACGTTTTCTGTTGAAGAGGGAGATAATATTTTACAGTTTGATTGCTCCAGTAGGAGACATGTCAACTTTGAATGGGAAGTATCAGAACACAGCAACAAAACACTTGTTACAGTCAGGGGTAAGCTGCTTAACTTTTCTTTTTATGTTTCTTTGCCAGCTATAATTAAAAAGTTGCATCATGAATATATTCTCTTGCAGAACTGTTTATAAAGCCTACTCTGACTACCAGACCCTCGAGTAATATTACAGAAGGAGACAGAATACAATTTGAATGCTCAACAGTGGCAGCCTGGATGCGTGGCATCGAAATCATCCTCCAGAAAAACAGAACAATACTGAAGAGTGTACAAGATGAGAAACTTCTGAAGTACTCTACAGTAGCTACTCTAGAGGACAGTGGTGAATACCTGTGTAAAGTGGATCAAAGGAGAACATCTAAAACCACCAAACTGAATGTTGTTGTGTCAGGTAACACTTCTGTTCATCTTTGATTGTACTCAGTGCATTAATATTTAAGTCGGGTAGAACTCAGGCTCCAAGCATAACCTCTGATGCAAGTGTAAATTCTGCCTAAGTTAAAGGCTGTTTAGATTAGATTTGGGGTTTCTGATCTTCACATGCCTGTACTTTTCAACTAAAATGATACTATCAAATAACACACATGAGAAGTGGTTTCAAGTGATTGCTGCATTTCTCTTTTCCCTGAAAAGATGATTTTATTAAAACAACATCATTATTTTTTTCCCCCCTGATTGCCAGCTTCCAGCATGTCCTTCATTCTGGATACTTTGAGCTAGGCAGTCCTATTCTTTTAGGCTTAATTTGAATTAATTTTTCTCTTTCTATATTGCAGAGTTGTTCCAAAAACCAGTATTAGCTGCTTCTATGGAGAACCTGGATGAAAATGGAGAACTGACTCTCAGCTGCAGCATTAATGGCTTTCACAGAGCTAACTTCTCCATATTCCGGAAAAATGCCAGCGGAGGCATCTGGCTGAAAAATTCTAGAAACTTAACAATGAGAGTTAGTGTGAATGATACTGGATCCTATTTCTGTAAGGCTGAAGTAAAAGGAATAGTCAAGCAGAGCAAACCTGTAGGGATAAATGTTTTTGGTGAGTTGATACAGAGGCTTAGAACCCAATGGTGGGGAGAGAAAATCCAGACTGTAAGCTTCTGAAAAGCACATCTTATACAGTCTCTAGTCCAGCAGCTAGCAGGGTGTCTGTTAGTTCTTGCAGTGTTAGTGTCTGTGAGATGTGCTTGTTATCTTTAGCTGTAGAGAACTTGTCCTGTTGTGATCTAATCAAGTCAGAGGTTTCTAGGACTGGCCCTAGGAGGGGTGAGTCAGTGTGTCTTCCTTCTGTTCCCTCTGCTCCGCTAGGCACCAAATAAACTCTTGTTCATTACCATTTGCAGGAGCTAGGAGTGCTCTGCAAGCCTTTCTGTCACCAGCTTGATCAGAAACTCTGTCAGTGTCTGCCTTCAAACCCTCTCCCTGACTCTGCAGGCAGAAAGCCATGAGAGGCAGAGGTCACCTGGATAGCTCTGATCCAGAAAAGCCAAGTTTTCTGCTATAAATACAACCCCCTCACTAGCAGACTAATTATAAGCACTCTAGTTTCCTTCCCTCATGGAATAAGCACAGTCAGTTCTCAAGTCTGCAAAGGGTGATTAACTGCTGCAGAAACAGATCCCTGACTGCCTGCTGCAGGATCCATCTCAGGCCACGCATGCAATGGTACTTGCATGAATTTTTACTCTACAAGTCTTCCTCCTTGGATCAGATTGTGTTTTCTGGAATTTGGGTCATGCACAGCTGTGTCACTGATCCTTTGCATTCTCCTCCTGTGCTGTTTTATTCAGTCACATATGGTTTACTATTTATGATTTTGTTTTGTTCAAGTCACCCTCTCCTTCCATGCTGCCAGTGAGGAAGAGCTTCTGAATACAGGCTACGCGTGCCAGCAACCTCGTTGTATATTTATCTGCTTTCTACTAAATCATGTTCTGCCTTTCAGCCTTATGCAGTGTAATTTGCAGTACTTAGTTCTTTTCTTCCCTTTTCAGCTCCAGTCTCCAAGCCAACTCTTTCTGTTGTCAGTGGTTTGCCCGAGGTGGTGCTGGGGAAGACTCTGCAGTTGATCTGTCACTCGTCCATGGGAACACCGCCAATAACATTCACATTCTACAAAGGAAATGATGTTGAGGAAATAGTCATTAATGACACATATGCTACCTTCTGGGATGGAAATATTACACGAGATGACAAAAGAGGATACAAATGTGAAGCTAAAAACAATCATAGCAGCGGCACAAAAACTAGCAACCTTCTGAATGTCACAGTGATAGGTAAGCCTGTGTAGGTCTTCGTGTGATAGTTTGGGGTTTGGAGCTCTAGCAGCCAGTGATGGATTAAGCAAAGAGGATGTCAAGTGCTTATACATTTTTTTCTTTTTACTCACCTGAATTAAAAATAGTTCATAGGTCTGTACTGTAGAGTATTTGTCACTAAAGTGAAAGCCATGGTAGGAATTCCACTGAAGTTAACTATAAATGAGTTTACTGTGAAGTTAGAATCAGATCTGGTCTGAAATCTTATCTAACAGAGGCTGTTTTATTAAAATTACTGATTTAAAAGGTCAGGACCTGGGGTTTTCTTTTAATTATATATTTAATTTTTGAAGGACTGGATTAAATTTCTATACAATGATGTTGTAGTTCGTGATTTTACTCACTAAGATAGTTGAGCTAGATAGATTCTTGGTTAAAGATGTAAATCTACATTTTTAATATTAAAATCCCTTTGAATACCTCTGTTGTTAATTGCAATTTCCAGAGGCACTGAGCAAGCACTCAGCACCAGAAACTGCAATTGCTAAGTAGCTGTGAAAGTCAGTCTATTATTATGCCTTATTAGCAGTTAGGAGTTCCTGTACAAGAGCCAGGTCTCTGATCTACAAATATGTGTGAAATAGAACAGGAATGTTCTTCTGCCCATGAGGGAAGTTGGTAGTTGAAGCTTTAAAATGATGAGTTGCAAGTCCACAGAACAAAGTGTGATATGTGCTGGGAGTCTTAGCAGTCCTCCAGGGAGGGGAATGCAAGTGGGAAGCTGCAATTTGCAAGTGTGCTTTTGGAGAGCAACTGAAGGCCAGTGTCAGAGCTGATAAATCTCCAAGGCGTATGTGTGGGCTTTCCCCTGTCATTACATGTGTGTGGGAGTGTCTTGTCTTGGTAGGACTTTTTAAGTGGTATGTTGTGTTTCTGTGGATTTGTTTGGTGCTCTCAGAGCAGATGGTAACGAGGTTTCACGTGACAATTGCTAGTTCACATCTTACTGGTTCAAAGATTTGTCTGAAGAAGGTCTTAAATCTGCGTCCTGCTTCCTATCTAATACAAACAGACCTTTCATGACTTTTCCTATAGGGTCTGTTTTTCTCCTGCTTCTGTCCAGCACTGCTTAATGACTGCTCCTTCACATGTGCCTTGTGTTTTCCATCAACCTGCCCCAAACACGTTTGTCAACTTTCCAGACAAATTTTCTGTCATGAGTTTTAGCAAAACAAATGCTTCGCATTCCAAACATGTTGTGATGCTGCTAATACTTTACATACCTTGCATCACAGAATGTATGTCTGTTTTTCCCTCATGTATAAGTCTGATGCTCACCTGCTCCTGCTCTAGCCCTTCATATGCTAACACACTCAGTTTGTAAAACAGCAAACTTAAAAACTGCATTTTGGTTGTGCACATTCTTGCAGCTCCTTCAAATGCAGACTAACTTCTCTCACTGTTTGCCATATTCTGTAACCATGAGAATTTGGAACTCACTCATTCCTTGAGGAACCTGATCCCTTATCTGGTGATGTTCACTATTGTATATGAAATGTTGTGAGAAATACATAATTCAGTTAGCATAAACCAGCTTAACCATATAGAACTGTGAAAGCATAGCTGCATAGATTGAACTGTAATTACTTACAGTATTATTTCTGAAAAATACATAACTTGTAGGTTTGGACCAGAGGGATATCCAAAAGAGTTTAAGGAAAGAGGCTGACTGATTTCAGTGGAAGGAGATAGATTCGTTTTGTGTCTGCTTTGTTCCTTTTTAGTGCCCTCTCTATTTCTGGGCATATAAAAATATTTACTAGAGGATGCTGTGTGGCAGAGACTGTTCAGAAAGATTGATACTGTGCAGTTGGTCTCTGTTTAAATATTAAACAAGGATTTCTATGATACAATATTTTACCATCAAAGTTATTTCTCACGATGCTGATGTTGGTTTTCTTTGTGTCTTCCTCTGTAGTACCAATCAGAAATGCCAGCTTGGGCAGTGTTCCGTATGGAGAAGTGGAAGATGGCAGTGAGATTGCTTTTCTCTGCTCTGTGAATGAAGGATCTTGGCCAATCCATTTCAGGATTTTCAGAAAAACTGATCGTGAAGTTCTTCTGTATGAAAAGAGTGAGAATGCAGACAGAATTGTGTGGCGCAAGGAAGCGATGAGCAGGCAGGACACGGGGTCATATTACTGCCTGGCTTCCAACCGAGCCAACCTGGATGTGAGGAGCCAGCCTATAACCATCAGTGGTAAGCTCATGTCTGTGATAAGCTGTATACTATGTCATCATGACTGGGGAGGTCATGTTTTATAGGGTGTTACAGAGTGTAACTCCCTTGGGTTTGTTCCACCATTGTCAGAAGTTCAACAGAGAGACCTGTTTGTAAGCAGAGATTGACTGACAGAAAGTGTAGGGGGTGCTCAAAGAGACAAAGGAGCCGGAAGCCAGCTAAAAGCAACTGGTGGTTGTGCTGAGGCTTCCAGCACAAAGAGGCTCCCTAGTGGACTTTGCATGCAAGTCTCTTTAAAGCTGTCCCCAGTGTATAAGCAGGCCAGTTTGGAGCAAAATGAAAAGTCAGGAAGTCCAGAGGTTGGAGATGGTGTGCTGGTACTGTACCTTCTCTCTGAAACGTGTCCTTCTTAATTCCAGTCATCTTAGCATCGTGGCAGAAAGGCGTCATCGCCGCCTTTGTCTTGCTCCCTCTGGTTGGAGCAACAGCACTCACTCTCTGGTGGTTCTTGTGCAAGAAGAAAAAGGGTAATGAATCCTTCTCTCCTCTTTCTGTGGTGACAAATGCATTACAGCTAAACTTGCTTGTGGGGGAGAGGCTTCAGCAGATGACTAAATACAATTAAAAAACACCTGAAAATCTACTTAAAAATGCCAGGTGGCCCAGATTGAGCCACAGGTGTGCTGAAGCTTTCAAAGTGTGTTGGGCATGTAATTAATGGTGCTGGGCAGGCACTGGTGAAGCAAAGGTTGTCGGGGATAGGCCAGAACTTCACTCATCTGATGCAGTCCTAGGTGTGGAAAGTAGATGAAATGCAGAGGCAGGGAGGACCTCAGGAGGTTTTTGATCCTTTCTAGAACTGTGACAATTTGATTTGGGGTTCCAGCTCAGGTGTAGCTGACCTGCTTCTCTAGGTCTCATGAAATAAATTTGAGATTACTAGGGTTGGGTTTTTGTTCCCCATGATGTAATCCAGTTTCACTTGGGGATTTGTGTTTTATCATTAAGATATTCTTTCAGATCTTATTCTTTCAGAAGGTAAGTACCCCTGGTTTATCCTATGATATGCACTACATTGCAAAATACTGGACAAAGCTTGGAGTGTCTGGATTCCAAGACTGCTTAAATGGGCCAGGCTAAAACTTAGTTTGGGGACCTTAGGTTCTCTATGAAAGAGACACTTAAGGAACCTGGGTAATAAACAGGAAGTAAACCATGTGGTAATTAATTTAGTGACAGCCAAGAGAAATTATTCAGACTTGTAGATAATCACTATTATTTTTGGTTTAATTTTTACTTTTGAAGTCTTTTACTTGTGCAATCTATTAAGAGTTTATTTTCTTTTTCTTTGTCAAGCTAAAGGACCATCTCTGGAGATGTCTGGGTAAGTTAAGTTGCTTTATAGTCATGGTGAAGTATTTCTGTTTAAAGGACTGTGGAGGCCTTCCATATGAGTATAAGTTACTGTGGCACACACCTGCAGACAATAGATGGTTGTGCTTCATGTACCACCTGCTAACACAACAACAGGATGAGGAAGTACTCTAAAAATAGAAAAAAGGAAAAAAAAAAAAAGGGGGTCAGGGAGGGGGGGTTTGGGTAAGGCCAGCTAAGAAAAAGATGAAAAATGTCAGGCCTGCATTTGGACATGGAATTCAAAGTACAGAGGTCTTAAAGGAGAGTAATGCAAGAGGGAACATTTTTTGCCTTGAAGTTTGTTCATGGTTGGTTTTTTTTTTTTTTCAAGACAAAGCAGAATTTTCATTAGCTTCAACAGTTGAGAACATGGCAGTCAGCACAGGCAGTGGCTGACCTTTGCATCTTAACACCTTGCTTTTATTGACTGACATCAACTTGTATTGGTTTGCTTTCAAGTTCTGCCTTGGGTACCAACTTGACAAGTGAAAAGCTGACAAGACAGCACAATGATGGAGACTACTATTCAGGTAGGATTGCAAGACTATTAGTGAATCAACTTAATTAAACATTTATTTAAACTTTTAGACCTGCATGGATGTTGTTTGGATAGAGCATCTGATATATAGCTGTAGCTGTGTAACAAAGTTACACCTTGAGTGATTTTTAGCAGATCATTTTAGAAGCCGTGTTTGTTATATGAATATTTTAGGTATGACTCTAAAAGTGGAATTTTCTCTGTAATGCCAAGAGGAGTTGGAGCTGTGTAACTCATTTGTTTGGCTATGCTACGTGTTTTTTCAGCTCAACTTTTGCTTTAATATTTCAGGATCAGGTTACATTGAAGATAGTGAAAATCACATGAAATCAACAGATGACAGTAAAGGTAATTTTAGGCTTAACTGATAGGCTGTAACACTATTTCATGATTGAAAGCTGTGGTGATTTCTAGTGGTGGCAATCAGGGTGTGATAGGTCCAGTTCTCTGTGATAGCAAGGTGACTCTTTGCTTTGCTAAGCTTAGTTCTTTATCCTTCTGTGCAAAATGACAGGATCCATTTAACAACTGCATTATGAAGGGTACCTATGCTGGATTCAAGAGCATCTAATGAAAACCGGTATAAAAGTACAACTTGGACTCGAAATGTTGTGTTTTGTGTTCTGCAAATATTCAGGAATTTTGAAACAACATATTTCCTACAGACTTCTGCTGCTTCTCCTTCTCTGTCTTTTCCTCCTTTCTGCAGATCGTGAAATATTTAAGCATTAAACCTAAAAATAATCTGCTGTGCAATCTGTCTGAAATAACCTGCCCAATACCTTGGGACACCAGCTGGGCTATATATATATATATATATGTTCTTTAAAACACAGCGCCAAGTGCTGCACTGTGCAGCACATTGTATTCCTACAGACTACTGTTTTAAAGATACTTAGTCAAAGAACAGTACTTACATATGTGGGTACTGCCATCTGAAAGCATACTTTGTCCCATCTATTTTTGGTTTATATGAATGTGAAAGCATTCTCATGGGTTAGTGCATCCTGATTTGATTGTCAGTTGGACCATGAGCTGCAGGATGGCTGGGAAGGCATCTGGTGCGACTGAAAATAATGCAGAGCATGGAACTAGACTCCTGCATAAACCTGCATGCAACATAAGTGACAGAACATTCTAATTGATAATTCCTTGATGCAATTCTGAGTGTGCAGGGCAGCACTGTAACACAAAAGTGAGAGAAAGGTGCTGCACTAAATTAATTTCACAGGGAAACTTGGAAACAGCCTTTGAAAAGTTGAGCTCAGTGACTTTTTTTCTGTTGTATCCTACCTGTTTCAGATGAACTGTGCTCAGATTTATAATCTGCATCTGTGCCAGAAGCAAATGAGTTCAATCCCTACCTACAATGGACTGGGCAGCTTCATCAAAACCAACTAGGCTGCTGCAGATCTCTCAGCCAGATGTGCAAAACAAACCTATTCTTCATATACTCTAAAAATAGTATTTCCTATTCTGCATTTGTGTGACGATAGTTTTTGCTTCAGCAAGCAAATGGAAGAAGCTTTTCTTAGGTACATGCAAGTTATTCCTTTGTGGCCTGAATAAGTCAGATTAGAAGTAGAAAGACCTCCTCATGCAGAGCATAGGAGCATAAGGCTGTGGTGATCATTAGAGTCATTGCTGTTGCAGGAAGCATGTAATTTAAAAGTTGATATCAACTTATGAGCCACTTTAAACACTGTTGGGTTTGTTTTTTTAACCCCAGCTTATTTTTTTTCTTCTCTCATTAATGTTATTGGAAGGCAGCTCCAAAACTTTGCCGTTCTAATTGTTAAACCTTCCTCTAGTTTCTGTCCTAAAAAAAGCCACAAGCAGTTCTGCAGGACTGGAGGACTGTTGTGGGTCCTTCTAGTATTTACAGAAATCTAGCAAAAAACCATTTCCACCTTAAGGAAAAGACAGAAGAAAGGAAGAACTGTTTCTTGTGTCTGTTGTATCCATGCAGCCAGTGCTTGTCAGCCAACAGTCATAGTAAACCAGGTGTCTGCTTCACTGAATTAGTAAATTCAGGCTTTCTGTGGGCACTGTGGCAGAGAAGCCTTTTGAGGAGGAAGATGGATTGCCATGCTAAAGTTGTTTATTGGCAAAGAGGTGATGTGGGAGGCCCTGAAAGACTTGGAGTAGGCTTTAAATGTGAGGACAGTGAAGAATGGGAAGTGTCCTCGCCACTGCAGCCACAGACAAGGAGGAAAAAGTAAAGTCAGGGTGAGAGCTAGAAGAAGGAAGAGGTAGAGCAGGAATGTGGGAAAATCCCAGGTAATTCCCTCTGTGTGGTGCCACTTTTGAAGGTTTTAAGTAGTATTTGAGGCATGCCCCACAGTGTCAGAAGTCTGACTTGAATTATTCTACTCCCTCTCAGGTTGAGATGACCCTTAGGAGTCTTACAACTCTTAGCAGAGTAACTCACATGTGCCATAAATGGGGCCTGAACCTGCACCTGTCAGTGGGGCCTTGTCCATTAATTTCAGTGGCAGCAGGATCAGGCCCACAGCTCAGATGAAGCCTGCACTCTTACAAAGAAACATCTTCTTGATATTTTTGGGGCAGGACCTGACCTTGAGAGTGCCGAGGTGGAGTACACTGAAGTTGAAGTATCAACGCTTGACCCTCACAGAGGTAATGAACTGTCTGGCCTCTATGGTTATGGTTTGGGTGCAACTCTGGGCATGTTGCTGCTCCCTGATACTGCTCTCATATTGGCACCTGTGAATCTAGGAGCAGGTTGTGCTTGCTGGGCGTGACAGTTTCATGCCAGTAACTCTGCTTAACTTGGATGATGCTGTGACCACCACACTTGCTCACTGCAGCCTCTCTTCCCCTGGGATCCTCTCGTGTACTTACCTGTCCCATCCACATGAGGTCTGTGCAGAGCAGGGCTCCTGGTTGGAGCTGAGGCTCTGAGCAGGAGGCAGTCAGCTGTGAGTGAGCTGGACTCAACTCTACAGAGTCTAAATCTCTCTGAGAGCCATTTGAGCCTAGCCACAGAGAAGGGTGATGCAGAGAACAGAAGGCAGTGGAATTTCCTCCTTTAGAAAGGAACTGGTTGAAGGGTCAAAGCTGCAATTCTCCTGTGATAGAGAAGGAAGAGAGACCAGCATTGGTTTATTCTCTCAGTTTGGAGAGGCCTGGAGATCATCCTGGGTTTTGTGGCACATTAAACAGAGAAATGAGAATATTGATGCCCAGGTAACTTTGGGCTTCTACCTGTAGTTCTGTAGCCACCAGACCTCCTGGCATGAGCTAAGGTACATCTCTCTGTACCTGTGAAAGAGAAACATCCACTGAAACTTATTCTTGATGCACAAATGCACTCTCCAATCGTTGTGTCATCATTGGGCCCTTCTGCTGAAAGCTGCCAAATCCTTCAGAGGATAGCAAATCATTTCAAGTAGCTAGGAGTGAATAAAACCCACAGGAGACATCAATGCTATGCTCTAGCTTCTCTGCTTTACTAGAAAGAGCAGCAGACTAAGGAAGAGATGGATACATTTGCTTCTTTCGGGTAGGAAGGGCCCCACACTTCTTATAGAGACCAAGAACATGCTTGTTTAGCTAGCAATAGCAAGAGTGCTCACTCTTGAAGTACTCCCACAACAGCCAGTCCTCCTGCCTCTGTCTGTGCTTGCTGTGCCCTTCAGCACAGCTCTCCGTCTGCTCTCAGCTTGCTGCTTTCCCACCTCTGCTAAACTCTGCTCTGAGCTACCCTAGTCGCTGTGCTTGTTTGCACCACGGGGCTAACACTCAGTTGCTCCAACTGTTTCTGAGCATGCTCTATGCCACACAGCAGTGTAGAAGGGTCAGGATGCTGGTGCACAACTATTGAAATGAAAAGCTCTGTTAAATGCAAGGTCAGCATCTTTTTGGGGTGATCGTAGTGGAATGTTAGTTTGATATTTAAAGAGGTGATAATTCTAGAGAGTTACTAAATTGGATGCTGACACAGACCACATGATTGGCAAACATATGGTGCTTATCTCCTAGAGGTGTGCAGAAAGATGGCAAAGTCATTTGGAGCCTTTACTGTTAATCCCAGCAAAAACAAAGGGCCAGTGTTACCAGTAGGGTGAGGAAAGGGAGAAGAGAGAAGCTGCTAATCAGGGCTGAGTAAGAACATGCTCCTGCTTTTACTTTTATAGCTACTTAGCTATCTGCAGGGTGGTGACATTATAAAGCTAGTGGGAACAAAATGTCAAATCATCCAAATGATTTGTCCTAGCACACTCTTTTTTTTACAGTGTTGAGGTGACTTATGGGAGATTAACAAAGAAAATAAGATGGACCATGGGATTTTATCACAGTGTAATGAAATGGGCCTGAAAAGCTCAGGAAATGCCTCCCACCAAGTCTTTCCACATAGTCAACAGGAGGATATTTAGGAGTATAATCTTCTAAAAAAAAAAAAAAATGTTCCAGACAAACTGAACTACCTCTCATTAAAATTCTGAGAAGCTTACTCCTTGCTTCACTGACAACTGACTTGATCATTTAAGCAATAGACCATAACATATGAAAGATGCTTCAGGATCTTCAGACTATTTTGCCAAAACTGCAAGTTTGAAAGCTGTGATTAGACACTCGCTGAAGTGTAACTCCTACTGTCATTGGAATTCATAGCAGTTCTGGAACTCGGTCCACATGTGTTAGCTCCCAACATTTATAGAATGCTCAAGAGAGGTTTATAAAATTAGGTTGGTTTTGGGAAATGAGAATGTGGTGCCAGAGACACCTGTTCTTCAGAGCTGTAACAGGCCTGGCTCTGAGTGTGACAGCAGATCAGAATGGCCGAATTCTTCACATGATTTTTTTTTTTTTTTTTTTTNTCTTGGTTTATTAAAGTTCCACAGCAATTGGAGGTGATACTAACAGAATTCTAAGGTTCTTTAAGAGACTGTTTAACTAAGAGGAATTGGATCCTTGAACAGCAAGCCTCTGGGCTCTACCTGCACAATAGAGGTGGTTCTAAATGCACAGAGTTGCTTTATTTTGGTTGTTCAGGAATTCCTAATTGTTCTGATCTCCTACCAGCCAGAGCTGTGTTTACTGACCATATAGAAACTGAATTCTTGCTGTGTTCAGACCTTTAGGCAAGACTCTGCTCCTTTCCTGCTTGGGTAAGTGCCTGTAGTTTGGCATCAAAACTCTGTGGATAAGTTTTCACAGACGTCAGATGGCAAAAGAGAAGAGCTTTTTGCTTTCCAAGAGCAGAGCTTTACCTAAAATTTCAGGGCCTGAAATGTATGTGTCTAACGTTGCATTTGTATCCCAATGTGTCCTTGGAGGTGCACATCTTCTGCCTGCTTTTACTCCTTGCTTTCTGTGCTTCCACAAACCTTCTCAGCCTTCACTCCTGCTACGTCCACTTGTCCTTAGTGCACTGGTGGAGGAGTCCACCACAATGAGGAACTGAGAGGAGATCTTTCCTAGATAGCACCTGAAGAGAAGCTGTGTAGTGTGAAATCTGCAAATTCTGTCTTCCCAGACTGGCAATCGGGTGATTTTTGTCCCCATAAGATCTAATGAGGCTGGTTGCCCAGAGGGGGTGTAAATAGTCTTGCAAACGATCTCCTCAAGTCTAGGATCCCTAAATCCATAGAACAAACTGAGGGAGCTCTCCAAAGTGATCCAGGGAAACTCTTCTCTAGTGGTAGAGGTCTCTGTAAAATTAAAGCAGTATCAGTTTAAGTTGAGGAGGTTATTCAAATGTTCAAGTCAAATTTAGAAAGGGAAACCTATTTTCATTATCATTTCTGTGGAGAGGGCAGAACCGTCTCCTTCTTAGCACCTCACAGTCTGGATTTGGGGGAGGGAACGTAGCTGCTTTTTTGTACAGACTCCCCAGGCTCATTGCTGCTTTTGTAACTAATTCCTCTGAAAGTAAACCAGTGTGTTCTGATTGTTTAAGGAGCTTTTCATAAAGCAAACAAAAAATAAAACAGAAAAAAAAAAAGAAAAAAAGAAAAAAAATCCAAGAAAAGGAATTGATTCTGTGCCAATACATTTTCCAGCTCCTGAACAGAAGGGGACTGAAACAGTTTATAGTGAAATCAGGAAAGCTAATAATGGTAAGTAAGCTAGTGAAAAATTAAACACATAAAGGAGGCATTTGTGCAGAGATTAGGGATACATTTGTGCCCGAGCAGTTTAGAAGAAGATAAATGCCATAGAATGTGATCCAAGTCACATAGGAACATACTGAAGGGCAGGTACAAAGTCACAGGTGGTAATAAATTGTGTGACACCTTGCTGGGTGCTCATAAACCAATAATGTTTAATGCAGTGAGATATTTGTGACATCTACTTCATCAGTTCATTTGCACTGTACCTGCTGAGTAGTTTGGCCATACCTCTGGAGCTGAACCTGCCCTGTTGAGCATTAGGATGCTATGTTGTTCTGTCTCAAGCTGCTCAGGAACACTTTCCCTCTTAGATGTGTGCTAGAAAATACCACTCTGGGTTTCAATATCACCCCCAGCAAATATTTATAAAGCCTCCAACAACAAACCCTAAAAAAGCTTTGAAGAAATGTGATTGCTTCAAGAGGGTGAGTTGTTTGTTTTAAGCACCATGAAAACCCAACCTGTCTGAGGTTGCATGTGCCAGCCACTGCCCTTCCACCTCCCCTGACACAGGCTTTTGTGTGCAGGCATTAGCAGCTTACTGGCAATTATTGTCTGTAAATGTGCTGGCAGTAATAGTTCAGAGAGAGCAGGTTAAAGGTCTGTCTTCATAATTTGTCCAAGACAAATCAGAAAGGATTTCCTTTCCTCTTTTTGTGTTAGGAAGTCTAGATTTGTTAATGTTGGAGTTGTAAGCTGTTCAGGGTTTGTCCCCATCCATGTTACCAGCTGGGTTTGATGTGTGCCGTGTTCAGTTTTTGATTGTTGTCTCTTAATTTGTTGTTTTGCTGTTTATTTTGTAAGGGATTCCCCACTGCTCTGACACAGTGTTCTGTTTCTAGGGAATCTTTGATGTGAGGATCTCCAAGCACTTTAGGAAACAATAATTTTCCCTTGTGAGGACTTGTAAGGCAATTTTTATCTCCACTTTACAGCTGAATCAACAGAGAGATTAGGTCATTTGTTTAAGGCAATGCATTTAGAGAGTGACAACACTGGGAACAGACTTTCAGCATCCTCACTCCTGGCTGGCTGCTGAGCCTGTGGGTTGTACTCATTTTTTACAACCTTTCAGTGAAAAGCAGAACATCCTTTACAGAAAGAACAGGGCTGGGCAGTTCACCTGGCAGCATCCTGAGGGAAAACCAACTCATTTCAGGGCTGAACCCAGAGGCCAGCAGTGTTCTGAAATGTTTCCAGGTGAGTGTGAATTGGACCTGCAACAAGCCATGGAAGCAGAGTGTGCAACCTCTTGCTTGCTTCCTGCCAAGGTGTGAAGCTGATTATTACACCTTTCACCATCCCTGGGTTTGACATAACAGAAAGTGTTATGTGCTAGAAGTAGATTGTGTGTGTGAGTCAGCTCAAAGCTGGTGCAGCACAGCTGTGATTCTAAGCACTTAGAAGGTTTGCTTGCCGTGAAGTGCAATAAATAGAGATAGAGAGCTGAGTTAGCCAGATGATTTGCAAACACCCCTTAATCTTGCAGTTCACCTGCTCTCTGATGCACAGCATTCTAGTTTCAGTTATTCTTGGAAGCATAGTAACAGTTTATTGTTTTAATCCTGTCTGTTTTTCCTGACTGACAGACAGGAAAAGTGTTTGAATTAGATAAGCAATGCATCACAGAGCTGTGCAGTTGCTTTGGAGAGCTGCCTTGCAGCCCATTCAGTGTCACATTTACTTGGGTTTTTGAGAAGCTGTGTGATTGCAAGGTGGCAAAGTATAAATGCATTGCACAGGATCCCTAGGAAACAGATCAGTCTTCCTAAGTCTTCTAAATCTATTGCCATCAGGACATTAAAGGCCAGTTGTAAAAGAAGATACTGATTACTGGTGGGTGCAGAAACTGCTTTACCACAGAATGGCTTAGGCTGGAAGGAACTTTAGAGATCATCTGCTCCAACCTCCCTGCCATGGTCAGGGACACTTCTCAACTAGACTCAGCTACATAAGGCCTCATTCAACCTGGTCTCGAACAGCCCCAGGGAGGAGGCATCCACAACCTCCCTGGACAGCCTATTTACCACTGTGATCTTCACTGTGTTTGAATATTTTTTGAGATAGTTGAGCAGATGCCTGAGAGCAGAATCTATTTGGGAAGTTAATGGTTCAGACAAATGTGTCCTCTGGGGAAATGGCTTGGATCTGAGAACTGATGTCAGCTACACGGTTTGCCAAACTGAACACCTAAGACCTATGTAACGTTCTGTTATTGTTTGTTCGTAGGTTACTATTGTGGTTTGCATTTGTTTACCTAGAAATGAGTCCTTCATAAGCAGTTTTGCCTTTTCAAGGAGTTGTCTGTGCATTCCAGATATTATGTCCAGTGGAGAGGAAGATGAAGAACTGTCAGTAGTTGTTATATCTGATGCAATTCTTTCTGACTGAACTAAAATATTTTTCCTCTTCGTTTTTCTGATGGCTCTCAGGGCTGTCCCTGCTAAGGCAGATGCCATGTCAATAACCAACTTCTCTTGTACTTTGAATTCTACAGCTTTTGCTTATCCTTACCCTAAGTCATGAACCCATAGTGTAGATAGTGCTCTGACCTTTCCCAAGCCCCAGGCCCTTGGCATCATGCTGAGCATCTGCCATTATTCTTTTTCTTCTTGTCTTCATGGTACTGGCTCCATTATCTCTTGTTACTATCATTAAATGTCTCCATCAGGCTGTTCTAAGACTTCTCTTGTCTGCTCTGCTATTTCCTTTGTTCTGACCACCAGGCCTAGAGAGGTGTTACATTAAAGAGAGACAGAAACCAACTGTTGGAAGGATGTTTCAAAGACCAGATGACCTGCATATGTTTAGCAGCAGGGAAAGCAGGTCACTTGTGAAATTCAGATCTAGTCAGGTGTGTCTGCATTGAAAGTCCAATCATAGCAGGTAGCTGGAGAATGCCAGGCTCTTCAGATGGACAATAGATTTCCTCTGCTCTGCCCAGAGGTTTAAAGGAGGATGCTGATGCTGATCAGCAGCATCATCTCTGGAAGCAACTCAAAGATGTGAAGCTGTCCTTGCATTGTTATTGAAAGGTTAGTTTAATTCAGATAAAGAAGATTCAGTGTTAAGGAAGCTCACTCAGGTATTGATTCAGAACCTTTCCTAGAGCAATAGGCTGTCACTTCAGTATTTTACATAAACCAGCTAAAGCTTCAAGCCTCAGCTTTCATTCAAACCCTACACCCAAATGGCAGTCTGGGGAATGGTCACAGCACCAGTCAGGTCACCCACTTTTCTTTAGAAGTCCTTCATACCTATCAGCATTAACTGATTTCCTTAAAATACTGCTTTCTCTGGTTGCTTTATGAAAGGCCAAAATATTTTGGGAGTCAGGAATATTCAACCCAGTCCCAGAGCCATTGTTTTTTGTTCAGAAAGAACTGAGACAATCTGAAACTTAAACCAAACAGGCAATTGTCTAAATCAGCAGACTGCCAAGAATGCTTGAATGACTGTGGCCCTGCTGCCTGCTCTGCCTGTGCTGGAGTCCCAGCAGGCTGGGCTGGCAGCTGATGCCTTTCCTGAGGGAGGGCTTGGGAAGTTCAGCTGGGTGAGTGGAGGCTCTTCTGGATGTGTGAGTTTTTTCCTCCCACCTACTGTCCTCCCAGGAGGCAGTATAGGGGCAGCAAGTCCAAGCACCTCCATACTGTTTCTTTACCTCAACTCCACGAACAGTTCTGTTCACACTGATGAGAAGAACCAGTGGCTTATTGCAAGATAGAATTTCTGATGAGGGCAGTGGAAATGTAGTGAGCAAAATGCAGAACCAGCCTTTATGCTGCTAAGCATGGAAAAATGAACTGGGTGCTTGGGAGCAACTGCAGTGGTGAGACAGGAAATTCTAAGAATCCTACTGCAACCAACAATGTACTATGGAAAAATAAATAGACCCCAGTGGGAAAAGGCCTGAGAAATCCTCATTGCGTTCAGTGGTTTGGAACAAACTGTTAGAAATCAGTTCTAGCAGTCAGGAAATCTGCTCAAATACTTTCCTGCTACTGAGCCTTGAGCTTAACACCTCTCTACGTAGCCAGAATTTCCCACTGAACACCTTTTCCAGCATAGAGAAGGCTCACAGAATCTGGGCATTGATGGTGGCACTGTGAACCTAAGCTAGCTGCATGGACTCCAAAGTCATGCAAATAACCTGTCCCCTCTCCAAAATAAAAACTCTTTGGATCTTTAGTTTTCAGGACATATTCTAGATCAAAGCCTGGGTTTGTGTGACACTGATTGCAGAGCCAAATGCTTACAATAGCTGCAGCCAAAGATTAGTCAGAGCCAGGTGATTTCAGTAAGGCACAGGGAGCTTCTGACCTTGCTTGAACCTAGAGTGTGAGCCTGAATTGTGTGCGTGCCCCTGCGCGAGATCTGTTCCCAAGCTGCCTGCCAAGATTCCCTTAGAAACTACTGCTCCTATAAAAGACTTGGCAGAACGTAGTCTGTGTCTGCAGTTCAGTGTCTTCAGCTATAGTCTAGCACCTTGGTTTTCAGCAGTGCTGGAGATGGTTTGAGATGGAGCATGAGCTGCAACTGCTTACAGATTTCTCCATATCCTCCAGCAAAGAGAAAGGGCAGAGTAGGTGAGGACGATGGTGTCTTGGATTCTGGCCATGAATGCATTCCTTTGTAAACATGTTCTTTGTATTTAAACCCTCATCAACTAGATGCAGGAGTCTAAATCCATCCAAAAATCCATGAAAACACCAGATTTTCTAGAAGTCTTTTAGAAGTCATCAGCACCAGACCTTGAGTGCTGATTCCTTTCACAAACTTTGCAGCTTCTTCTTTGCCCTGCTGTGGAAGCTTGAGCATTTCTTAATACATGACTAGAATCCAGCATTTCCCATTTTGCTGGTTCGTCGCTAGGGGACAGCCCCAGGTGTCATTTGAAAATCTACCTGCTCTTTCATCGCAGTAAAATGAGGGCGTTTCAAGTGAAAAAACACTTCCTATTGTGAACAGATTGTCACAGCAACGGATCAGCAAAAGCACTGTGCCGTTGTGCCTTCATTGGAGGCTCCCTGCCAGCTTACCGATCCGTACCTTTTAGAAATCCTAGAACCTCCAGCAGCACTTTCCAAGGACACAGATGAGGACATTCTGCTGGCAGAGACAGGATACTTAGCTAGAAAGCCACACTTCAGTCTGGGTGACAGATAACGAGGTAGGACGGATAGCTGTTAGGGTGACCCAGTATCTGTGGGGAAGCAAACATCCCCTCGTTTGAAGTTTGGAATTTATACAAAGTTTCTCATTTCCTCCTTCCTGTAAGCACAGTAGGTTGTGACAGAGAGCTAAACGACAGCTCCTTAGTGCCTCCCTACATAAACCTTACATACAGCTTGGCCCATCAAGCTTTGATGTAGCCCTGGTTCAGCAGTGGGTTTGTTCCCTTCTGTCAGCTTTCAGGACACAAAAAGCTTTTACACCTTTTCCCATGTAACTTTTTGGTTGTTCCTTAACAAGTGGACACTTCTCAGTACCGGAGTTTGAATCTTAGCTGTAGGGAGCAATCTTACATCATTGCAAGGTGAACGAGAAAAGTTAAATGAAATATCAGTCTGTTTTCTTTAACATAGAACTGACCAAGCTGCAATGTGCCACCATAACTTATCCATTATATTTTATTTTGCAGATTCAGTGGAGAACAGGCATTCTGTAAGTACACATCTTATACAAACAGCTAAATACAGGGAAATTGGATTGAGGTTATTGTGTATCTAGTGAGGCAAAGCTCAAGTGTTGCTGCAGTTTGTTTATTTGTCGTTCAGTACGTGGGCAATCCCTTCACATATACCCTTAACTAATCAACCTTTAAGTGCTACATTTATAGACTGCTTTAAAAGTTGGTGGAACTACCTGATGTTTGGTGGTGCTGGTACAGGAGGTAGATAACAAATAATGACCTCCCAAGAATTTGTGTTGAACACCTGCCCAGCTTTGACCATTTGCCACAAATACTCATGCTGACAGAACAGCAGAAGGGTGGAGATGGTTGCTGCTTGCTTCAGGTTCCTGGTGGACCTGAGACGCTCAAGATTGGCATATGAAAACCTGCTGAGCTGGATAGGGTATCACTGAGGACAAAGCTGTTGCTTCAGTCCCATCTGTAAAGTGCCTTCTTTGCCAGGTCTGCTGGGGTGTGCCTGCTGCCATGCACACACACGCACAGGCTCTGTGACTGGAATATGCAGAGAGGTTGAGGGCTTCTTAGCATGCGAAGTGAAGAGTAAAACTAAGGAAGAGTGGCTGGCCCAGAAGTCACTTCTGTTCACCAGCTGGGACTATTCCCTTCTGGGTTCATCTTCATCACTGCTGTAGCAAGTAGGATGTCTCTGAGGACTGGGGGTGAAAACTGAAACCTGTAGGAAATTTTAAAGGTGAGCAACTTTTAGCTTCAGAGTGCTTGGTCACAGTTGTGCTGCTCCAAGGAAGAGGTGGGAATTGTACCAACAGGTGGGAGTTTTGTGAAGGTTCTGCAGGTGGTGAAGAGCTTTATAAGGCTAAGCAGCTAGTGAAAAAAAATATAGATAAAAAAAAAGTAATAAATCTTAAAAGCCGTGAATGAGCTGTTCTTGTGCTCTCAAGATGTGAGAGGCAGGGAACTTATATTTCAGGAGCCCTTTTATGGCTTTAGGTAAGCTCAGACCATGCAGACTGGGTGGGGTTTTTTGCCATCCACTTTGAGACTCTGGAATTTCATAGAATCATAGAATCATAGAATAGTAAGGTTGGAAGGGACCTCAAGGATCATCTAGTTCCAACCCCCTGCCATAGGCAGGGACACCTCCCACTAGTAGAGGTTACTCAAAGCCTCATCCCCTCTG
>VWZE01010410.1:441776-537404 GCA_013396675.1 Eubucco bourcierii
GACCATCCAGCCAATTCCTTATCCAGCGAGTGGTCCATCCATCAAGTCCATGCTTTTCCAGTTTGGTGACCAGGATGTCATGTGGGACAGAGTCAAATGCTTTACTCAGGTCCAGGTAGATGACATCAGCTGCCTTTCCCTTGTCCACTGTCGCTGTGACTTCATCATAGAAAGCCACTAAATTTGTCAGGCAAGATCTGCCCTTGGTGAAGCCATGCTGGTTCCCACCAATCACCTCTGCTTTGTTTTCCATTTGCCTTAGCAGGACTTTCAGCAGGATCTGCTCCATGATCTTGCCAGGCACAGAGGTGAGGCTGACTGGTCTGTAGTTTCCAGGGTCATTCTTTTTACCCTTCTTGAAGATGGGTGTTATGTTTGCCCTTCTCCAGTCAGCAGGAACTTCACCAGTCTGCCATGACTGTACTTGTACAATTTGTACTTAAAAAGAGAGAGAGCCTCATAAATAAGAATCACAATAGCTCAGTGTACGTCAGCTTATGGCATCCATTTGAGTTTCGAAAGGCTCCATCAGCACTGGCACCCCCATGGGATAGAACAGCAGCCCATTGTGTTATTTACAGACACTGGCAGTGCACCGAAGGTCACAGAGTGTGTTACCATAAACAGACAGGCATTAGCGGGCCGGGAGGGTTTAGAGGATCATTGTCTCTCTTAGTTTAAAGGTTTCTTTTTACTCTTTGCTTTCCACTTTCTAAAAATAAGCGGAGCTGAAGCCTCCTCTGGGTTATCCCAGGCAGTCCTTGGAGAGTCAGGCAGAAGAAGAAAGTCTGTCTCTGTCCAACAGAAAAGGAAAAATGGTCAAGTGGCTGTGGAAGATATCTGGTGTGAGCTCAGGGAAGAGGTTTTGTCTTCTTTTCCCCACACTCTACATAATTTATAATGGACATTGAATGAAAGACTAAGCTTTGATGAAGATTTTTTTTGTTTGTTTGTTTTCTTTTCCTGTGGCCAAAAAAAAACCCCTTTCCCTGGATGTGCAATCAAGCTGCTTCAGTGAAAACACACTGACTACCCTATGCAAATAAATATTTTCAGCATAATTAATTGGGCTATTAAAGCTCACTAAAGCAGGAAATTAATGAAGAAATGTTGGATTCAAAGGGAAAAAAGTGTCAGCTGAGGACAGTGCTTTCTTTACATTTCTATTAACAGCAGGAGAGAGACAAAAATATTTACTCTGTAAAACTAGTCCCACTTTTCAGAGTCGCCCCAAAGAACAGTCAGCTTCATAGCACCTGCATATCTTACCTGAGGTTTCCTAGAAGTAGCCTTACCCAGTTCATATCTGTGACAGTGTCTCCTCCTTAGGCACCGTTCATGTACCTGACATCATAATTACACCTTTTCTTTCTTTTTTTTTAATTATTAGTGCTTTAAAGGGGAGGCCAAACCCAAACCAAAACAGATGCCCATTTTCTGTTTCTTAAATTCCCACTTCTGCTTGCCTGTAACAAAATGCAGCACCATACCTCTTTGAACATTTCAAAGTTGGACTGGACAAATAAATTCCTTTATAGATTTTCCATGCCTCCTATTTGCCTCTCAGCACTTTTCAGGCAGCAGAGATGAGTGCAGAAGGGGCAGGTCACCACAGAGGTGCTTTCTGTCTTTATTTTCTTACGTTTTCTTTTTTTCTGCAACTCATTTTCACACAGTGCTGAACTGTGATGTGCCTCAGAAGTTTGGTCCAAATGTGGAGTTGTTGATCCTACTCAAGAAAAGGAAAATGCTCCTTATAAAGTGATCAAGTGGTTTAAACTTCCTCCTCAGCTGTTCAGCTTCTTTATAGCCAAGTGAAGTATTTGGCTCAGAGGTGAAGATGCTTTTGAACTGCATCTCCCCTACTTTGTGAGTGAAAAGAGGCCTTCAGGAGCTGGGACGGTCAGCTGGCATCTTAATCACATGAAATGCCAGATGGGCTTCTTAGCTATTGTGACCTGTCAAAAAACTTGCAGAATTTGTTTGGAAAGTGATAGGTATTGCAGAAGTGTGGACACAGGGCACTGCAGGAGGGAGTGGAGGTTTGCTATGAGACAGGACACACAACTGGTTTGGTTTCAGTAGTGACAGTGGAGACTCATCACACCCTGGTGTCCTTTTCAGTCTCCAAATTCAAAAAGCAATGTGGGTTGCACTCCTCAGAGAAGCTCTCTTAACTTTTTTCACTTCTGCATGGATTTCACAGAAGCAAAGCAGAGCACTGCTCTGTGGAGAAGAGAGATGAAGCAAATCATCTCAGGGAGTGCTAACCCTGCCCTTGTGCATTTGCTCCTGCATAGTTTCTGTCAGAACAAATGTAATCCAGCATGGCAATGCAGGGGCTTTGCTTCACCTTCACGGAGAGACCCTTACAAAATGGAGCACAGGGCCTTAGTAAACACTGTGTACTGACAAGAAGTGTTGTGTTACACAGAGGTGTTGAGACTCTGCATATTATGTTAGTATTATGCCAAAAAAAGGTGGTGTAGTATAAAAACAATCTGTTAAACTTTGACTCATTTGCATTGTATGAAGGCCCGGTTGCAGGCCAGGTTGTGACTGGTTTGCACTCCAGAGTACCTTGAACCTGTATGGACTTCTTTGTCATTTAGAGGCAAACCTTAAGTTATGGGCTAGGGGCTGCTTCCCTCTTTCTCTTCTGCTTCAGAAATTTGTATCTTAAATGCTATCCATAGGAAGTATTTGCAAAAGAAATGAATTACTTAGAGAGGAACTGGGAGGAGGTTTCCTTCCTGAAATCAGAACTGGCAATCTTTCTGAGTTATTTAATGCCCCCAGTTTCTGAAAACATATTGAAGGAAATATCTTAACAATGAGATAGCCACTTCGCCAAATACTAATTGGTATTGTGTCAAATTTACCTCAGCAGTACACATTGTGTCTCCTCCTCCCCTTTTACCTCTTAGGTGTGTGTGTGTTTTTGTTTGATTCTGTCCTAAGACTGGAAGACTCAGTCAGGACAAGGTGTGCTTTAGCTGCCCGTTTGTTCAACCTCAGAATGAGACAGAACCTCTGAGACAGAAAATTCTGCATTTCAAATTCTGTTTTGAGAAATTTCTGGGGTTTTCCTCAGCTACTTTCTCATCCTACTCAAGTGATCCCAAAGCTACTTTGTAAGTTGTCAGTGGTGAAGGAATTGCTTCACCTTGCCAGCACAAGACAACAAGCTCCAAAGGGACCTGGCGTGTGTTTAACTGCATGCAGAAACATGGCACAATAGTTTGAGACAGGAAATGAAGATGAAGGATGTGTCCAGTTAAAACTGGGGGACACACACAACTTCAGCCAGTCAGGATATGAAAGCCAAGGTGATACTCTGAAATAAACATTGAATTATAAACCAGGAATTCCTGCCTCTGACTCATGGGGCAAATCCTTTGGGGGTAAGTCCACAAAAGGAATTTGGCGCCTCGGTGCTGACAGACTAAACTGTTAGGTTAGAGGGCACCGCGTACCCTTAGATATTTGTTGGAGGAAGACTTGCTTTGACAACAGACGTCAGGAGAGACTTGACAGTTGTCAATCCTCAGTGGACTGAATTATTTCTGTCATATAATGTGAAGACAATGAAGCTTGGGATCTCTTTTTGCCCTTTCCCACTGGCTAGTGGAGAGGACTGCTCTGTCTGCAGGCTGCCTTTTGTGGTTCTCAGTGGCAGGTTGCCATGTCCCTGCTGTGTTACTGCTAATAACTTGTCCAGAGGAGCAGACTCTTGTAGAAAGCTGGTGTCTGGAAGCTGAATGCTTCGTTGCTCACTGTTGAGGTCCCCAATGTGCTCCTTAGGAACAGGTTTCCATTCTTGTGGGACTGTTGTGGCCGCTGAGTACCAGCTAGGACGTAAGGGATGTGACTTGCAGATTCCTTGGGTGCCAGCACTTCCCTGAAGAACCCAGCTTTTATCAATAAGCACCCAGTTGCAGATGTTGGTGATTAACAGTTTTGCAACCTAGTCCGTGGTAACCTGCATCTCCCACTGTCTTATTTCTTCTTTATCTGATGAAGATAATACTAATATCTCCCCAGGGAACTGTGAGTATTTGTTGGGTCATTGTACAGTGCTCTAAGGAATATGTTGCTATATTTAAAGCTTTTGTATTGATTAAAAAGGACAGGAGAGGGCAGGGGACACTTACACTTATTTTTTGTTGATGGTTTTTTGGTGGTTTTTGTTTGTTTGTTTGTTTGTTTTGTCTCTTTGCCAACAGAAAATACAAGGGCATCTTGATACTACTTAGAACAACCATCTCAAAGATCAGCTGGGAGAAGAAAACAAGCCAAGATGGAAGATGTTGCAAATGTTTCAAAAGCTTTGCAGCACTTATTTATGGGTTTGCCAGGCTCTTCTTTCAAAATTTATTTCCTTAAGGGGAACAGTAGAGATGTTCCCAAAGCATTTAATGGAAAAAAATTACAAACAAAAATTCTCATAGGAAAGTTGCTCTAGGAACCACTGACCTAAGTTCTCATCTTAATTTCTCCTGCTGATACAATTTTGCCTTTCTAGCCTCCAATTCACCATGCTCTGAGGAAATAAAACGGGAAGCTATAGCTGAGGAAGAACATTCCTACAGTGCAGTAACTGCTGTGATGGCAGTAGGATGCTGAAATATCTAACCTTGCTTTGAACTAACTAACTTGGTTATCAGTAACACTCTGCTGTGGCAGAACAGAGCTCAGCACAGCTTGGCCAACCACGTACCTACTCTGACCTGATCTTGCAGCTGGTGCTGAACTCCCTGTGCTGCAGCAGCTGGACTGCTACCAGTCTTGGAGCCAGGTAACTTATAGCTGACTTGAATGCTGTGTTGCAGTGAGAGCCTAATGGAGGAGTGAGCTTTGGGCTCTCTAAAAACTTGAATTCAACTGTTCAGAGAGTCACTACTTTACCAAGTGCTTCTATCATAGAGGCACAAACACTCCTCACTCTTAGCTAAATTGCTTTTCCCCTTTCTGATGCTGGTTAGTTTGGTTTGATGGTTCTTCAAGGAATTGTTGCCTGTCACAGTTATTTTGGATGATGGCAAAATGTAGGTCTCTGACACCCAGGGCAGTGAGTTTGTACCTGAAAATCCTTATTCCTTTGATTTTAGGAGAAGTCTGAAGTCATACTCATGTCCAGTGTGTCTAGTATGGAATTCCATATCTGTTCTTTTTCCCTATAGTATGTCAAACTACTAACATGGATCCATTTTGGACCTGGATCTAATCTGTGCTGCCCATGTTTATCTCAACTGCATTACTTTAAAAAACATAACACAAAATAAAACAGAAAAAGTACTGGCCCCAACCCCTTAACCACTGCTCTTTGACACCGCAGTTGCTCTCTTTTCTTACTGCAGATTAAATTAATACAAGATTTGGGCCACAGACACGAAGGTTCTCATTTTAATTAGGAAAAAGTGAAAGAGGCCACGGATTTGTGTACAGATACATAGTTGTTGCTTCAAGCATTGCATCCAAGGTGCAAAGGCAGCAAGAAATAGAAGAGGGGTCTGCATCCTGATTGAGTGTTTAAATTTTCAAGCTCTTGTTAGTGGCTAATATCTCTAATTTATTGTTCCCTGTGCAAATGTTGTTTGTATCATAAGGCTTTCATAAAAGACTGACTTCACGGCACTCTTCTGTTGACAAATGTTCTTTCTGGCACTCCATGTGCATCCATGCAAATGCGTTAGTGTAAGGGATGTGAAAAGGTATTTTAATAAAGAAACCTCTGAAGTGACCTTTGCTCTGGATCTTGCACGTGTTTGTATCAGTGACTCTTGCATTCACTTGCGCGTGAATGCCTGTACAATTGCTTAGTAGTGATGAACTTCCTAGAACCAGTGTGTAAATTTACAGATGGAAGATGCTATCTCTGCAAGGAGTGATTCCAGGCACTTAGAGCTGGTATCCTCAACCAGTGTAGCAGCAGATAAACACACTGTATTGGTTTGAGAGTTCAGCACAGGAGTGCTCCCCTTCACAGAACTCCTTTGCTAAAATTGCAAAGGTAAAAGTTCCTCCATAAACCTTTCCACAGTCCCTGGCACAGCTCAGGACCGCACCTGGGCATGATGGAGCAGCAGTGGGACAAGTCATTGATCTGTTGCAGCTTGTCTCTTGGCTGGAATGATCTTTAGACTGGTTTGGGTTTAGTCTGTTGTAACAGTTGTTTGCCCTGCTGAAGCATTGGTCCACGGAAGAGTGCTGTGCTCTGCTTTGAGTGCTTCTGTTTTGTCTTGCAGACAGACCAGAAGCCTTTTAAAATAGGGGACACCAGCTTGGCAGACATCTCCAGGGAAGCCAAGTGTCGTGGGGCGCTCCAAACTCCCTTCCCTGCTGTGGGTTTGAGCGGGGAAAGGCAAAAGACCTTTTTCTGCTGTTCGTACTCACTGGTGGGAAAGCCTGTGCTGGAATCTGGGTTTGGCTGGGTTCTTCGTGCCCACTACATATTGGCACTGGATATATTGTCTAGGAAAGATATAGAGTGACCAGAAAGCATGAGCAAGTCCATTGGGTGCATTTTGATCCATTCAAGAGATTTTCCTGCGGCACCCAGACCCAGCTTCTCCTCGGACTGGTGTATCCTGGTTTCCTGCTCCCTGCCCCCGAGCTGGCACGGCCCTGCCTCTGCTGTAAGTGGCAGGAACATGCCAGCAGTATGGCTGTCCCTGTGCTACTAAGGCAGTGCCACTCCACCAGTGGAAGCTGCCTCTTCCTCGTGGAAGCTGTGTCTGGAGACACTTTGGCTTTGGCCATTCCGTTCATATTGGATTTATGCTGCATGATTCCCCAGCTGGATTATAACTTGTTTCCAGAGGCTGCCACAAAGGAGATCCAGGAACCATCTCTGAAATCCTTCTCTGCCCTCGTGAGTAAATCTTCTGCGCTCTCAGCTTTTTCCTAGGGCTCTGCCTCTGATTTCTAAGTGGGTTAAAGCTATCTTGTGGCTCAGCTGTTTCCATTTTCTGACTTTCCTAAGTTATTAAAGAATGTAAATGGACCCATGAAGTAAACAGCTACACGAGGAGTCCAAATGTTCTCTTAGGGGCAGGTCTTCTGGGTGTCAAATCAGGGTCACTATCCTGATGGAAATATATAGGGAAATGAGTGTTGAACCTGCTACCGTACCAGATGAAAGCTCAGATTAGAGCCCAAACAATATGTTATTGAGAAAGAACCCAAAAGTATTCCAGATTTCTACAGTGCTATGAGGCTGCACTTAGCAAATATAAAATGAGCTGTGTTTCTAGATACTAAATACTGAGCAGTTCCACTGCCAGTCCCCACCTTGGTAGCACTAAGCAAGTTCAGAAAGAGGTTTCCCCACCCCACTGCCTTGCTTGCTTAACTTTGAAATATTTCTTTCTGTTGCAGAGCAGAGGCTTTAGAGATGAGATACAGAAGTGCCTTAAACCAACAGGTTCTTGTTCCTTGCCACTGTTTATTTTCTTTCATTCCCAGCGAATCAGCAGCTGCTTCTCTTCCTGTCAAACGTAAATGTGTTCGTGTGTGTGCCCTTTCGCGGAGAAACCCGGGATGCTGATGGTGCTGAGAGCTCCCTGGCAGTGCCTCCCAGTGCGTAGCACAGCCCTGCGGCTGCTATTCCTCCGGAGTCCCGGGCGAGAGGAACTGTGTCCAGCGCCGAGCTGACCTCTGCTCCCGCCTGGGGCCGGCGGCGCCCGGGAGCCTGCGGCGCTGATCCGGTGCTGACCCCTGGTGGCAACTGACCCTCAGGGCGACAAGGCTGGCCACGGGTCCCTGCTACCCTAGGGGGGTCCCTGCTACCCTAGGGAGGTCCCTGCCTGGGACAGGGCTGGTAATGCTCGGAGACTGCCTGGCTCAGGCTGGAGGGAGCAGCAGGGTGCGGGGAGGGCTGCAGATCAGGGCCAGAGTCTGACTTCTTTACGTGCACCGAGTAAACTGAGCCCCATGAGTTGTGTCCTTGCAGTGCTGCGATGTCTTCAGCTGGGCCTCTGCCACTCTTAGAGAACAGTTTTCAAAGTGCAGTGTAAACCTGGCACCCAGGACCTCTTTCCCTCTGTCACAGGTTACGGAATTGCTTGTAAATGCTAGAGTGCTGCTTCTGTGCATTTTCCTCTTCATTGGAGAGTGAATAAATCCCAACATTTATTTACTTTTTGGGGGTCTTATGTGCTTGTTCAGACTGCTTAGTTTTGGGCTTGCTTAATGTTGCAATTCATCACTAAGCTGTCTTGCATTATAAGCCCCCAGCTTGGTGGCAGGGGAAGCAATGCAGCCAGACTGGCTGCAGTAGTTCTGATGTGAGGCACAGGACAGGTATAGGGAAAAGAAATGAACTTTGAGAAAAACAGAGGTATCAGATCAAAATTACACTAGAAATCACATTGAAAGCAGTAAAATATCAGCACAGATTTAAAATGCCAGCACATTTTGTTATTTAGAATTTCAAGGCCTTTCTGAATAGACAGGTGAGAACAGGATAAACATCAGTTGCACTGTTGTTTGGGAGATAATAAGCAAGTTGTCATGTCTAAAGAATCACAAAGAACAGGTCTGACTGTCTTCATGCTTTGACGTGCTGCACTCTTGAGTTGCAGGTGCTCCCATTAGAAAAGGCTTAGAGAGCCTTGAAGCCATGAGACTGTTGCTTGCATGGGAAGCTTCAATTAAATGTGAGCATCTAGATTCATACAGGTGATTTATTTTCTCGGCTGCCACAGACATGCTGAGTGGGAAGGCTGAAAAAATTGTCACTCTTGCAGGAAATAATCCCTGTAGTTAAGTTTTAAATTCAATATAAAAAGAAAAATTACAGTTTCCTGACAGAGTCACCTGCAAAGTTTTATGTCAGACAAACAGCATAACAGCATGAAACTGGAATGAGAAGATTTAGCACAAATCAGCAGAGGTCCTGCGCAGCCCCTGCAGAAGTACTTGGAGCATGCCCAAATCAACCTGGGCTCTGCAGTGGCACTGAACTCGGTGTGAAGCCGTAATGGTGACAGTTAGAAATGGACCTCACACAGTAGCCTAGGTCTGACCACGTTGCCAAGGTTAAGGGGAACTCAGCTCCAAAAGGCATTGAGGAGTAATTCCACAAATAAACTGTTAGAGTGAGAATCTGGCTCTGAAATGAACAGATCAGTAATACACCCTTGTGTTATCTTGAATGTATAAAGTGCTAGATGCCTTCTTTCAGGCTGTGAAAAATGCAACAGTTTGATCACTGAACAAAACCCAGAAGTGATCAGTGAGACAGTTCAACGTCCTCTGGTTACTGGCCCTGATTTCTCTGTAGCTTTTTAATGTTTTACTCAGGACGTAAAAGGAGATCTTGGAATGAAAGCTTAATACAGTGTAAAAATAAAGTGAAAATAAGATGAAAGGGAGGGCAGAGGGGAGTGAGGAGGGCTGGGAGAGAGAACTCTCTGAGTCCATGGAAGGTTTGTGAAGGGACAACCAATTAGTCCAGTCACCTTAACAGCTCCACACTTAATGGGTATTGGTGGTGCTCTGGGGAATGTGCTGCAGCAGAATCAGTGCTGTGAAGGTGGCTTGCCACAGTCATTTATGTGCTTGCAGTAGTCCTGTGACTGCTAGAAGTGAGCTGAGTCATGGTATTGCTTGGCTCCCCTGCTTGACAATAGGTTGTGAGAGAAGAAATGGAAGAAAAATTGTCAGGTCTACTAAGCTGTGGTCAGAATGTAAGTCAATTAATGAAAATTACAGCCACCCAGGTATGGTAATTTAATAGAGATTGTCAACATGAAATAGAGATTTCTTTTGAACAATTTAAAATTATTTAAAGCATGGTGATAATGAAAATCTCACAGTCTGCAGGATGCAAAACTGGTTGGATTTCATTACTGAGAAGGATTTTATAGTTTTGTTTCAGCTTCATGATCATTACAGGAGCAGAAGCTACAAAGAGCGAGATTTTTATTAAGCAGTGCTAGAAGCTCTTAAAAGGCAAAAGCCCTGAGGAGGACGAAGAGGAGTCATGCAGTGTGATCCATGCACACTCATGCAGTGTGATCCATGGCAGAGCTGGAATCAGGTACAACCATTTGTGTCTACATGCAGTCCTTTGATGCAAAACCATAGATGACGTTTCCTAGGCACTGACTGTGTCCCTGTCACTCGCTCAGGTGATCAGGACTAGATTAGGACTAAATGGCCTCTAATGCTTCAATCACTCTGGCCTCTACTTCTCACAAGCAGGTCGGACCAGCTGTGTCTGATGCTCCTCTAACTCTCACCGCATGTGGCCGCTGCCACTTGAGCTGTGCCCTCCAGACAAGAACTGATCGATTTGCTCAGGAAATGCCTGCATGTAGACATAGAGAACTGGAGCAAACTGGTTCCCTGGCTGCAATCTCCGGACAAATTCCGTGAACAGAGCCCAACTCTGACCCAGGGTACCCCCGCAGGGTTGGAAGCACAAATGTACTGCCACTCTGGAAAAACTGGATCCACCTGTATGTGTGAGCCTGTAGCAGCCTCCAGACAATCCGTGCCCCCTGGCTGCAAGTCAGAGACCTTAAGGGCACAGAAGAGAAATATGAAGTTATGAAGAGACATTCATGTTCCTCCCAGGGACCAGATGATCTCTGCAGCAGGATGGTATGTTCAGCATGACTGGAAGTATCAGCTGGCTCAGCCCTGAAACCTCAGAACATTATGTACACTGCTTAACTCCAGGTTAGTCATTGCTGGCCGAGGCAAGGCTGCCCTGGCAGAAAACAACCCTGCCACACACCTGTACTTTGGCAAACAGGAAGTGCTAAAGGCTTTTCCTGAACTATCTTTATTGCCCATTGCTTTCTTTCTTTCTTTCTTTTCCCTTTTTTTAACCTGAAGCTGATCTCTTCCCACAGACTTGATTTGGTTCTGACTGTTCCAGGTTGACTCACACCTGTCTGTATAGCAAAAGGGACAGTGGAGCAGTGGAGAGCAAAGCTGACAAGGAGAAAAGGAGAAAATTATAATAGTTGGTTTTTTTTTTTTTTTTAATTACAAGTTTTCTGCATTATGGTCTAGCTCTCAATTGCTAACAGTAAAATAGAAACTTGAATTGGAGCCTTTTCCTCCTTTGTAGCATATACAGGTCAGATTTTCATGTTCAACTGTTATCTCTGACACACTAATTAGTGCACTAACTGGTTGACAAAGGTCACATCTGTGTTCTTCACTGCATACAGGTGTGAGCAGGGCTGTGTGCTTACACCAACTGTTTTTCCTAATTGCTGTCTCTTTTGGAGTAATTTCCACCAGGACCAAATCAGTTTGACTGTGTAGCTGCTTTACACCTCTTTTGTACTGATGTCAGTGAAAGACAAGGTTGGGGGCCAAGGAACGTCAGCAGTCATCATGTCCGTGGCACATGTCCTCTCTTCTGCGTGTCTCAAGCCATAGCAAGCACAGTGCATGCACCCAGGACTTTCCAAGCTCTATGCAGGGATAAAGTTACTGCCTTTCCATGAGGAAACAAATAGAGCTTTTATTCCCTGTCTTTGACCAAAGCACTTAAGTGATTTTAGGCCCAGTGGATTGTTTGTAATAGCAGGCAAAATTGATCACCCAGGTACTCTGATGGAGCCCTTTTATTTACAAAGAAAGTACACAATTCTGTTTCCTTGAACAGAGGAGGAGCCAGACAATAGGAGGCAGTTTCTCTGCATGCAATCTCAGTCCTTTCAGACAGCACCTTATCCAGAAGCACTCCAACAGCTTTTTTTTCCTCAAGGTCACTCTTGTGGAGCTTCTCTTTCTGCCTGGTTTGGAGAGAAGGCTGCTCCTCCCAGCACTGCCTTCCTCGCAGCATCTTCGAAGCTGAGGAGGCCTTCTAACAAATACTTGGGTAGTTAAAATCCCCCATGACAACTGGGGCCTGTAACTGCAAGGCTACTGTCAGCTGCCTGTAGAAGGCCTCATCAACTTCCTCCTCCCGGTCAGGTGGCTTGTAATGGGCACCCACAACAGTATCACTGGTGCCAGCCTGCCCCTTAATTCTCATCCACAAGCTCTCAACTTGCTCCTCATCTGCCCCTGGACAAAACTCAATACACTCTAGTTGCTCTCTCTTGTAAAGAGCAACTCCACCACCTTGCCTTGTTGACCTGTCTTTCCTAAAGAGGGCAGTTAATATTGTCAGAGAGAAGTCTGCTTCTGGGGAGTCCAGAATGAGAATTCAGTTAGGAGGAACTGAAAACATTTGCCTTTGGAGGCTGGGTCTAAATCTGTTAGAGAAATGGGCTAGGACAGAGCTGCCACTGGTGTTTGTTGTAGGGAAAAAAGGGAAGGATTGAATCTTGGCTGTGATTGTTTTGTGTGTACATATAACTTGTCCACTGGTGTGGGCTTGTGGATTTCTACACTTGTGTGGACAAGTATTGAATGCTGGGCCTGGGAATGTTGCTGTTTTTATGACAGTGTTGATGTTTTGACTTCATGCCAACAGCATCCAGGAACAATTCCCATTAAGTCTACTGATGTGAGTCTTTCCTCGAAGGGGATACTCAGGAACCCTTACCTGAATTATCTTTTAGAGTAGATTAGTTGAATTCTATTAAGCCCTATGCAGATATTCATATACAGAATTAATCTGATTTAGTGTACTTCACTCTGGAACTGAAGAAAGCTAAATCAAATGAAGGCCACTTTAATTCTGAGTAACAGCACTTGTGCAGGGCTCCAGTGTAACTTCACTAATCACTTTCAGTCACACTTGTCATTAATTCAGATGACCTTTTCCTCACTTTTCCTGTGAAAATGAGGGACAATAAAATCATCATAGATGACCTGACCATAAGTTCTACCCCACTCCCCTGCTCCCACTCCACAAAACACTATCGACCTAGCTCCTCCTGAGTATTGGACAGTTGGAGTTCTGGATCTGAAGGTTGATGTTCATTTCTAGTCTATAGACAATGCCCTTTTCCCTTTACTAACACTTTAAATAAAGCACATCAGTGCAGAACCTTAGCATCTGTCCAGCACTGCTGGCTGGTGTTCATGGTGTTCCTGTGGTAGAGCTGTGCATGTGGAAAAGTTGCAGTGTATGTGCCTGGTTTAAAAACGTGGCATCACCTGTTCTGTGTAAGGAGTACTAAATTTACTTGTAGATTTAAAATAGTTGAATGATTTGGCAGCTAAAAGGTCAGGACACGTGGTGGTTATTTTGTGGTCTGCTTTTCCTGATAGAAAATTGCTTGATACTGCTGTCAAGGCCTCCTGGTGGAATGCCTGTGCAGACAAAACATCCAGTAATGCCACTGTGTCCCACATACCTTCCCCCAGCTTTGTGTTCTGTCACAGCTGCACTCTGAAATTCTCCAGCACTCAGCCAGCACATATTCTAACTCACAAAGGTCTCTGAGGAGGGAGGAGTATTGACTTCTCCATCATGTGCAGATCAGATTTCAGGCTTTTAGAGTTTTGTGCATTTGCCAGGTACACTGAAAGGCAGATGCCAGCTCTCGCAACCTTCATGTGACTTTGGCAGCATGCACATGGCTCTTCTGCATGGCACAGGGATTCACCTCTTCCCCAGAGATGGGTGGCACCCCTGCTATAGGCATGCACTGAACATTTTCCCTATCTCCAGTCAGTCAGGGAAGAGATCTCGAGCCTGTGTGAGAAGCATCAAAAAGGTTTTGCAGGCCTGAGGAGAAGCAGCATAAATTTAGGTCTGTTTGACCTAGGCTGCATTGCAAAACACCTTCCCTGGCAACAAAGTCTGCCTCTGGGTGTCACCTTGGCAGCGCAGTTCTAGCTTTGCACCGCCCTACTGACTTTGTTCTAGTCTGCTACTGAATGCACCTGACCTCCTGGCAGCCATGAGAGAGGCTGTGCTGTTGTTCCTCTACCAGTACATCATCTCACAGTTGCAGGGAGATTGGTGGAAGTTGGAACTTCATTTGACTCTGTTAATGTGTCTTCTCTGAGGATGTGCAAAGCCTTGATGTGAGGAGTAGTACAAAGCTGTCTCTCTGCAGATACTTAGCAATCCAGAATAATAAGGGAGAGGGAAGAGAGGACGATTACAAGCATGAATGAGGGGCCGAGGGTCTGTCTGTCCTCAGCTTTTAAAATGAGGCAGCAGTACACACCCACTCCTCACAATAATGTGTTTTTAGCACAGGAAGCAACAAGAGATCAGAGCTTTTGCAGGTCCCAGGCGAATTTGAGAAGCAGAGCTGGAGCTGAGCTGGCCTGGGAAGCTGTCTGAAGAGGGTATGACCTTGCTGTGCCCCTCTGTGCCATCGAGAAGCCAGGCAGCTGGCCAGGGGCTGGGAGAAGTGATGGGCTGGAGGCCAAGATGGGCAGATTTACAGCTTCCAGAATTCAGGTTCAAAGACAACATGGAAGCCACAGGGCAGAAGAACTGGGAGGTGCTGAGGATGCTGTCATTAAGTGTTTGATAAGCAGAAGGCAGGCACACAAGCACTGTGGAAGGTGCGACAGTCAGGAAGCTCATCCTCTCCTCCATAGTCAGCACCAGCTGGAACCCACTGGGAAGCCTTGGCCTTGCAAATGCTTTTTGGGCTGCTGCACACGTTGAGTGGGCTGGGGAGTTGTTTGTTGGTTTGTTTTTTTTTTTGTGATCTAAGCCTCTTTGGGGTTTAATATTGTGCAGATACCAAACAAACAAGATGACAGTGACACACACTGTGCTCACACACACAAAACCACACAAGATCCACGCGTTCAGGCTCAGCTGCTGCCTCCCTCCTTTTAACATTTCTCAGCATAAAATTGGAAGCAGGCCTGTCCTGCAGCTCTTGGGTCTTCCACAGGAGATCTGAGAGCAACAAGAGACTTCTGGAAGCCTAAATGTCTTGTAATGTTCTTTTCTCACAAAAATACAAGCTTTTAACTATCCTGAGCTGTGAAATTCTGATGGGGGCATTACAGAGAAATGAACTGAGCCTCATAATAGCTCTGGGAGAGAAATATCATTTCCTATTTTACAGCCTGCTCAAGCACTGCTTTTAAGAGGCATTTAAATGCTTTCCTCACATATTCCAAAAGATTAAATTATTTTTTTTTCCAGAAGCAGCTCTTGACTACAGATACCTATTCCTAGAGCCTGCAGGCCTGTTGTTTCTCAAAATTATTGTGTATTTATACACAGGATACGGGAATATTAAAAATAAATAAGCATGCTCTTTTTCTTTTCACAGGGTGGGTGGAAGATAAATTATCCAACAAAAGCATTTACTCTTACAGCACTGAATTGAAAATTCAGAGAGTCTTCCTTTTTCCCTCATCCATCTGACTCCAACTTGTCTTTAGAAGAGGATTCCCAAGAGCCCATGTACACCATGAAGCTGAGAGGCAGGTAACATGGCCAGACACAGCTTGTGTTTAGTTTTCCCCAGTGCTTGCTCCAGCCTTAGCTCAGCACCTATCAGTTTGTGGCAGAAACCTCTGCTGAGCACCTAACTTCAGCTGGGAAACAATTCTCTTCAGGTCAGTTTTTTTAGACTATATGTTGCCTAAGTTAGGTGCAAACAGAGGGCAGAAAACCCTTCAGAAATTCTAGTGAATTGTTGGTAGTTTAACACAGTTAAACCAACCTGCCTGGCCCAGTTTCAGACATAATCCTTCAGGGAAAACCTGTTGTTAAGAAAACAACCATTATCTTCAGCTTTTGGAAACATTAACATCAGTTTTGTATAATGATTCAAAGGTCTACCTATACACAATGATGGAAAGAGACACATCCTAGATGACTGAATAAACTTGCACATATCTAGAATCATAGAATGATAAAGTTGAAAGGGACCTCAAAGATCATCTACTTCCAAACCTCTGCCATAGGCAGGGACACCTCCCACTAGTCCAACCTGGCCTTGAACCTCCTTGGGCAACCTGTGCCAGTGTCTCACCACCTTCACTGCAAAGAACTTCCTCCTAACATCCAGTTTCAATCTCCCCTCTGCCAGTTTAAACCCATTGCCCCTTGTCCTGTCATTGCAAGACCTTGTAAATAGTCCCTCCCCAGCCTTCCTGTAGGCCCCATTCATACTGGGAGGCTACTATAAGGTCTCCTTATATCTAAAATATAATGTCTTCTTAATAAAAAAGACTGAAGAATAAATAAAGGTGTTTTGAACACTGGTATGAAATAAAGAGAATCTGAACGGTTTAGAACTGAAGTTGTTAAAGAGAAGAGAATCCACAGGGCAGCTGAAGCAGCAGGGGTAGCTAAGGTTGACACCAGCCTGACCTGGTGTAGATGTTGTAATCTCATTATTAGCTGTCTGTAGAGGCGACAGCAATTAAGGGAAGGGTAAAAGCCGTGGTAAGGCTGTAATTCATTGCATGGGAGACCATTATTGGAAAACAACCTTTTGACAGAGAGAATTAATTTTTTTTCCCCCTCAGTCTGTTTCAAATTGAGAAATATGAAAAGCAAACAAGCTGCCCTCTGACATGGTCTGTTTCCTAGGCTAACTGCCCGGCTGTTCGGGTAACAGCTAATTTTGGTCATTTGCGCCACATCTCGATACAGAGCAGCTTTATTTTGTCTGTTGCATGTACATTTCTGCAGGCAGCAGCTCCTTCCCCTAAACCATGCGGTCAGGAGCTGACAGCAGTAAACATTTGCCTCCAAACCCAGTGCCCGGACCTTGCAAGGCAAGCCCCAGCAGCACGGTTTCCTTGAACTGGCTGCTCACAGATGGGTCCACACCGAAAAGAGCGATTAGAAGGTTCAACATCAGCGCCAGAGCGGCCCCGCAAACCCACCTTCGTTACCGCGGGTGCAGGGGGCGGCCGCGGCCTTTGCCGAGCGCCCGGGAGCGGACAGAACGGCAGGGTCTCTGTGCAGCCGTTTACTATTTCCCCGAGGGGCTCCTCGGCTCGGGGAGGCGTTTCTTTGTGCCACGTCTCGCCAGCTGCCCCAAACTTTGGCAGCGAGCTGCTCGTCGGAGAGGAAAGGACTCTTCCTCCCTACCGGAGCACCCTTCCGATCCGCTCCGCCTCGGTCCTCCCGGCCGAAGCGTCGCACCCCAGCAGCCGCCCCAGCTCGCTCTAGCCAGGCCGCGGCCCGCCTCACACCGCCCGCGCCCCGCCCCGTTCCTCCGGCTGGCGCTGCGGCGGCTCCGTCAGGCCCGGCCCACCGCGGGGCCCGGATTGGCGGCGCCGGGCAGCCCCGCCGCTTCTCCTCCCCCTGCTGCCGCCCGGCGCGGCGCGGGTGGCGCGGGCCGGGGAACGCCGGGGCCGCGCCGGGCAGTGCCATGAGCCGCGGATAAGGTAAGTGAGGCAGGGCGGGCCCCGCCGCGCCGCCTCGGCCTTGCCCGGGCAGCGCTCACGCTGCTTTACCGCAGCCCGCCGGGGCTGGGAGCGTCGTCGCCGCAGCAGCAGCAGCAACGCCCGCCGTGAGGAGCGGGAGCCCGGCTGACTCCGCCGGCGTCCACAGGGCTGGGGGCAGGAAGGAGAGAAGGGGCGTGAGGCGGCCCGGGCCTGGGGAAAGGCTGCTCCCGGAGCGCCCTGAGGGAGCCGATGGCGGCCGTGAGGGGCCGGCGGGCGCTGCTGTCGGTCCGGCCGTGCACGGGGTCGACTCGCTGTGACCCGGGGGCTCGGGCGGGTCTGGGGGCTGCGGGGCGACTGCGTCTGGGTGAGCCGCGGCTGGGCACAGGATTTATCTTTGCTGCTGGGCGAGGTTGGGTGGGACGGAGTCACTGCCCCCTTCCACCGGTGTAACCGGAGGCTGGGCTGAGGTAGGGTTTGCAGTTTGGCAGGAGCGCTGCTCAAGTAGAAGTGACACCCTAAAAACACCAGAGGAAACAGTAGTAACGTTTGTTCTTGCTGGAGCGGGCATTTTTCAGTCGGATTTTAGTATCAAAAGCGAGAGGTTTTCCGCCTCCTAGAATTCTTTCCTTCTCTCCTGCCAAGTGTAAGCTGTTTAGTTTCTGCTTTAATTCTCAGTGTCACTTGGGATTTTACTTCGCTATCGCAGTTGGGTGTCTAAACCCGTTTAATGTGTGTCTTCTGCATGTGCTAAAGTTGCTTCTAAATGACTGCGTTCCACTTCTCGACGATTGTGCCTGTCAGCAAATGTCTGAAGGAACTCTTGCCCATAATTTAGGGGAGTTAAGTATACAGCCGAGTTTAATTTCAACTTTCGTATGTAACTTCGTATTGTAACTGTAAGGTAATTGAGTGTGAGGCTTCGGTGCTGTAGGATTATCTGCTGTTAAGATGCTTTGTCATACTCCTCTGTGTTCACACAACTCCTGTTTCATGATGATCTTCCCTGCCTGACTCGGGAAAAAAACAGGCAAGCTCACAGTCTCAGGGGCAGGTTTGTTTTTTTACAAAATGTAGTTTTTTTAATTTTAAAATAGCTTCATGTTCCCGAACTCTGCATAAAATTCAGGCAGTGTGAGTGAGTGCCCTGTTTCAGTTTTCCAAATTGAAAATGCACTAAGTTAGAGATAAAAGTCCTTTAACTTAAGTAAAAGGAAGTGAACTAATTTTTTAATGTTAGAGTTGACTTTTAAAGACTCTGATATGTTCTTTTATGAGACACGAGAGGTTACTCTTCTGATTGACTTCAAAGCTGATTCAACAAGTTGCTCTCTTGTGGGTGGCGTAGTAATAATACTCCCAGGAGGTTCTGAGGTCGAGTTTGGAAGGCAGGGCAGAGTAAGGTGCTTTCTGTCTTGAGCAGAAGACCAAGAAGATAATTCTGTCCTCAAAGATGGCTTATCCTCAACTCCCCTGGGGTATGGTGTCCCATGTGATTTGTGTTGGTAAGCTGAGTACTACTCTTGTGAATTTTGCTTCTGCTCCATGCAAAGAACTACTTTACATGACTGCTGTTGCTTTATTTCAGAAAAGAAAATCAGTTTGTGAAATAGAATCATAGAATAATAAGATTGGAAGGGACCTCAAGAATCATCCAAGTTCCAACCCCCTGCCATAGGCAGGGACACCTCCCACTAGTACAGGTTACTCAAGGCCTTGTCCAACTTGGCCTTGAACACCTCCAGGGAGGGAGCAGCCACAACCTCCCTGGGCAACCTGTTCCAGTGCCTCACCACCCTCACTGTAAAGAACTTCCTCCTGACATCTAGTCTAAATGTTCCCTCTGCCAGTTCAAACCCATTGCCCCTTGTCTTGTCATTACAAGACCTTGTAAACAGTCCCTCCCCAGCCTTCCTGTAGGCCCCCTTCAGATATTGAACAACTAAGGTGAAGTAAGACACAGCCAAATAACATAAATATTGGATGTTTCTGTGACACTTAGCACTTTAGAACAGTAAGAGTAAATGCTTAGTTGTTTCTAACTAAAGAACTGAGTCAACTGGTGTGTAAAGACTGTGGAGCAGGAACAGACAATGCCAATAATTTCCCTGCTGTAAACAAAGATGTGTGGACATTGTAGATGTGCAAGCTCTCCCAAAGTAATGGGAGATAGGGAAACATAACTGGTAAGGAAGAGGTCAGTGTAACTGAAATAATTTTAAAGTTGTGTGGCTAGAGGACTGAAGCTGCATTGTGGTATTCATAGAGCTTCTTCGTTGATAGATTTGCTCTACCCTCACTTTTCTCTGCACTCTCTTGCACTCTGAGTGCAAACTCAATCAATTCTATTAGATTAAATCAGAAGAATTCTTTTGTAGCGTGTCTAAAAAGCCACCAACCTTCTGTTGCATGAGTATGCAGGTGACCAGTCACAAGCATGGCAGTGAACATACCTAAGGGTGTGTTTCATGTCCTGTTGTTCCTCTGTCCTATTCTCTGTGCAATATCAAAGCCTGTTACTGGCCAGGGAGTTCAGTAAGTTGTGGTGCTGATCATAGCTAATACCTGCTCAGGAGCTGAAGAGAAATAAAAGCTGTGCATCAGGATAAATTGTAGGTTTCAAAAGGATAGGGTAAGTAAATTCTGGTCTTAAACACGTTCTTGGAGCTTTGAAAAGTTCCTCAAATCACTGGATTTTTGCTCTTTTCCTTTGGCAGGCTAGAAATTGTGATATCAGATGTCCACATTAAGTGGTAACGTTAGTTCGGTGTGCTCTAAAACACTGACCCTTGAATAAAAGCATCGTGTTCTAGAAACCCTTACTGCCCTAAATGAAACAATCAGATGACAATGTGTGTTGGAAAATAAGAGCATGCTGTAGGCCTAGAGATTAGAGGAATAAAAATCAGAGTTAATACTGTGAGCCTTCGTGAGTGTGTCTGTGGTGTTAGGAGAGGTGTATTCAGAGGAGAAATGCATAAGGATGCCTCAATAAAGGGGATCCACAGGGATTTTTCTTACCCTAGGTAAAAATGAAACAGTTGGTATTTTTATATGGAAATGACCATTCACAATGGGAGACAGTGCAAAAGAACACTTCATATGCAAAACAGTGATAGTTCTGTGAACCAGTTCTGTTGAACTGTGTTGTTCATAAGGTAGTGTTTGCCTTCATGATGTATGTGTGAGGCCTTGGCATAGCCGTTGGTGTCTGCAGGTAGCTACTCGGCCATCCTGTCTGTGGATTCACAGCCACCAGGTTAATCAGCTCTTCTAGAGCAACATGTATTCTGTAAAGGAAGGTCCTGTATGGATTTTTAGTTCTGATTTTTAGCAGTGTATTTTGAAACTTGTTAATTATTGGTCAAGATCCCCTTTTGCAGCTTGAGGCGACAAAAGGTGAAGACTGCATGTTGGCTTGGAACATTTACCTTCACCCAGCCAACTTCAGGCTCTGTGTGCCTGTTCACTCAGCAGCATTGTGAGAACTGAGGTATAACCAGCTGAAGAGTTAACACTTAAGTACTGTCTTTTTCAGAAGTGAATGGAGTCACCTGGATTTGGGCCAAACTTTGCATAATGTAGGTCCAAAAGTACTTACTTGGCAAATTGAAATTTTAAGACTTTTAAGGTGATATTTAGGTTCTTTCACACAAAGAGTTATTTTGGACTGGAGGCTGCCAAATGCTAACTTATTTTAATCAGTTTTGAGTGTACTTACAGAGCAAAATCCCCTCTCTTTGGCGAAAATGGTGATGATGTGCCCAGTGTAGTGTAAGACTTCTGACAAGACCAGTTTTGTAATTCAGTATTTGCCTTTAAGTTGTTCCTGTGCTACCTTTTCTGTGTTTTCTTGCTGTGGAGCAAGGCCGTTACAGTACTGAATTACTTTGGGTCCCCAGGACCACTGAGGTATCCCTTTTGAGAACTGATTAACAGATGCATCACTATTTCCTTTAATGGAGTTCTTGATGACCAGTATCTCTGGAAAATACCAAGCAAGTGCCCTAAGCTGAAATTGCCCAATTAAGGCATCTGAGAGGAATTGCTAAAAAATGCCCTGTGTTAGCCAAGATCAGTTCTGACCCGGTTGGAAAGCCTGGGAAAAGAGGAAGCAGAGGAACGAGTTTTGACAACAGAGTAGATTCGAGTGGGTGAAGCAGCTGCAGTGTGCAGGTATCCTGTGAGTGTCGCAGATGTGTCTTCCTGCTTCACCCCCTACAAGGAGAGTTCTGAGGTGTCAGGCTGTTTACCAGTAGTCTTTCTTCTCTATGTACTCAGAACTATTGTCTCTGATGAAGCCAATTGTTAGTGGTTTTGAAGAGACAGGAGAATATAATGGTAAGAAACAGTTTATTCCTAATCTTGCCTGTCTGGCTTTCCTGCTTCTCAGATTTCAGAGCTTTCTCTGTCTTCTGTTTTGTTTTTTTTTTAACACTCTCTTTTCAGAACAGCAAGGAGTGTTACTCAGCTGTGCAAAGCCCGAGTTAATGCACAGTGCAGCAGTTAATGTTCCAAAAGACAAGAGGACTGATGGACAAGGGATAAGAGAAGATCGATAGAAGATAGCAGGCACTGGTGTTTTCTCAGAAAGGCCAGGAGGGTAGCACAAATGAATCGTCCTATGAATTGGGCTTTAATATTCATTGCCTGGTGTCCTGTGGTTTGTAAACTGTTATGCTTTCTGGCCCCACTGGTGTTGGATGACAGGAACATTGCAGAAGCGTGTCCCTTAGTGCTAATGAATAAATTGTGTGTCCTGAACCATTTATCCTGTCAAGGCAGGGTTGTTATTCTGAGCCTGTGAGAAGTTGGGATGGTCCAGATTAAGAGACAGTCTCTTAAGAGAGTAAGAAAATGCATACTTGGGAATTAAAGTACTCTTTTAAAGGGTCTATTTAAGTCTGAAAAGTCACTGTGTTGATTTTTAGTAGCTTGTGCAGAAGACTGAGAGCTGTAGGACTCTGAACATTACTCATATGTTTTGTTAAAATTATACTTCAGTTGTAAAATAGGACTGCAGAAAATGTAAGCACAAACCAGTCTGCTGTCTCCCTTGGTACTGGGAATTTCAAAGCAGATGACAGAGAAACAAAATGTAGATGCAACCTGTCGTGAGTCGCAGTGAAGTTCTGCAAAAATAGTTTTGTTTCACTGGAAGTCAGGATGAAGACTGAGGACATGAAAATGTTTTCTGAGCCCAGGCAGGCTCAAAGAATAAGGCTCCTTTGAGATGAAGAGAGTTAGTCACGCTCACCCACTTGTGATTGTGGTGGGTGATTAGGAAACACTGCTTAACATGTGATAGTGAAAGTTTGGCCTCTCTGTCTCTTGGCTTCTCCTTTCAGTAGGCTCTGTTACCTTCTCTCCTGAACCTTCTGAGTACTGAGGATCTGCCTGTGCAGGGCTCTGCCGAGATTCCGAGTGCACCCCCAGCTGAGGCCGGGAGCCACAATCTTGCAACCAAGTCACAGAATTCCCATAGCACTCCCATACTCCCTGCCCACTGATCACCTCCCACCTCTTCTTCCTGTCTTCCCTGCCCCAAAGTGGCCAATGCAAGGTGAAGATTCCTGCTTTGGATACCTTCCAAGATGGGTATTTATATTCTGCTTGCTTAACATGAATCTGTTGGTTCTGTTGCCCAGAGGGGTTTCACTTTCTTTCCTAATACTCTTGTGTAATGTTTGGGGTTGAACATGTGAATAAATGTATTCTGATGGTACATAAAAGTGGTCCATGTTTTTCTTTTCTTGTTTGTAGCTGCTGTGAAGCTTGATAAGGCTTATCTTTGTAAGACCTTCCCAGCACAGTTCTTGTTGTCTAATCGCTTTCACAGGGCTTCCTTTTCAGCTTGACTTGAAATACTAAATGAATGAGTTGGGGAAAGGGGGAAGAATTGAGAGGGTGATAATACTAAATGGCTGTCAACTCAAAGATTGCTTCTTCATAGAGTTCATCAGAACTTTTCACAGAATCATAGAATCAACCAGGTTTGAAGAGTCCTCCAAGCTCATCCAGCCCAACCTATCACCCATCCCTAGCCAGTCAACCAGACCATGGCACTAAGTGCCCCATCCAGGCTTTTCTTGAACACCTCCAGGAACCGTGACTCCACCACCTCCCTGGGCAGCCCATTCCAATGCCAATTACTCTCTCTGGCAAGAACTTCTTCCTAACATCCAGCCTAGACCTCCCCTGGCACAACTTGAGACTGTGTCCCCTTGTTCTGTTGCTGGTTGCTTTTGAGGGGGTATGGAGGCTCTTCCATGGTTTAATGCAGAGGAGCTTGTCTCATGGTGTGATGAATGTGAAGATTTCTATCCCATATCTAGACGTCCACTTGTACTGTTGGTTTTGTTTTTTTCAATTTTCCCCAGAAAACAACCAATCTTGTCTCTAAAGCCTTCATTATATATATGAGGGTCCATAGGGATGGATGCAACTTCTTCACACTTCAGTCATCACTGTTTATCAGCTTATCCTAGAGGACAACTGTAGCCACCACCCATGCTTGGCTTCTCTGGCTTGACCTCTCTGAGCCATGAAAAGCCTGTCTTGCATAGGCTTGTGTGGTGGGGTGTGAGGAAGTGAGTATGCCTGGACTCACAAACTCATTAACAGCCTGTGTAATCTGGAGCTTGTGTAGCTGCTTGCCTCCATTTGTTGAACAAATGTGTGGTAGCTCTATTAAGCATGTACATGAGAACATTGCCATGTGCCCGAAACGAGAATTGCCTACATAACACAGTAATTGAGCAAGGCAGAGTATGGCTCAAAGACACTTTTTTCCCTTTGCCCTTTTGAATCCATCTGGTGGCTTTCGCTGTTCTTTTAACTCCCAGCAAATCAAGAGCTTAGAATTGGTGAGCTAAAATGAATTTTTGTGAAGCTACTTTAATGACACTTCTCTTTCCATGTATGTGCACCAAACGTAAGCCGTGTACTGCAGAGATAGTTGTTGCTGCCTGGTTCAAAGAGTTGAGACTGTGGGTATGATTTCTGTCTGCAACAGTACAAACTTTCACAGTGCTGAAGTGAAGGCATTTGCTGGACAAAGAGAACACTGACAATACCAGTAACTGCAAAGGATAAAGAGCTTGCCTGAATTCTACTTAAAGTAGAACCCAGGTTCTTAAAAATGAATTAATTTATTTTTTTAAAGCTCTTTTCTTCATATTGCACTGTGAATTCAGCAGGCAATTGGGGAATTGGGATGTGTATTGTCACAAGACATCCACCTTCCGACCTTTTCATTTGCAGCCCGTGAGGTTATCAGACTAAATTAGTGGAGAGACTCTGGTTGCTTAACGTTTGCAAAAGTGACATCTGGGTGTTTGCAGCTCCAGAGTTGGCTGATCACAATCCAGCATGTTTCAGCTTTGAAACCAGGAGGCCTGGAGGAATAATGTCACTTAGAAGTTGTCCCATCATACTAGTCTGCCTGAGGTCTGCTTTCCACCAGATCTGAGGAGAGACTGAGGGAGTTGTGGCTGTTCAGTCTGGAGAGGAGAAGGCTCCGAAGTGACCTTATTGTGGCCTTTCAGTATCTTAAGGGGGCCTACAAGAAAGCTGGGGAGGGACTTTTTAGGCTGTTAGATAGGGACCAGGACTAGGGGGGATGGAATGCGTAGATTCAGACTGGAAGAAGCTCTTCAGCATGATGAGTGTGGTGAGAGCCTGGAAGGGGTTGCCTAGGGAGGTGGTGGAAGCCTCATCCCTGGTGCTGTTTAAGGCCAGCCTGGATGAGGCTCTGGACAGCCTGATCTAGTGTGAGGTGTCCCTGCCCATGGCAGGGGGGTTGGAACTGGATGATCCTTGTGGTCCCTTCCAACCCTGACTGATTCTATGACTCTGAGTTGTCCCATCATACTAGTCTACCTGAGGTCTGCTTTCCACTAGGTAGAGACCTGTGTCTGTCTGCATGCTGCATGAGTGAATTATTCCATGTGGGAACAAACATTTGCTTTCTGAGCTGAGAGGAACTGGGTAAGGGCTGTTTGTGTTGCTTCCTGCATTATTGATTTTTGGAAGCTACTTTTCACCAGAGGCAGTGAGAACACTTTTCAGGGAGTGCTGAAAAGTTCAGAAAACTCTTAACTAACTTAAAGCTTTCAAGGAGATTGTTCAGTTGGTGGGGTTTTGTTTTTTTTTTTTTTGTTTGTTTTTTTTATGTTACATTTGTGGCCTGAGAGACCATTTTGGGGTAGATCCATGCTGCTGAAAAAAAGAGGAGAACATCATTTGATTTCTTACTGATCTTTGGGAGTTTTTTTGTGGTTTTTGTTTTGTTTTTATGTTTTGTTTGTTTGTTTTTTAGTATTCACATAAAATTACCTTTCTAGGTGTGTTAACAGTACCCACATTTTGAAAGACAGTAGGAAGAATCCTCTCATTGCTGAGAGGTGTGAACGAGAGGGCTTTAAGCTGCATAAGGAACTCACTTTATTGTCACTGATTTTCTCTGTGAGGACTATAGTGTCTTTATTTCCACTTTTATGTAAAAAGATCCTGTTAATGCAGATGGTAGTGCAGTTGTTTTCCTTTCATCTATCTAGCTGCCATTTCTTAGCAATTAGGATTAAAAAATATGCTGTGGGAAGTTCTCCTGGTTTTCTGACTCGGTTTCAGTAAGAGCCAAGCCTGTGAAGCAGCTGTTAAGGTCAGGCAGTCTGTAATTGACCTATCAGATGTTGCAATTAAAATGTATCACAGCCTTTAGAAATAGGAGTTACCTCAATAGCTCTTGGGGAAGAAAGGAAAAAACCCAAAACAAACAACAACAACCAAAAAAACCCAAAACAACAACAACAAAAAAAACCCAACAAACCATCAGAAAGCTTTAATTCATTAAGCTGATCATTAACTGTCACTCTCTTCTGTGTCTGATGCAAGAAGTGGAGGGGAATGCAAATCAAGCCACTGGCTTTGCTTTTAGTAGCCTGCTTTTGGCAGAGAGTTCTTTCGTGTTCTGGGTAACAGAGTCTTGCCCACGTCTGGCATGCATAAGTTCACATCCAGAAACGTTTAGAGCTAGAAATACTATGTGAAAAATAAAGAAACCCATACTGAAATGAGAACACCAATGTGGATGCTTCTGCTGCATACCTCTGCTTCTTTAGCCTTGGTACTCGTGTGGGTTGTGTACAGTGTTTGAATGTACTCTTACAGAATGACCACAAGTGTTATGGTGGCTTCAGCCCGACGCACTCAAATGGGGCATTTTGTATCTGTCTCATAGTGCAGTAGCTTTTATCTTAAAATGCTTAAACCATTCTTCACTACAAAATGAATCTTTGAGAGACTATACTGAAATGCGTGTGATGGTTCCAAGGCTCTGGAAGCCTTTCGATGAACTGAAACACCTCTTATGTTTTGGTAGTGAGTTGGGAGGCTGGGAATGTCTGGTTTTTTCTCCTTGTGTTTTTAACTGAACCTTGCTTAGTATCTTTGCTCATAGAGGTTTGACAATATTTTTGCTCAAGTTTGGTTTTGTGTTAGTTTGTTTGAAATAAGCAAATACTCTCTTTAGCACAGGGAAAATTCAAGTTGTTGGGGGCCATCTAGGTTCCATTTCAGTCTTGTGGAGATCTCTCTATCTTGAGTCCTCTCCTGCCATCACTCAACACTGTGTCCTCCAGTTGGAAAGCTGAACTTTTGCATTTTAGTTTCTAGGTATTTGAGCTGAACATAAATCTAAATGAAATGAGGTGAATGTTGCCTTAAGCAGAGAGAAATGTCTGGTACTTGTCAATTATGGGTTTGACATTTTGTTTCCCTGCTCTTCTTGAGAGGTTTCTTCAGACTTGACTTTACATTTTGTTAACTTTCTATGGATCCTTCTGTGGATTAGAAGTTGCAGGAATTTAAAGCATGGAAGTGACAGGAATTTAAATCATAGAAGCTGATATTAGGAATTTATGATCTCAGTGCACGTCCTGCTAGAATGAGTTGTGTGATTCTTCAGCTGCTTTAACATGGTTCTTAAGCCTCTGCTGTTGCTGTGGCTCTGAGGTACCTTAAAACAAAGGTTTTCTCACCATCCTAATAATACTGCAACTCCAAAAGCCACAATGACCTGCTCAGGGCTTTCAGAGGAGCCTGTAAATGTAGTTCATAAGCCATTTCCTTCTAAAATTAGATCACAAAGAGCTTTTTTTGTTCTTGTGGTGTTGATTTATGCTTCTTGCCTGTGCAGTTTCCAGGTAGCATGAAGTGCTGGTAAGACCTTTCTCCATTAATTTTTCATGGAATCCAATAACAGGGAAGACGTCTCAATGAGTGGCGTAGAGCTGTTGGCTGGGCTGCTTCTCTAAGCACTAGGAATGATTTTCTTCAAGAAACCTTGCAGAGAAATCTGACTTTTGGGTTGAATTACATTTGAATTACTTTTATCCCACCGCTTCTCAAACTCAATTGCAGCTCTGAAGGGATTTGCATGTTACAAAATCCTATTTATTGACCTTTACCTAAGATTTTTTCTGTCCTTTGGACCCTCTGGGAATTATGCCTGAAAAAAACATCTGAAGAATGCTGTTCTATTCTGTCTGGAACGCATTTTCTGCACTTAACAGACACTATGCTTCCCTTGGGCAGATGAGATGCAAGGAAGTAAGTGGCTGTAATCAACATGCCCCTTTCTAGCAGTAGCTCCCTATGTTAATAGTTGTAGCTTGCTGTGTATCTTAGGTTAATTAACTTTCATGTGTTAAGTACAGCTACCTTTCTAGCTGGGTCTCTGAATACTTTTTCATTGATTTTAAATTCAGGTGTAGCCTTCTGCCTCTGATAGACAATCTAAGCTTTCTGAAAGTAGCCTCCCTTTGATTAGCTCTTGTTTTGTTGGCAACTGCCTGAGGATCCAAAAGTTGAAGCAGTATCACCAGAGCTGGAGAATGAGGAAAATCAGAAACCATCCTGGGTAATGACTGCATTGTGTCTGGGCTGTGCCAAGGTCCTACGCATGTGAAGCCATCTGCATTTCCAGAGGGAGTTCTCTTACACTTCTCTTGGGTCTGGGATGGTTGCAAAGGCAACAGCAGTGACCTATATTGGCAGAGCTGGAGACAGTGTACTGCTCTTAGCTGAAGCTACCCTGGTAAAAGCCCAACAGACGTCAGTGAGTGAGTAACCTTCCGCAGACAACCACATAGACCTTTCCTTTAGCTGAAACGTACTGACCCATCCAGTCTGAGCCGGTGTGCAGAGACACTTTCACAGATGCCTGCCAGTGCAGGATGGCAAGAAGTCCTGCTGACACTTGTGTGCGTGAGGTTGTGAGGCCTTTGCTGGTGGAGAAGAGGGGTCAAGTGTGTGTGGTGTGGGAAAGATACTGCACGCACTTTGCTTGGTCTGTGAGAGGCCGATGGGAAGGATTCCCTCACTCTGCCTTTTTCCTGCTGTGCCACTGTGGCTTTCAGGGACCTGTGACAGCATTCTCCACCAGGCTTCTGTAGCAATAGTTTTTACAATTATTTGGTTTTTTTAAGAGTTACTACTTTGCTGCTTAGGATGTGTGCTTGGTCCAAACCTAAATAATTTGAAATATTAATTGCTTTAGTCCCATTTAGTGAAGGCAGAGAATTACCTCTTCTCAGAACTTGGAAGCAGCTCTGAGAAGTTAAACCATGACTGTGTACTAAATTTCAACCTGTCAGGTTAAAAAGCCTTAAAGCACCTTGGAAAACATGAAATTAGAATGAAGTTTGTACCTATAAAAAATGAAATAGATGATTTGATGAATCATTAAAAAAAATCCACTGGGAAAAAAAAATTGCTTTTTATGATACCTATTGAGTATGGTGTGAAAATTTATAGATTCCAGTCCTTTTTTAATGATCCTGAACAACTCCATTTGACATGGAGATGTAGAGTTTGAGTTATTAATTGGTGCTGCTGCTCACTGTACCTTGTGTTTAGCTTCCTGTGGACAAACATAGGGTTTTTTTTTTAATATCTTTGGTGTTTTCACACAAAGCTGTGTGATGGTTCTTTTAACTTGGCAGTTGCTGTGGATATTGACTGAATTTGTTAGTGGAATGAATGTAAACGTTAAAAAGAAAAAGTCCCTGAACACTCTCCAGTTACCTGTAGGCAGCTTTACCTATTGATGTACATTTGAGTTGTTGGGGAAAACTGAGCCTGTAATGCAATTCTGAGAACCCTTTTTAATTTAGGATTCAAGGCAGCTTATTTGACTTCATTTTGCAAACATGCTTTTTTCTAAGTCAAAATTTCACCCAAAGCTTTTATAGTGACCTTTAATTTAATCAGTGATGTGGACAGCAGTTTCAACTGTGAACTAATCCACAGAGGTTTTAGATAAGATAATCTTTCATCAGATTGAGGAGTTAATATTTTCCCCCCCCTTTCTTTCTTTCTTTCCACTGAGATAAGGAGAATTACAATGCTGCAGAGTTTTATATTCCACCTCACCATGTACCCTCTTGATGGCATGTAATGTTTTATGTGTAACCTTTAGATGTTTTATTTCTGTAATAATAAAACATCTTCGGTCAAGATGCAGAACTTCTGCAACAGCAGCAAATTCTGATTTAGTCTCTCTTCCCTTTTAGAAGAGAACAAAAGCAGCAGTTACGTATTTATTGCCCATGATTGTTAATGGACCTGTGGTTTCTTTACTCCCCTTTGGTTTGTCAGGGTGACTCTGAAGAGAGTGCTTCAGCCAGGCTTGGAAGAGAGAAGTGGAAGAGACTGGCTTTAGATTGCGACAAGTTTGCCTTTCTGTGTCTCTGAGCACATTCTGGTTTGAATGTGTTTAGTTCTAAGTCCCTTACTGAAGGAGTTTCATAGAATCATAGAATGGTCCAGGCTGGAAGGGACCTCTGAAGGTCATCTAGTCCAACCCCACTGTGGTAAGCAGAGGCATCCTCAACTAGAAAAAAATTGGGTTTTCTGTGGTATTTTTCTTCTTTGTCATGACCAAATTAGTTTTCTGGGTAATTTTCATAGGTTCATAGAATGGTTTGTGTTGGAAAAGACCTTAATGATGTCCAGTTCCATCCCCCTGCCATGGGCAGGGACACCTTCCTCTAGCCCAGGTTGCTCAAGACCTCATCCAGTCCGACCTTGAACACTTTCAGGGAGGGGACATCAGCAACCTCCCTGGGCAACCTGTGCCAGTGTCTCACCACCCTCTGTGAAGAATTCCTTTCTAATCTCCAGTCTAAATCTGCTCTCCTCAAGCTTTGATCCATTCCCTCACATACATCACTACAAGACACTGTAAAAAGTCTATTTCTTGAAGACCTCTCTGAAGGTGCTTTTAAAAGACAATATGTGATACAGAAAATGACTGAATCTCTAAAATCTGTGATGGAGAGGGCTGGGGAGATTTGGTTGTGGTTCTGTTCTGTTGTGGATAAGAGTGAAATAAGAAAAGGCTCATTTGAACTGTTAAATGTTAAGTGTTTTGGAAGGAAAAGATGCTGCTTGTTGCTTATGAGTGATAAGGAAACAAGGATGAAGTAGTCTGCAGTAGAAAATGAGAAAAGAGTAAAACGTGCTAGAATTTTTATTCCTTGTGCCACCTGGAAGTGATGCAGTGGTGCAGTTTGTATCTACTACAAAGAGCAGTTGGGTGTTATTGAAAGGGAGTTTGAGTTGACTGTATGGCAAACAGCTTTTTGCTGTTACAGCAGTTCTTTTCACAATGTTTTACTAATGTCTATATTACTTACAGTGTTATGGAGCTTCTCCAGTAGTATTACAATTGGTTGGGAAATGTTTTGTGTTAAAATTGAGCTCTTGAAGAGCTGCAGATTAAGAACAAGTCTCTGGACTCAGCTTCTACCTAACATTTGGAATACTTGCTCCATGCCTCTTCCAGCTTCTCCTTTGAATTTCAGAGGTGCAGTTCTGTTGCAGACTTGGACCTGTAGGGATTGAGAAGTGCTACAGTGATAGGATGGCAAAGCAGCAATCTCCAAGTATGTTATCAGGCTGCTGAACTGCACAAGTCCTTCTTGCCTCAGTGTTGACAGGCTTCAGCTCCCGGCTCTGGCAGCTTAGAAGTGCTGCTCTGACTGCCAGAGGGCTGCTTCTGGATGGTTTTCTGTCTCGCACTGTAGCGGATTTGCTGCTGTCCTGTTCTTAATCTACTGCTGCCTTCTGGGACCATGCCTGCCTTCTCAATTCACTGGTGGCCTTTGAGCTATGGGCCAGAGGGATGAGAAGCCTGTCCTGCAGCTGCAATTTATTTTGTTGGCAGAAAGCTCCAGGTTTCTGTGCTTCCCTGTGTTCTTGTTTTTAAAAGAATGTGTTGCAAAATAAAGTGACATCTTCTCTACCCACTCTTTACTGTTCTTTTGGGACTTACTGCATGTTTTAAGCTTTGATTTAACCACTTTTATTTCCTCTGTTTGGGAGAATGCTCACTTTCTTATAAATATCCCTTCATTTCAGCCTACAGAAAAGAATTAAATAGAAAGAACTTGATTTTTCCTGGGTTCCCAGACAACCTTTAACTGCTTACCTTTTTTCGTTTGTCAAAATCAAACTGCAGTGCAGCTTTATGAAGTTTTTGGTGTAAGTGATGTGTCATGGAAGGAGAACAGGAAAGAATAATAATTTAATCTTCATCAGTGAAGGCAGAGAATGTAATGTGGTAGTTGACCTTTCTTAGGTCTTTGGGGGAAATGCTAATATAGAACAGACTTAACATAGCTAACATGAAACAATTTGCTTTGATTATTTTGCTCACTTCTGCTGAACTTGCTGGTGTGGTCTAGGAGAGGTTTATTGTTTTGATTAGAAGTATCATCTAATTGACAGTACTTTGAAATCTTGCTCAGGGTTTGGCATTGAAGTATCCCTATGCATCCCTACCTTAAAAATATTTGCACAAAAATATAATTCTTTGTTTCTTTATGAAGCTCAGAGAACTCCTGAGGGGAGGTGTTTTAGGTGTTGACCAGCTTAGTTGTGATAACTTGGTTGACCTCTATTAGAGGTGTGTGTTGCTATGTTATAGTCCATAGTAGGTGGCTTAATCTCTTTTGGCTGTCCTCCAAGTGCTGACTACTTTTGAGCACACTGGACTCCATTCTTTTAATAATACTTGATAGTGATACCCAATTTTGTGCTGATGCTTAATTTCTGTGCTCAGATTTAAAACAGGTGTNTTTGAAGTATTATCTTCAGGCTGGGTAACTGGATCCCTGACACAAGGATTTCACAGGGCTATTGTGTGCTGGTAATTACCAACACTTTGTATGGAGTTCATTTAAAAGTAATGAGTGGTGGATGAAAAAGGGATAATGGATGTTAACCATAGAATACATTAACTCGAAGTGCCAGGGGAATTTAATTTGTTGTAATTAGCAATCTGAATGGACATAGAAAAGGATGCTGAAATTTGGGGTTGTATCTTTTTTTTTGTCTTTTATACCATAAATCTACTGGTTGAGACACAATTTAGATGTCAAATAATGTCCCAGTGGCTGTGATCACTGCTTCAGTGAGGTCAATTTGGGTTAAACTTTCTAGCCAATGACTAGACCAGTCAGTCCCAAAGAGCAGCTGCTTTCTTCCCAATCTGGGTGATGGCAGTGTGCCAGAGCAGGAGGTACCTGCTGAAAGAGTGCTGGCCCAGAAGGGTTAGTGGGTAAGCAGAGCCATAAGCAGTTGGGAACATCTTCCCTTTGAACAGTGATGGCAGTCTGCATGAAGTCAAATTGTGGCATTGTCAATAATCAAATTAGCAGCTTCCTGAAGAGCATTTAGGGCTTCTTCTGATGCAACTGCCAGAGCCAGGGGGAAGTATTACAGTGACTTTTAATTACCTGTAGGACTTCTCTGCTTAGCAGGAAAGGAATTTCTGCTTTGTGGAAAATGCTGAGTTTGGTCTGTGTCTAGTAGCAGCAAGCAGAGAAAAGACCCTGATGAGTTTTGAACCTTGCTGCAGATTTTTATGGAAGTGTTTTCCAGCATACCCTTTCCCCTCTTGTGGCTGTTGCATTAAGCAATGTGGAGTAGCTGACTGTTGCAATGTGTGTGAATGCAGTTACCCAGTCTTGCCCTGTTTCTTCAACCTGATGATTATGAAACCGATGGAATTGCTCTTCTGAACATCCCTGAACTGGATAAATTGAACTGTTACGGGGTAGACTGTGTGGCGTATGCAGCTTTGGCCTGCTCTTTTAAGTTAGCTCATGTGTGTTAGCTGACTCACTTTCTAAGTCATTAATATGGAAATAATTGCTCTGCTTTATCTGTGGAGCTGGTTGTGCAGTTGCCTAAAACAGGCATTTCTGTGCAGTCTTGTTTTCTCAGAGCTGTGCAGTGGGTGGTTTCTGGGGCTCAGCTGAAGAAGGGTGTGGTGTGTGTTTGTGTGCTGCAGGGAAGAGGAAGAGACTTTGCCAGTTCTGGAGAGGGCGAAAGGACAGAGCCCTTGGGTGCCTGCCTGTGGCTGTAAACACTCCCCATTAGTCATTGCTGGGGAGCTAAGGGCACATGCTACAGTAGTGACACTTCCAAAAGGCGTCATGGCCTGACTTAACACAGCGCTTCCCGACACCTGGCCTCTCCCTGGGTGTCTGTCGGTCAGCAGGTGCATCACTGCGTGCTGGAGATGTGTTGGCATGCGGCTGCAAACGCGTCCTCAGCTCCTGCGCCCTGCTGCCTCGCTGCTCAGCGGCAAGGGGCCGGCAGGGAAAGCTTTGCTGTTCCCCGGCAGCGTCTGCACTTTGCCTGCCTGCTGTTTCCTCTTGTTGCAGTGCTTTAAAAGCAAAGCTTGTAGGTGAGGATTATAAACTGCTGTTATGTGGGTGCTGGAGGTGCGATGCCTGAGCACAAAAGTGGAAGTGGTATTAGTTGGTTGGCAACTCTTTCACTTCACTCTGCAAAAGCATTCACAGTGTAAAGCTGGAGGGGAAAAAGAATTATTTTTTTAGAGCAACCTCCTTCCCTTCTGTGTAAATGTTTCATGCTTTGAATAATTTAAAGCCTGAGGATTTAAGATTATTACTCAGACCTGCCTGCCACATAAATAAAAGTGATACCATACGTCTTCAGAATCAACAACAAAGAAAACCTAAAAAGACAACCAGAGAAGGTGGGGACTGTGGCTCTCAAAAGAAGGATCAACAAAAACCTGTTTCTGCAAGTATTGATGTAATCTGCAAACAGTCAGTTCACAATTGTGCCCCTTCAAGTGGTAGACTGGGAACACCACATCTTCAAACAGCTGGGAGAGGAAAAGAGGGGGAAGCAATGAGTAAGGAAAACAACTGGAGATCAGTAAGAAATGAATGACTGAATGATTTAAGGGGTAAAAACATAAGGTTCAAGAACCTGATAAAATATGTTTGTTGTGCTTTGGAAAAGAATCCCAAACAAATCCCTGACAGCAAAAAAAGAGAAATGATACTTGGGAATGGATTGGAAACATGAGCTTGCACAGAGCAGGAAAGGCTCCCCTATTCTGCATTTGTGGGGAGGAAATTACTGCCAGTAGGATATCTGCTGGGTTTGAGTTCCTAAAGGCTTAGAAATGTGTAGAGAGAGTGCAGCTGTTATAATGGCAATTGATAATCAGAATGCTGTAATGAAATACCTGCTGCTGTCCCAGACAGATGTTCTCTTTTAAAGTAGCACTGCAGTAGTTTTTTAATGTCCCAGTTGATTCAAAATTCAATATGAGATACAGCAAATGTATCTTCTGCTTGGTTTGTTTGTTTGTGGGTTTGTTTTTTTGGTGGGTTTTTTTGTTTGTTTTTTGGTTTTTGTTAGGACTTGGTTTGGTATAGTTTGAGGGTTTTTGTCTGCTAGAAATGATGTCACGTTCTTCTTGGAAGATCATCTCGGGAGCTGACAATGCTCTTCGTTCCTATCCATGATTGCCAATTGTTCTGAACATGTTTTTTTCCTTGTCTTTCTTTGGACGTATTCTTGTGTTCAGTGATACTAAGGAAGAGGCAGATATGAAGGGGATATTAACTAAAACAGAGATATGCTTTATTCAATGAAATTAGCATACAGTCAATTTCTATAGCAACAGTCCATAATTTTAATAGACAGCTTCAAATCCACCTAGGTGAAGTGTGTCTGGAGTTTTAATATCCCACTCAGCTCTTGTGTTTGGCTTAGTGCTTGAAAATAAGGATGTTTGAGGAGGGGAAAAAAGACATTTAACAAAGTATTAAATTTTCTTTGCAGGCTCTGACACATCTCTGGGACCTGCAATGACAAGTCAGAACAGTAGCCATGCAGAGAAAACTGGTGAGATGTCCTCAAAGCAGTCAGCACCAAAAGTGCAGGTCCAGCGATCTGTCTCCCGAGAAACCATCACTATTCATTTCTCTGCATTTGGGAAGGAGGAAGAAGAGGAGGAAGAGGAGTTTAAAGAATTTCTTGGTGAGGAACTAGATGACCAAAGCATTGTAACAGCACTTGAAGCCAAGGAAGACCTCTGCTTTGAGCATACAGGCCATGATTTTTCTGGTCCAGCTACCTCGCTTGACATGGCCAACTCTGCATCACTGCTGTCCTCATCGCCTGCAATTCTGCCAACTGCAGAGACTGTGAAGCTGTTGGATTCTCCCTCCACATCCCAAGTATTCAATACAGTGCCACTAGTCCTGTCTCCATCATCACACACATGTCCTTCTGTCAGCTCGTCAGGTGCACCACCACCTGTGGAGCAGAAATCCAACCTGTCGTCTTCCCCATCCTCATCCCCTTCCAGGTCAGGTGTCTGCTCTAGTGGATCGTCCACAGTTTCTACTTCAAAGCCTTTTAAGGGTTTAGTCAAGTCCCTTTCAACAGATGTGGAACCAAAAGAACCCACCCCACCGATGCGACATAGACAGTTGATGAAAACCTTAGTGAAATCTCTGTCTACAGACACTTCCAAACCAGAAACTGAAGCTGTGTCTTACAGGCCACCCGACTCAAAGCTGAACTTACATTTGTTCAAACAGTTCACTCAACCTCGAGCTACAGGTGGTGATTCTAAAACTGCCCCCTCATCTCCATTAACATCTCCCTCTGACACCCGTTCCTTTTTTAAAGTCCCTGAAATGGAGGCTAAGATTGAAGATACTAAAAGACGCCTTTCTGAAGTAATCTACGAGCCTCTTCAGCTGCTCAGCAAAATAATGGGTGATGAAAGTAGCAGCCACAGGCCCAAAGCCTTATCTTCAAGTGCTTCAGAACTCTCAAACCTTTCCAGTTTGAATGGCCATTTGGAAAGCAATAACAACTACAGCATTAAGGAGGAAGAATGTGATTCTGAAGGGGACTTCTTCGGGAACGACTCTAACCTGGGTAGGAATGATCAGTCGAAAGTGGCTGACGAGCACCCTAAAGAGACCGAGACCAAAAGCTCTCAGTCTGCAAGCACAAAGGACATGAGTTCAAAAACTTCACTCGTACTTGAAAAATGTTCCCTCTCTGCACTAGCAAGCAGAGAGGATGAGGAGTTTTGTGAACTGTATTCTGAGGACTTTTCCTTGCTAGAGGATGAAAGCAAAACCGATAAACCTGCTGAAACTTCACTCGATCAAGAGGTGACCGAGGAGAGTGGTACTGTGCTCAGTAGTGAGGATGAAAATAATTCCTACGTGCAACAGCCTAAAATACCACTGAAAACTTTGTACTTCTTAACACTGTTAGTCTATGCTTACTTTATTACTCCTCTCCCTGGCTACTTAAGTGGACTCTTCTTTGGAATGGCCCTTGGATTTATGATAGCTGTCTGTGTGATTTGGCTTCTTACTCCACGCACTCATGAATATATCAAATTGCATAACAGTATGAAAAAGCGATGGAATGCAGGAGCTCTAGACATCAAAGAACCTGAAATACTGAAGGTGAGGCCATGGCATTTCGTGTACATTATTTTGGTTGAAGCAGTAAAATACATTTATTCTGAAGTTGTAAATGAGCAGAATTATCCCCATATGTAAATGGAGTATTGTTTCAGGGTCAGGGCGCTTTGTTGAGGGCACAGATCCTTTGGTATCCAATATGTAAGGCTTTGACGTCATTAAGGGTTAGTAGAAAACCAAAATTGCTTCAAAAGGAAAGGGAAAATGTTTTTGCTGATGGATTTTGATGAGACCTTATAGTAGCCTTCCAGTACCTGAAGGGGGCCTACAGGAAGGCTGGGGAGGGACTATTTACAGTGTCTTGCAATGACAGGACAAGGGACAATGGGTTTAAACTGGCAGAGGGAAGATTTAGACTAGATGTTAGGAGGAAGTTCTTTACAGTGAGGGTGGTGAGGCACTGGAACAGGTTGCCCAGGGAGATTGTGGGTGCTCCCTCCCTGGAGGTGTTCAAGGCCAGGTTGGACAAGGCCTTGAGTGACCTGTACTAGTGGGAGGTGTCCCTGCCTATGGCAGGGTGTTGGAACTAGATGATCCTTGAGGTCCCTTCCAACCTTACCATTCTATGGTTTGAAATGATCCAGTTGAACTACAGAGAGCAGGTATTGTCAGCATTCAGCCTGTAAATAACATTTGTGCTTGAAGCTGCTGCTTGTGAGATGTGTTTTGTTTCTTACCCATTTGTTTGCTCAGAGTGAGCAGATTAAGAAGCATCATGTTCAGGCAAGGCATAGCTGGTTGAAGAGCAGATGTATTCTCCTCAAACATTGATTGGTTAGAATAGGAGGAGAGAAGTCATGCTTGTGGTTCTGCCTGCTGCTGTCTTGCATAGTACACTCCATGATGTGGACTAGAGTTCAGTAAAACATCTACCTGAGAGCTGAGTTTTAAATCACGCTCTTAAAAGATTTATCCTCTCTCCACTTTGCTCTTCCTCATTTCCACTTCTTGTTTAGATACTGCAAGTTACTGTGGCTTCATGTGCCTGGCACGCTGCTGTCTGTCCAGCTGTAATCCATACAACCTCTTGGTTACTGCAGTGGCTTTGTGCTTCCTCTTCCTTTTTTCTCTACCTACATTGAGGATTTTATTCTTCTTTAATGCATTAGACTTTTCTAAGTTCCTTATTGGCCTTCTCATATGTGCATTCCCTTTGTGTTGTGCTGGCTCATACAGAAGGTTTTAAGTAACAGTGAAAATGGAAATGATGCATTTATCCTTTCCATTAGAAAGAACTTTGATGAGAAGACAACTGTTGGCAGTGCCTGCTGCAGAAGTGAAGCTTTTTCAACACATAAAGAGGCTTTTTACCAGCATGCTGCTCCTGAGTGTATCACCCAGAGGATTTCATGTTTGATAGGGGCCTCTGACAGGTAGATGGATCTTCCAGTTAAGGTGGTCGTTACTTCTGCCCACCTTAGACTTTGTCTCTTTAGATTTCCTGTCTATAAAAATTTAAAAAAAGCTGTATTACATTTTTCCTTATTTATCAAGCAAAACACTATCAAAGCATTGTAGAATAGTGTTAATAAGGATCCTAATGCAATTAGTATGACTTAGGTACTCAGCTGCTTTTCACGAATTTTGGAGCTGAAGCTTTTCATTGTATCATTGACTGGTAATGGATATTAATTAATTTGTTAATATCCCTGAAAAACCGTGTGGGCAATTTTAATCCAGGATGGGGCTTGTGTTGTGAACATAACTTGGCTGGTGTGGGTTTTTTGGTTGCTTTTTTTTTATTATTATTTCTATGTTTGAAAATCAAAAAAATACACAAGTAATTTATTTACTTTATTTACTCGCACATAGCGTAATGACGTTTATTTACTTGTAGAGGTGGTCTGTGCCCCCAGCCCTCTGGGTAAGGGTATCTTGCAGTTCCCCATCTCCCCTCTCAGGTTGAAGTTTAACATACCTGAGATCTTAACTGAGGAAGGTGGAAAAAGTTTATACTCCACAGGGCCTGGCTCTGCAACCCTTACTCACATGAATTACTCTGTTGAACTGCAGTTTGAATAAAAAAGTTGTGGCCCAGAGTTACAAGAGTGGCAAAGTAAAGCAGGATGGGCCTTTGGAAGCTGTTTTCTGCAGTGCCTGTGTTCCACAGACCCAGGTGTGCCCCGGAGCAGGGTCACTTGGTAGCTGGGATGGAGGTGACCTGCTGCCTTTGGAAGCCAGTTGAGCCTCTGCTGGCTAACAAACAGGCTGAATCCTGTTGGGTTTGCAATAGTAGCCGTGACCTTTGCTGTAAAAGCCTCACTGCCCGGTATTCCAGCTGGATACTTTTTCAGGTTAGTTACCAGTCTGATAGTCAGGCACTTTCTCCTAGATTCAGCTGTGAATTCAGAGCAACTGGTGACCTTTATAAACAGGGATCACAGGATCAGTGTAAATGGCAAGCAGCTGCAGGGTAGCATATGACTATGGTCATTGTCCTCCCTGAATTACTACATTTCTTATTTTAACAACTTTGCTAGTACAGAAAAGACCCATCATACAGTCACTCCTCTCCCACACAAGGAAATCCATTGTTGCTTCAGTAGTTGGGGAAAATTCATCTGTTGCTAGCACGTTATGGTAACATAACTTCTCTGTTTTGCATTGCAAAATGGTTTCCCCAGGCCCTGAATCTTTTGTTCCAGTTTGTTTTTGCGAAGGGGGATGGAGGTGTTTCTGCTAAAATGTTGAGATTAATTTGGGGGTTTCTCGGAGAACCTTGAAATTGTGTTTTATGGTGAATGAAACAACAGTTTGCAAAGGAGGAAACTGCTGATGTGAGAAGCAGGTTGTGTCATATCCCACTTGAACACAACTACATATTTTGAGGGGAAAATTCCTGAGCTGACAAACATTTTGAGATTCAGAGATGAAATTAAATATAACTATAATGCTTTAGGCTAAGCCTTGTAGCTACTGAGAAGCTATAGCAAAGTTCATGCATCTGTGTGTCCCAGGGTGTACAAGTCATGTAAATTCCCCGTCTTTGAAGTTGTATTCTTGAAATTTTTACTTCTTACATGCAAGACACAGCAGTCAAGGAAAGGATTTGTAAATCACACCTGTTTTCATCACTATCTGTCCTCTGCTCAGCACAAGTGCTGGGGTCAGAAAACTCCATCCGCTTCCATCTGAAGCAGGAGTGTACTAAAGAAGCTTGGAGTGTACTCTGACCTTCCTTCTTGGGTACCAGACATAGCCAGAGATCGTCAACCCTCCTACTGAAAATAATGTAGCTTGTTGCAGTCACTGAAAGGGCTGAACTCCATCTGAAGATCAACTTCCCAAGTCTCCCTTTCCCTTTGTGTCGACTCATGTGGTCTTCAGCTGAACTTTGGAGGCAACAAGTTTCCATCTCTATGTTTGCCTCACTGCAGGCTCCAGACTTTGGTGTCTGAGCTAGAAATAGCTCAGAGATCTGATCTGGGAGGCAGGTGGGAGTCTCTCCAGAGATCTGTGAGCCATATGGACATTCCAGTTCTGTACAGACGGAATGGCTCACGGTGGCTTTAGGCAGCTCTTGTGATGTCCTCCTTGTGCTTCAGTGAGTCCAGCTGGAGTTTCTGGATGAAAATTAATTGCTGTCTGCTCATAGATGTCTTGGCTTAAAAATTTCTAGGAAGGAAACAGGATATGCTCAAACAACCATCCACCCTGCTGGGCAGAACCTTCATAGTTTGTAGAAAACTTCCTCCTGCATCGTATGGGTAGCTGTATACAACCCAGTGTGAGCAACTACCAAGCACAAAGCTACTCCAAAGAATATGTGTTGGTATAGGTATTTCTCTTAATAAGAGAGGTAGGCTGCTTCAGAGCTGAGCAAAGATGAATGACTTAATCTTTGCTGAACATAAAAGAAATGCTAATTTATCTAGGTTTTCCAGGTTTTAGAATGAAAATGGAGCTACGTGTTGGAGTAAGCAGAACATAGATATCACTGTTACTATGGCACCTGAGAAAGTGTGCGCTCTCTGCTTTGAGAAATTCCATGAGCATTAAAATAAATTCTGCATTTCTGTGTGGGGGTGGAAGTTTTTTTACAATGTTGCAGTAATTTCTGGGATGTTTTGCATAAGGTAGTTACAACTCTTTTTGTTTTGAGAGTACCAGTGATGCTGATTCAGCTTTCTTCTCTTCCCAGCAGCAGATGCTCTCCCCACTTCTGACCTCACCACAGTATTTGTAGGGATACTGTTTTATTTGATGCTCTAGGGGATGCCTCTTTAAGTCTTCTTTGCCTTCCATTGACATTAATGAATATTGAGTGTGCCAAATTAAGCCTTTGATGTGCAGGTAGAAGTAATTGTCAAAGTATGTTGTAGGACAGGTTTAGAGAAGGAAACCTCACTCACGCCTCCTTGAATGAATCTTTTGCCTTGTCTTCTGTCCCACTTATCTTGCATTTTCTGTAAGCAGATGTTAGAGGAGTAACATCACCCCATGGCTAGAGTCAGCACTTAGGGACTTGTTTCGGCAGGGCTGGTTTGTTTTCTGTTTCTTTGACTGCACAGGAAGGTATTAAATTGATCTCCTCACGTGTGACTCCTGTGTTGTAACTGGGCAGTTAAGCAGCACGTTAAATGATGTTAAACGGTGATAGTGCGTTAAAGCAGACTCCGATGTGGTCTTCCACACAGTCCTTAATTGGTGGTGATTAAAATGTCAGTGCTGTCTATAAGCAGACAGGCTGTTTGCTCTGCCTTGCTTGCTGGCGATTAAAATGTCCGTGCTTGTTGTAAGCAGACCTGCAGCTCCGCAGTGTGCCCTTGCTGGCCGCTTTGTGGCTCTTACCAACAAGCCGAAGTCTGCAGAAGATGAGGCAAGAAAACACCCTGCTACATATACAAAATTATGTAGTCAGAAAACTAAATCTTGTGTCCTCACCTCTTGCTTTGTCAATTAAGTGCTGCCTCATTTAGGGCATTTACTGCTCTGTTGTATTTGTGTGGTAAGTGAAATGACTTAAGCAGAAGCTTGGATAGTTATTTGAAACTTTTATGCACATGCTGCACTTGGTTTTCCAGCAACCTAAAAGCTTCTTAGTGAGTGTGTTGCTTTGTTTGTTTTTTCCTCTAGGGATGGATGAATGAAATTTATAATTATGATCCAGAAACGTACCATGCTACGTTGACTCACTCTGTCTATGTGCGACTGGAAGGAAGCACCTTGCGGCTTTCCAAACCCAATAAAAATATCTCTAGAAGGGCTGTGTACAATGAGCCAAAGCCTGAAGTCACTTATGTCAGCCAGAAAATTTATGAACTTACAGAGAGCAAGGTGAGTGTGCCTCACTTATGTCTGATTTTAACAAAGAATACCTTGAAGCTTTTTTTTTTTTTAAATATCAAAGGGTTGGTTTGGTTTTTTTCCTCATTCTTCTATTTCCAGGCTCTGTCATTATATAAACAAACCTGTCGTGGTCATTGACTTGCAAAAAATTGTTCTGGGAGATTGAGTAGGATTTGAGGAAAAAATGGTTTCTATACAAGAAGGAAAAATCATGCTATTTCTCTGTCAGTCCAGAGCAGAAGTTAACACATGGGAGGTCAGAGAATTGTTCACCACACGGTGGATTGCTGTGTGACTGTCCTGAAGCTTCCACCAAAATTCGTAATCTTTGGTGGTTTCCTGTATCCCAAGGCAGTTCAGACAACACTTTCATTTTGCTTGAAAAGGGAGTGTGCATTGAATGTGGATGCAGAAGAGCAGAGAGGTGGCTAGAGCAGGCAGGACTTTCTGGGGATAGGAATTTTTACATCAAGGATAACACTAGGACAGTTTTCCTACTTGTTATTTGCCTCCCTCAAATCTGTGAAGAGTTGCCATGTGAGGTTAATTCCATTGGCGTGGTATTAAGTAATACATCAATACCCCATTATCAAAATACTGGATTTTTTTAATGTGCTGCATCAATAGAGGGCCTTGGCAGTACAGATGTAGGAGGAAACTATGCTGCAGTTGACTGTGGGAGTTAGGAGAGAAGGATCAAGGCAAGAGTGAGGAAAAGCTGCCTTTGTTTCCCGGAGTCGCTACAGGAAAGGAGTTGGCTGCCAGCTCTGCTTTCTGTTGAAGGAAGATGATGGAAAGATTAAGCAAAAACTTAACTCTGCAGTAGGCAGGACTATTTTTCCCTTAATGAGGACAAGCTCTCACTTGCTGCAGGAGCACTTTTCTGACAGTTGTTCCCCATGGTAACTGAGACAAATTTCCAGTAATCCCCCCATCCCCAATTGGTTAGGATAGTGCCAAGAGCCCTGACTGTAATAAGCAAATGAGGGCTGTTCTCTGTGGTTTTGGAGACCACTGGTAAATTCAGCCCCTAGACAAGGGTGTTCTATCACTGTTCTCATCACTTGCATTGTCTCAATTCTCTCTGAATGTGCTGGATTTAGAATATAATTATCTGCATTTCATGGCATAATTCTTAAGTACTTGATGTGATTGTTGCCAGCTTCAAACACTAAATTTCATCATGTGGACCTGAAAAGCCAAGTTTAAAGCTCAGTTTGGATTCTTACTACCCTGTAGTCACAAAACCAGGTTTGTATTTTTTTTCTGTATAACTATGTGAATTATATCTTTTAAATGAAAACTGAGTTTCTCCACATGATTGTGGAAGTCTGCTTGCATGGTCCTTGTTTTAATTCCAAGGCTATTCCAAAGGCTTAGCAACAGCAATGGATTGAAGCAACTGTGAGTCAGTTGAACCCAGCAGATCCAACCTAGGATCTGTATTTGTTATGCAACATAGAACCATCAAAGATACGACTGAAAGAGAAGTTAACTTAACCCTTTTATTTATCATTCAGATTTCCCTGGTTCCTAAGAGTCTGGCACGAAAACGGGTTTGGAATAAGAAGTACCCCATTTGCATTGAACTTGCTAGGCAGGATGACTTCATGGCTAAGGCCCAGATTGATAGAGAGAATACAGAGGAAAAGTTACCTGCTGAAAAGGTGGACTCGAACAATGAAGAATCCAAGAAACCTCAGGATGGAGCAAAGTGCACTAGCCAAAAGGATCAAGTGCTTTATCTCTTTGGAAGGACAGGCAGGGAGAAGGAGGAGTGGTTCAGAAGGTTCCTTCTCGCATCCAAGCTGAAGTCTGAAGCAAAGAAACCATCCAGTGCATGTGGGAACAAGCCAGGTATTCAAATTTTGTGTTCTAGTAAAAGTGTCTGTTGAAAGGAACAAGCCATCGCCGTGTTTAGCAGTGGTAGTTGTAGCAACTGTGGAGCTGTAGTGATCTTCAGAGCCAAATAATGCTAAAGACGCTCTTCTGCTCCTTATCTTGGCTTCTTATTCCCACTTTCCCACTCTACCCTTTCCTCTTTTGGTTATATGCCCTCAACTGTTGTTAATATTTGCAGGCTGGTTTCTGTGAATACTGCTCTGCAGTGACTGTAACAACTCCTGTCAGTTCTGTAAGGATGAATTGTTCAGTCTCTCATTTTTTCCTCTATCCTGTTGGAGCTGATGTCAACATTTGCAGCCTTAGACTCTGTCCTCTTCTTACCTGTTCTTCCTCCTCCACCCTTCCTTCCACTCCAGTGTTCTGTAAACAGTAAAAAGCTTTCTCGTGGGTTAATAATAAAAAACCATATTTTTCTTTTTTAAACAAATAGTCTTGTGCTCTGATAGATATCTGGTAGTCTACAGTACTGATGACATGTTTGAAATATTAATTTAAACCCATCCTCTGATACAATTTTAAGTCTGAATGACTCATGCTTTCCCCTCTATCCTCTGAGAAGCTTTTTAAAAGTTGTTTAACAGCATTATTTCTGGCATATAACTTCTTGAAATGCAAATGCAAAACAGTGGCTAATTAAAATTCTAATACTTACATGCTTTTCACTGTCCTTTTTAATTGTAACAGACTATAATTAAATTAAAAAGAAGAAAAGAAAAAAAAGCGTAGTTAGAGGTACATTTTAGTCACCTGATTTCTATTTTAGGCATTCCCCAGCAGGGCTGTTGGGGACTCTGCCATATGTTATCCATATGTGAGTGTCCATATTTAAATATGCTATTGATCAGCTGAGTTTTCCAGCCTCACATCCTGCTGAGTGCTGAATCATACCAAGTATTGACTATTTCGGGTTTAGGACCACCAAAGCAGTAGTGGAATTTACTTCTACTCTTCAAAATGAGAAAGCACTGCTCCGAATGGGCTTTTTCGGGACAAATTAAATCTGCAAACCAATTTCTCTCCTCTAAGTGTTTGCTCATGCACTGTTGTTTGACTGTCAGGCTGCTTTTCTGCTGAACAGGTTTTATTCCTTTTGATTTAGGGATCTTGCCAACACACAACAGATCTGATAGTCAGTCTGGAGTTCTCACACACAGCCGGAGCAGCAGCAAGGGGAGCGCAGAAGAAATTGGGTCTCAGCTGAAGCACAAAGACCTGGCCAGCAACGTCCGGCAGAAAATGCTCCTGGACTACAGTGTCTATATGGCAAAGTGTGTTCCACAGGAAAAGAAAAGCCCTTCAGGTAGTCCAGTCCTCAGTGCAGATAGCAGCCCCACAGCTGTGAAAAAGGTAATGCTCTTCCCTAAAAAGATGCATTAGAGGTGGTGAATCTTGTATCGCCTTACCTACTACTGTAAAAATCAGTACTGTAGAAAGAAAAATTAATTCCTTTACCTACAGGTTGGACCCAAATTTTACGCACATTTGCAGGTTCCCTGTTGACCATGGTTTCTTCTTAGTGTAATGTGCTAGCTTTTAATGGTTTGAGTTTGATTTCCCATCTCATGAGAACAGCTGTGATTTTTCTCTCCATTGCAGTGTCTTGTACCTAACAGTTTGTCCAGGTGAAGGCAAAATAATACAGCTGTAGATTTCGTTTCTTAGGAATGCACAGGTGTGTCCCATGCAAAAAAAAAAAAAAAAAAAAAAAAAAAAAAAAGATTCCAAAAGAATTTAAGATTGAAACAAACAAACCAAAATTCCACAAATCTCACTTCTTTAATAGTACTACAAAGTGGTGGTTTGGGTTTTTTTGCCCCCTTTTTTTCCCCTGCATGTATAAAATATAGCTAAAAGCATACTTTGGAGGTCCTAGCTTGTTGAAGCAAAGTGGAATTTTAGTGCTTGGTTGTAAACTTGACCTTCTTCATTTTCTGCTGAAGAGAGCTAGAGGTTTTCTGCCCTTCCTGAGAGCACCTGATCAGGACAGGATTGTCACATAGCAGAGGTATAAGCTGGATGGTGTTTTTGGCAGGTTTTCAGTGCAGATATTATACTCTAAACACTGTTTTCACTCCACATTTGGCTTCACTTATGTACGTGAAGCACTGCTTTTTGTCCTGGACCTGACAACTGTTGTTTTTTGCATGTTTCAGGAGGTACTGAACTTTTTGGAGTTCTTCTCAGGAATGATGTCCTGGCCATGTTGCCAGGGATGGGTTTAGGAATTTGCCTTGATGTACCTGCTGATGCTCTTTTTGTGGCTTTGACGACAGTGGGACAGTTGACTGCAGTATTCCTGCTGCTTGCATTGGCTGGGGGACAGAAATGAAACTGGGTCCTGTACAGAATAGAGTTTGACTTGGACAATGTTGCCCAAAGAGACATGAGGCATGGATAGACTTTGTGCTTTCCGTTTGGGAAATGTCCTTTAAAACCACACTAAATGGCTGATGTGGGAGTATTGTGCAGTACGTGGCAGTGTAATGGTAAACAATGTCTATGGCTCCCACTAATCCTTTGGTCTCTTGGACTGCACCTGAGTTGCTCTTAATAAACAGAATCTTAAGTATGACACTCTTAGTAAATGGGTCCTTAATGTTAAGTACAGTCACCATTCATTTCAAAGATGTCATTCATGTCGTGCATCTTTGTTGCCAGGCTTTCCTACAGCATCCAGAAAGGAGCAGGAGGCCACAGTATAGCATACTAATAAACACATTTTGTGTTCCCCCAGGCAAAAAAATACTCTAGCCCCTGACTGTCCCTGAAGCAGTGATGAATTTGCTGCTGCATCTGGCACGTGTCAGGAATCAGTCTATAAATAGATCAGCTGCTGGCAGGAAACTTGCGTCACAGCAGAAGCTACGAACCCAGCAATTCTGCCTGCGTGAGGCTGCAGCCATTAGGAGCAGGCAGTGCCAAGAAATGGTGTTCAGAGCTGTAGCATCTACCTGCCTCCTCAGACAGCACTGCTTTTATGTTGGCTGCAGGATCTCTCTCTGTAGTAATGAAAGGCAGTTTCTTTCACTACAGGCAGTTGAGACAGGTTAAGTATGGTGTCTTTCCTTCATGGATACTTTATGGCTTTGATGAAATACCTGACAGCATGTACATACCTAAAATTATTTCAGCTGCCTTTGCTTTCATATCTTTATCCAGTGAGGCAACATCTGAACATGCGTCTCTGAGAGTTTCGGGACCAAGGCACAGTGCTCTTTCACTGCAAGCAAAACCTTAAAAGCAGCAGGAGCAATATGGTTCCCTAAATCCTATCTACAAACACTTGAGAGAAAAAGGAATTTCCTTGTGCTCCCTTTGCTCATCATCTATTTGTGATATTTCTGAACCAGATTTCAGGACGTGACCTCGGGTCTTGCTTTCCTGTTTTTTGCTGAAACAAAAGAAGTGTGGAGTAGGGAAAAGAAGGGAAGAGGTCTCTGCTGGATTTCTAAATCTGCCCACTCTGGGCTTCATTGCTTTTGCTGGCAGAGGTTAAATTACATACAGCTTTCTCATTCTGTTGCCGGAGGTGAATCTCTATCTGTGTGGTCTCATTCTCTCTGTTGCTTGTCAGGGTAATGACAAGCAAGCTCCCGTCAGGCCAGCTGATGTGGTTGTAAAGTTGCTGTCTGTGCTGAGCATTTAATGTTCTTGGCTAACCTGGGCTCTAACTGAGCTGAACACTGTCAGTGAGGCCTCTTCTGACCCTAGTTATAGAATTTGTAGAGCTGAAGACCTGCTCTGTGTTTTCAGTTACCAGATGCCCATGTGGAAGCTGAAGAAGAGGAACAGGAGGCCTGGGTGAATGCTTTGCTTGGAAGAATATTTTGGGATTTTTTAGGAGAAAAGTATTGGTCTGATCTAGTGTCAAAGAAGATCCAAATGAAGCTTAGCAAAATCAAGGTAACTAATGTGTAGACTTGCATGGCACATTGCCTGTGGAAGGAAACAAACACATGGTCTTTGAGCCTGAGAACAGCAGGAGAAAGATCTATTTCACCCTTACTCGAAAAGACAAGTGAATGTATGTGATAAAGAGTTCCAGTTCAGCTTTGCTGTGCCACAGCAGAAGCTCAACATGTTAACTTTGCAGCTTCAGCTGCAAACGAACTACAGCTGAATTAACTATTTATAAAGTCTTTGTGTAAAAAGTAGAAGTATTATTGTGTTTACTTTAGGGATAAATAGAACTGCTTATAAATTATGAAATCTGCTTTGGGAAATTGTAGTTTGTCTTTAAGATGGAGATCAGGGAGCCACAATTCTAATGTGTCCCTATTAACTTTGGACATCCACTGCTGGCAGGAGAGGTCAGTGGGGGTAATAGTCAGGGAAAGAGCTGTCTGGGGTGATAGGACATAATTGTTCATCAGCTGCAGAAGCTCAAAGGGTGAAGGAAGGAGTGGTGCTTTTGAGTGACTTCTGGGTCATCCCTTTGCATTCTGTAACTGTTCTGAACAGCAGCAGTTAGTCACAGGCCTGTTTAGCTTCTGATGTTTGGGGAGGAGTTTGCCTGTTCCTAGAGGCAAAGGAAGATGCTGTCTTGCTGACAAAAGCTCTGGAATTTGTCTGCCAGCACCAGCTGTGAAATGGTGTTTCTTGTGCTCTGGGAAATATGCAGCAACCTAATTCTGCCGTGGCTGGCTCCACAATTGTGACAGCAGTCCCCAAGCATCTCATTGAAAACAGTTTAAGTGGAAAGACTGGGAATGGGGGATGGATGGGATGTATTTTTGATAGGTTAAGGCACAGGAGATAGAATTTCTGTCAGTTAGAAGTACTTAAGTAAATAGGTACACAAATCATCACGATTCTGTGCCTTTGTTACACTGCTGGAGGTTAAAGGTCAGCATCTCAACTTCAGCCTTTTAAAAACATGTAAACATTCCGAGTTTAGATGCTGAATCTCTCCCCAAAATATTGTTTGGAAACTGGCAAGTGTCAAACCTAGAATTGGAAGGAATTTGTGTTCTTTCACTGGTGGCTTTTCACCTCAATCCTTTCCTTAAGTTTCTTCTCAAGAAACAATGATGCTTAGCTCTGTAACATGGATCTGATTTTTATGTTCTCTCCTTTCAGCTGCCATACTTTATGAACGAGCTCACTTTAACTGAGCTGGACATGGGGATAGCAGTGCCAAAGATCCTTCAGGCCTTCAAACCTTCTGTTGACCACAGAGGTAAAATACACGTTTCCTCTTCTGGTTTTGCCAGGTTCTTGCCTATGTACCTGTGGAGAACAGAATTTTGATCTGTGTGTCTGATGGATGTTTTATTCAGATAAAGATACCTTTAAAAGCTTACTCTGAAGAGATACTGTCTGTCTCCTGATGCCAGTAGCACCTGGCTTTGGTATAAGCATTTCTATAGATATGTGAAATGTGATGGTGTCACCTGTAGGTCACAGCAGTATAACTGAAGATACTCTTGTCACTTAAGTAGTTTCACAAAAAGACAAAGTCTTTTTAGCTTCCACAATATTTGTTCTAACTGCTGGGGAGAGGCAGAGACCATCTTTCTCCTAAGATCTGTATTCAGAGCAATTTAAATCTTGTTCCTGAATTCATTGAAGGTTTCTTAATTTGTCTCCTCTCACTCCATTCACTCCTATAGTTGCCATATGGTTACACTGGGGTGGAAAAATGAAAGAGAATTACTTAAATGGAGGCGGAGAAGTTTCTAATTGGTCTGAAGGGAAATATTTCCTTGGAGAACCTGTTGTGTTGCAGTTATGGATTGCATGGCAAACAGCTTATTTTTGTTTTAAATTGCTCTTTCAACTCCTACACAAAGATACCAGAATCATTTCTAGATGGTGGTAAAACCAATAAACTGGTAGTGAGATGGTAGGAATTTGGTGAATTTCCAGTATTTAAGTGTGTTGGGAGTGTCTGGAGAGCTCCGAATTACAGACCGGCAGTGAGCCAAATGTTAACAAATCTCAATAGCATATTTAGAACAGTAGCAACAAACATGGACACAGCCAGGTTTGGACAGATAACCAAATTAAGGTCATAGCAGGATCAGTCTTTGCTAGCTCTGTGCCATGTTTCTATGTGAGGGACAGACTATTGTGTTTCTTTGTGCGGTGTCTTCTCAAAGCAGGAGGGTACTGATCACACAGCAGCTGTGCAGTGCCTCCTCCTTTCTTGGCAATGCTGGTTGAAGGAGATGGCTGGACTCAAGGTGTTTGAGGGGGGGTGTTGTTCACTGAGGTCGTTTGTCTCTTCAAAATCTTAGTTCTGTTCTTAGAGGTCAAGCAAAATAAGTTCCCCAGGATGGGGAATTTGTGATTGAATTCAGCTGTGCACAGTTCTAGAAAACAAGCCAGTTCTTGCTTAGAAGCAATCTTGGCTTCATCTTTGCTCATATTGTATACCTTGGACCTCATTTTTTTGAGGTTTATTTTGATGTACAACTCATTTGTTTGCCACTCTTACTGCAGTGTTCCCTAACTTGTATGAAAGTCATCATCAGACTTTTACAACTATAGCAGATGCGTGAAATGGAGGAGGAAATAAACAAACTTCATCACTGATATTAAAAGCATTGTGCCACTCAAGTCACTGACTAAAAGCACGAGATGGCTGCTAAGCTCTGACCTTTCCCTTGTAAAACTGTGTGCAAAACAGACTTTTGGGAGTTACTAGAACTCTCTTGGACATACATAATGTGTGAACCGCTGCTGCCTGTTGTATCCAAAGCCATTGTTTGCCCTTATCTCTCTTGAGACTTGCAGCTCTTTGGGGAGCAGCCTTATCTCTGAAACACTGGGTACTTTACTCTCAATTTCTTGAAAGGATGTTTTCCACTGATCTTTAGAAACAAAGCATGTTGGAAAAGAGCAAGTTGTTTTGTTGTCATAAGGAACAAAAACTGTTTTAAGAGAAATAAAAATGGAATAGCTGGAGTAAGCTAGTGTGCAATAGGTATTTGAGGATCTAAACCATGCTGCTGCTTCTCCTACCCTTCCTGCCGGTCAGCAGTTTCTCCACAGTACTTAGGACATTCTCCAGTGTTCCCAGTAGGAAAGTGGCTTCACCTTTTGGTAGAAATTTTATTTTGAGTTGTAGAAAAAGTGAAGTAAAAAAGAAAATCTTTACATATATGAGGCTTGCCAAGTGGTTTGGTGGTTTCTTTTTAAATGAATTTGTGCTTTGGGGCTCTCCTCCGAGTGTTTGCCTGGATTTAAGCATTTTTAAAATTCCTTTCTCTGTTCTCCTAACTTCAGTTGTAACCAAAGACTAGTTCGAAGTCATGAGATGGGATTTAGGAGATTGCTGAACTCTTGGCTTCAATTAATTGCCAACAACAGCAGGGAGAACAAATTAACTCCTTCAGTTTCTTGTTAAGCTGTGACAAGCAAACAGTTATGGTAGAATCTGTATCTTTGCAACTCTTTTTATGTTGTCAAATATGGACTCTTAGTATCTGGGTTTTTAAGAGCGTGCAGTGAATAATTACTCAAATTAGTAAAATTAATAATTGCTAAAATAATTACTAAAGTCTCTTGTTTTGCTGTTGCACTTAAAAGACAAGGAAAATGGTCCTTTATTATATGGCTTCTTGGAGTAACTACATTTGTTAACAGACCATGTTAGGAAAACCCCCTCTTGTTTTTCTTAATACACTCCAATCTGGCTGGCAGCACATGCTGTAGTATTTACTGTTCTTCTGTCAAGGCAGGGTAGCCAGATAGCTCTGAATGAATTGTGCCATCTGCCCAGTACTTCACCCTCTCTCCCTCTGTTACCTCCTTTTTTTTCCCTCTGGAAAATATGTGTGATCGTTTTGTGGCCAGAAGGAATTTTCCCTCTCAGTAACTGCATCCTTAGCTTAATCTGATCAACTGTTAAAGCAACACTGACGTTGGAAGGATGCTGACTCACTAGTTACCCAAAAAGTCTGGTTTGCTGGTTTCTTTCTGATGGTTTTACCACAGTTTTGTTACTGTAAAGAGGAGAAACCTATATCAGCTTATGGTTGAGTTCTTGTGTTTTGCTTTAGAATGGCATTAGAGAAATTCTGGAGGGGAAAAAAAATCATTTTAGTTGGTAAAGAAGCATCTCGTGCTCAGTTCTGCTTCCAGCATGCCATCTCAGTGTGTCAGTGACCTGATCTCTGGGTGTACTTCTGTTAATAGAAGCGGGTGGGACTGGGGCCAGTGCCATTTTTCGGATCCATTTTTGCAGAAAGCAGTTGTTCTTCAGCTGAAGAAGGACATCTCTTCTAGCTCAGTCAAACCCAAAGAGTAGTTAGCATTAATTGCTTCTGAATAAGTAAATAAAAATAGAATACATTAGTGGTTGATGTGCCAGATACTGGTAGAGCAGACTGTGCTGCTGCAGCGTCTGGGAAAGCAAGATGCATAATCTGTGCTTAGTGGCATCTGATGTCTAATCTCTGGATCACAAATACCCTATAGCTCCTTTTAATTTGTGGGACTGCAGGGCCTCACTTAAGAGGTAAGACCTAATCTTGCCATTATTCATTCCCAAGACAGTTCTGTTGGTGATTGGTCTGCCCAGACAGTGGGATTTAATTCAGTACCACATCTCTGGAACTCTTCTAAGTAATGCCCCTGCTTGCTGTGAGGCATAAGTGTTTGTCTTCACAGTGAACCTTTCCATACTTCAATACACCGTTCCAAAAACCAAGGAGACTGCAGGTTGCGATATGTGACAAGTAATATTGCACTGGGATTTCAAGTTTTGCTTCATTTGGAGAGTGTAAGTAGTAGAGGAAGTGTCCCCATTGCTGCTTGGCATGGAGCAGCACTGTAAACAGTTTTGAAGTGAATCCCTAATTGTGTCCTGTTTTCCCTATTGTGACTCAGATCTCTTTGGCACTTAGGGTGTACTTGCTGATCTCTCTTCCAATGTGGCTTTGATTTGTATCTCGTCATTCAACTTTGTTCCATAAGCTTAATGTGAACAGCAAAATTGCTTTGATAAGCTTTTAGTTATTTGTGAATTAGTGACATAATCAATTGATTTAAAAAGTAGTTTTTATCTTTGGAAAAAGTGTGACTTTAATGTCAAACGAGAACTAATTTAAGCAAAGCTATTGTGACTATTCTTAAAGTGACATGTTTTTGTTGTTGTTCTTGATTATTTTAGGACTTTGGATTGATTTGGAAATGTCCTACAATGGATCTTTTCTAATGACCTTGGAGACCAAGATGAACTTGACCAAACTTGGTAAAGAGCCACTCGGTGAAGCACTGAAAGTTGGAGAGATTGGCAAAGAGGGGTAAGGTCTTAAACTGGTAGAATCATGGTGAAAAAGGGAACTTTACCTTGCTGTGTGCAGCTCTGGCTCTGCAGTAGATTGAAAGGAGTAGTTGGGTGTGTTGAATACACTTAAGTGTAACACTTGGCCTTTCTGTGCAACTTCAGTGGTTGATTTCACTAATGATAACTGCAAGATGACCTTTGAAGATTCCTTCCAACCTAAACCATTCTATGATAATGTAACTTACCCCACTTGTAGTTTTGCTTTCCCTCTCGTTTGGATTGCTGTTTGGATTCCTTCGGTCTGTCCATTTGTATTAACTTAGTGATTGACACCTGTCAAATATGCAACCCATCAGCTGCAGAGTGTTGATTCTTTGTGATGTATTCTCTTTGTACTCAAGAAAGCTTCAGTCCCTGAACAATAGCTGGTCTCTGAGTGTACAACCACTGCCAGCAAATCAAGAAAACGTTCTCTGAATCCAGCCATTTGTTTGGATAAGAATCAAATGCTGTGGTTCTTCAGAATTAAGATACTAGATGCTTTGTATCCTTGTCTGAGAGCTCTGACTGTTCAGTCTGAGATATCTTGAAGTAATACAGCAGGGCTATATTACAGTGCAGCCATGACAAGAAGATATATGTGAGAAAACTAATGTCTGAATGATCTCATACCCTGGTAGAAATTCAGAGGATTTAAAATTGACCTGGATTCTGATTGCCACTGCTGAAAAGAAATATTTCTGAATTTACAGCAGAGCAATTGGCAAGTGTGCCTTGTGAAAAATACCTTTGTCCACCCAAAAAATGAGGGGTAGAGAAGGAGATTTCTATACTAATCATTCTTGCTTTTTCCTCCCTTGCCTTTAGGATTTTCCTGTGTATTTTTATATCTGTCCAGTGCAATGAAAGGCCTCACAAATAATTAGTGAATTCATTGATTTTATAGCTTAAAAATCAGCTTGATTCAGGTTGAGGGATGGGCCTCCAGCAACGCAAATGTAAATGTCTGTAGCTAAGCAACCAATTACTTGAAGGTATGAGCATTAACTGTATTACTCCCTGCACATGGCTGTGATGTTCCCCTGCTCAGGGCCAGGTACCCTGTCAGCTTCACATGAAGAGCAGTCTGATGTATGCCAGCTTGAATGAGATTTTTTAAAATTTTTTTTGGTTGCTTGATGATTGTATTTTTTTCCCCCTTAAACACAGTAGATATTGTAGGCAGACAAAGATTCTGAGGTAGTATGGAACAGTTTGATTCTTCTCTGGGCTGCGTTAGTTAATTTTACTGGCTTTTTTAATGATCAGTTGACAGCTGCTTTGATAACTCAAACCATACTGCATGTGCTTGCACCCACAGTCATGCTGGCTGTAAGATATGCTTGCTGGTTGCTTGAGCTCCTTTCTGTCCCTCAAGAGCCTAGAATAAACTACCTCTTGAGATGCAGTAACCACAAATTCTTGTAAGAAAGGCATCTACTCATCTAGGAAGGGTAAGGGGAGCAGCACTGAGTTGTAACTGTACTTGGACATTGTCATTGTAAAGCAAGACAAGTGGCTGGGTGTTACAGTCCATTCTGTCACTACTGCTGCATTAGTGCTCCCAATAGGAGTGAGATCTGCTGTTACAGTCTGGTAATGCTCTCTTGCATGCATTCTCAGGAAAGTGCAGCTCTCAAGGGGTGGAAAACTCTTCACTTGCCAATTTTATAAAATTACTGTAGTAGCAAGTTGGATCATACCAGCAGTTGAGCAGGTGCAGGTGTGCTAAGCCAAACCTACCACTTTCTTGCCCCATCAAGTCCTTTCTGCTGTGTTGTACCATGTGAAAAAATAAAACCCACAAAAAACAAACTAACAAATGGCAATTCATACAATATTGTGCAATCTGCTCAGGAACAATTCTCTAGCTCCAAAGTGGTTTTTGTGCCAATGTTTGTGTGATGTAAATGGTTCATTGTATGCAGAGATCCCCTGAAATCTCACTCTTAAGCTTATTTATTGTTCCTTTAGTCTTGTGGTCTTAGCCTGTCAGGCTTACTTGTGAAGGCACTTCGGGGGCCTCATTACCTAGGCAAGTAAAACACCTCGTATGAGGTGACACCTTTGAGGGCCTTGGAGATGAACTGGGTGGTATGTGTACAAGAAAGTGAAGGCAGATCACACCCAGCAACCAAGAGTGTGTTCTGAATTTGACCTAAAAACATGAACTTCTCTGAGAAACAGCTCCAGCATTGCTATTTGGGTCAGTGCCACAAACCATCCTCCCCTGCTCTAAGTCCTGAGGGAGGTGGTTCAGTTTGGTGTGCTGATCACTCTTGGGCAGGTACTAAATGCAGCTCTGCATAAGAAGAGGTTTTCAACTCCGATGCCATAGCTTGGGTAGCAAATTCTTCAGTGTAGAGTGCTGATGTGGTTGCTGCCCCTGTTCTTAAATAGGTAGTTAGGGAGGAGTGTTCTGCACTGAGCTCCACATGAACTGTCCTTTAACATTAGGACTTCCTATAGCAACTAACAGTTTGTTCTATGTACAGAGCAGCAGAGAGTTGTCTCAGTCCATGTCCTGTGTGCTTCAAATAAATTTCCAGGAACACACTCACAGAGAAAGAAATACAACTTGCTCAGAATCCTCTTTATAGCTAGAGAGTGTTACAGTCCTGGGTATAGTCCCTAGGGCTAAACCCCTGTGCTTCTCAAGCTTGTGTAACTATCTCAAGTCCTTGCATTCAGCAGAGATCTGTTAATACTGAACTGCATTCACTGTGTCTTTCCCTCATTTTAATCCGTTTAAAAGATTAGAATTTTTTCTGTGATCATTTACATAAACTCTTTCAGAGTGGAAGTCTAGGAATTAGTTACTACTGTGTGAGGCTTTGTGCCCTAAGAGCATCACTTGTTTGATTTTATTACTTTACTTTCTTCCTCTTTTTCTTCCCATAATGTTCTTTGCCTTACTCCTGGACTCTCTCAGAAAACAAGCTAAACAAAGGTCACCAAAACAACAACAAACCAACCCCCAACAAAATAACCCCTCCCAAACTTTACGTTCTCTAAACACTATTCGCTGTCAGAGTAGCTTAAAAATTCACAAGCCCAAAGGTCAATTTGTCTACAAATGGAGCAGAGAAAGGAATATTTCCAGCAAAGTTACTAAAGGGAGATTACAGCCTACATTCGTGTGGGACAAAAATATCTCTGTGAAACATCTGAGAAAATATTACTTTGCAGGGCTATGTTAGACTGCTTCTGTTAATAAAATTGCCTTTTTTACTGCACAGAATTGGTAAGTGATACACACACTGTATCTGCAGGAAGGTGAAGAGCTAGTTTGAGGCAGCTATGCTTTGCCAGTGTGAGGGCATTTGGAGGCAGATGACAAAGACAGATTCTCCTGTGCTTTCCACATATTACCCTTGTTGGAAATTTGTCTGTGTTGCAAACATTGCATGTGTGTGTGTGAGCAGCCAAAATGGAATTTACTGACTTGGGTTAAAAATGCTGTGCAGATAAGGTGGTGTATAGGTTATGAAGATAAGGTAGGGGTGTGTGTGTGTGTGTTAGCACTCACTTCTCCAGGGGATTCTGGGATTCAGTTAGCAGGTGATGTAACTTTAAGTTGGAGTTTTCTTTTAGTACAAGACAGAATCACATGCTCTCACCTTTCAGTTTAAAAGTATGCCTTTGTCAGTGTTCCAAAACAGATGAAAAAAACCCTGTCCAGACTCTGTACTGCTCAGCTTCAATGGGAACCCACAAGCAGCAACAGAGATACTTTCAAATGTATTTCAAATAGTCTCTATTCATTCATAGTCTCTATTGATAGTTTGATTGATATTGATATTGATATTGATATTGATAGACTATTAACAAATAGTCTCTATTGATTCATATGTAGCACAGCCATTCCCTAGCCAGCCTCTTTCATTCAGGATTATGTTCCTGTGGGGAAAACAACATTTCTGTTTGAAGCTGCTTCTGACAGAATGGCTTCAGTGAGTTAAATTTTGTTCTTTCAGATAGGGTTTATTTAAAAGAGGAGGAGACATTTTAGAGTCTCTAATAGAAATCCATGTAATGCCAGCCCAAGCTGTAGGTGGCGAATAGCTGCTTAAGGGTACTAACATTTGACCTGGAAATTGCATTGTTTCAGTTTCAGGCCAAGGGCATATTGTCTTGCAGACAGTGATGAGGAATCCTCCAGTGCCGGCTCTTCGGAAGAGGACGATGCTCCTGAAGTGGCAGGAGAGAAGCAGGTGACACCAGGAGCAGAAGGGTGAGCTCTCTGGTTTTTGTTAATCCTTTCCTCGACAGACTTAATCAACCGATACCTTGGCCCAGTCCTGTAATGCTCATTGTCATACAGGATGCCATGAGTGAGAACATGTCCAAGTGGTTAAACAAACACAACTCGCTCATTTCTAGAGCAAAGATCAAGCCCTGCACTACAAACTGAGAGGAAGTTGCTCTGCTGAGTGCTTTACCATGCTGGGAGCATTGTTCTCCACACAGCACTTCTGCAGAGTGACCTGTGCAGTGCTCCATTTGACACCTCCGAATTTCTTCACTATTACATTACAGAAAGAACCAAGTCTTTGGGCCAGGGAACCTGTGGGTGCCTTCTGCAGGGTGTCTTGCCTGGTAGCAGGGCCAAGAACAGGGCTTTGTGTGTGAACTTGGAACGCGCTGTGTCCAGTATTGCACCCATACTGATCCTGCTGATCCCTTATTTCCAGTGAAAAGAACCTCAAGCCTATTCAAGCCGAATTTATTCAAACCTGGGTTTCTTGGTGAGGGTTTTGTTTTGATTTGTTTCCTTGAAAGGCTTTGAGTTTGATGCAATACTGCCCTCTGATGTTCAAGAATTTAAAAGAACATATCCCAGTGTCAGTTTGGAAGCATTATTCTTTGTTTTGGCTGGTGGGTTTGTTTTTTGGGTTTGTTTTTTTGCTTTCTACAACTGATTGAAATGATGCCCTACAATGAGAAATACATACCCCAAAATGTCTCACACAATCACGAGGTTTCCTGTGTCTGAACACGTCTCAGTGAACACACCTAAAGGCTCCATAACATATGCAGAATACTCAAGGGAGTTCTCTTGGAGTTTAGCCCTAAAACCTTTAGAAAACTATGTGATGAATTGTTATAATTATTTCAATAGATGCATTTAGTAATTTCAAAGGATATATAGATCATATGAAGAACTGTTAAGGGCAAAGAGAGGGAGAACAAATAATTTCCTTACTCCTTTCTAAAAGCTGCATTATCACTACTGATGAGGGAGGAATATTTTATCTGGGTATAGTTACAGCTAGTGTAAAATCTAAAAGTTTAAGTTAATTTGCCTCTGTCAGCTGAGGTATTTCTTGTCTCAGACTAAGGAAAATACTGTGAAAGGCTGGCTAAAGGTGAGCTCTGTGCAGAACAGGGAAACATTGTTACCTTAGCAAGGCCACCTCTGCTACATAACATCAAGAGCCACAATTAGGTATAATGTAGTGTGTGAAAATGCCAAACCCGCTCTTCTTAGAATGTGCGTTTCTGAAGTGGGATAGGTGTAAGAAAAGACATAGTCCTTAAAGTATCTGTTTGCAAAGCTAGGCTCTTCCCTGACACTCTCACCAGGAAAAGTTGCCTCTTCTGCAAGTGGTTTTGGAGCATCATTCCGCCCGCTGCCTAAATGGCCTTCCTCTTTCACCACCTTTATACTCACTGCAAAAGCTACAGACCCTTAAAATAAGAACCTTTTTGCTTGATAAACACTGTTAAATAGACGTGATGGAATGTGGTGGCTGGGCCTTCTATGCTGAAATGTGCTTCTGTCTCAGTTCATCTGTGTCTTGACAGCTCTGTTAAAAGGGTAACAGACAGGATGTCACTTCTCATGCCAGCTTGCTGGCAGAAATGGTGAAGCTATATTTGCAATTAAAAAAAAAGATGTTGTGTTTCCAATGCCATCTGGGAAGGTGGAGTGTTCAGACTGGATAGAATCTGTGCCAGGCACTTGTAGCTGACAGCAGGGCTGCTGTGTGCAGGCTCTGGTCGGTACTGCTTGGGCATGTGAATGTTTCTCTTCAGAATTTTTTCGTCACACCCTGTGATGATTTAATAGGAAATTCATGTCTTAGCAAACAACAGGTTTAAGAAAATTACCTTTATGTACTCTTTTTCTGCTCTCTATCTAAAGGTATGTTGGAGGACATCGGACAAGTAAGATCATGAGAATTGTGGATAAAATCACTAAGTCAAAATACTTCCAGAAAGCAACAGAGACTGAGTTTATTAAGAAGAAAATTGAAGAGGTCTCCAATACTCCATTGCTGCTAACAGTTGAAGTGCAAGAGTGCAGAGGAACGCTAGTAATTAACATTCCACCTCCACCTACTGACAGAATATGGTAAGAGAAGCTTCCCGCAGAATTGGACAGTGTTTCAGGTGTGCTGCGTAAGGGACTGCAGCTAGCAGAAAGGGTCAAGTAGCTGAAACGGGTTCTGGAAGAGGGGCAATACAAAGAAGCTGTAAATGAGGTAGGATCTGCTGTTAGGAGAACACTGACATTTAACATGCTGGGCTTATAGGTGTCATTGGAGTGCTTATAATAGAACCTCTTCTGTGTACCCTCCTAAGGTATGGCTTTCGAAGACCTCCCTACCTGGAGCTAAAAGCTCGGCCAAAGCTGGGTGAGAGAGAAGTAACACTGGTTCATGTGACTGACTGGATAGAGAGGAAACTGGAACAAGAGTTTCAGGTGTGTTCCCTTTTATATTTTCATTCTAGTAATGATAGTTTTGGTCCAGAGGGGGTGGGGAGGTTAAATTTTTGCATGTTTCCTATTTGGTTCAAGACTAGGCGGCATCCTCCACTGCTCCTGTTCAAGGGAAGGGAACTCAACCAAAACCAGCTTCTGGGATGGTCTGAAGACCATGGGTAGACCTGGATGGAAGTCTTGTTTAGCACTTGCCAGAATGATTTTAGAGTTGAGAGTGTCATTTCTTTGAAATAAGTACCATGTCAGAATTTGTAGTACTTAAATAAAAGCATGGTCCTAGGTATGTATCCTTACGGAAGAGAGGGACAAACTCCTGTCTGAAATTGAGAACAGGTATTGAGCCTGATATTGATGGACATGTTCTGTGATTCAGTGAGCAATGGCTCAATGCTAAACCCAAGGACTTTTGATCTCAAAATTTGTTGCATTTTTTTAAACTAAACAAATCAGAAAACCAAGGCTTCAAGTGATCTATAAAATGTAACTTGATATATTTCCATCTTTCCACAGAAAATCTTTGTCATGCCAAACATGGATGATGTTTATATTCCTTTAATGCACTCAGCCATGGATCCCCGCTCTTCTACGTGTCCTCCTAAAGATCTGATCCTGGAGGCCTCTGATCAACCATGACATGTGAAGACTCTTACAGTTTACAGTATTATAAGTTATTCACATGGTTTTATGAACTGTGCTGTAGTTCTCATCCTTAACTCATGCCACTTGTCCCCTTCCCAAGGACTGCCTATAACCATACCTTTGTGCTCACTTGCCTGGTTATTGTTCCTGTGTACTTCAGCTACATGAAGTTTCATTCCATTAAAGCAGTTGATTTATTTTTGTATGGCTGCCATCAGGATTTTAACTTGGAGGCCAAGATGACCTGTTCTTCGGGAGAGGGAGGAGGAACCTAAGTGTAATAGATGGAGGAGCTTGTTGACACACCTTTTGTTCAGCTTGTTTTCATGCTGTAGTAATGTGCATTAAAGCCTTTTGAAAGGTTGTTTGGCAGCAAAGAACTGCCTGCCAAATGGAAAAAAGTCCTAACTAAGGAATGAATTTATGAAACTGGAAGAGTATTTTTTTCTTTCTCAGGCAGTTGGAGGTGTAGAATGAACTGTTTTATGTTCTTTCACTTCTGCAGTCAATAGCTTGTGTCAAGCAATCAAAATATGAAATGCTTTCAGGATAAAAGAATGTAAATTGGATATATAGGAAATATTGTGATTCAGTGTGGTAGATACATTGTTACTTTTTTTTTTTTTTCCATACAGAACCTGTGCTTTTTTTTGGGAAGCAAGTAGCCATAAAACACACACAACTATCAGTGAAGGTGGGGCTGCCAGATTTCTGTCAATGAGGAGAAAAAGAAGCTGGTAAAGCCATGAGACTAAACCATAGCAAGCCGCCTTATAGTGAGGTACAATCACCTTGGTTCATAATTAACTCTGAATGTTTCTAAAAGACATGAGCACACACATAAATGTCAATACTGCACATTACCAGGAGTACTTAGTTACCTACTGTGTAGAGCCTCTTGCTACAACAAAACACACCAAATCTGTTCTACCAGTTTGTTGCTGTGAGTCTTTTCCATTGCACTGTGTTTACACCCAAAGCATGGGGCCAAACTCTGGGGTCAGCCCTGCACCTGCAGGCATCAGTTTGATGCTTCTGAGAACAGCTGTGACCAAAGAGATTTTGACCCCCATGCCTTGGTTCTTTGGACTTTGTAGAATAGGAATTTAAGATTGCAATTACTCGAGCCAATTGTTCTTTCTGCTAATTAATGGCCAAAACTAAGGGAGGAGGGAGAACTGCCTTTTCTTTCTATCTGGTATTAATGACTCAAGATGAAATGTATGCAGGAAATTCAATATTCAAACACTACATATCCACTATTTAACACATGTATTTTTCTGATACTCAAGTGTTGCCAACTGCTCATGGATGTCAGAAAACATTTTAGTTTACAAAGAAGGTGAGCTTTGGCTCTCCTTTAGCAACATGATTTACTTTTTTTTTTTCCTTAGAAGTAATTTTTTAAGAACTTTTTTGTACATTGTGTTGTCACATTTGATGTAAATCAAAATTTCCATGTGCAATGATTTGCCATCTCTAAATGAAGCTATTATATCGAAGGTTTTTTAAACAGCACCTTGCCTGAAACATTAAAAAGAAAACTAGCATTTAATATATTTAAAATTAATTCTATATTTGAACACCTATTTTGGTTACCTTTAATTGAAATATTAGTAGGTTATATTTGTTACCTGAACTCCTCCTTGACCATTCCAGGCTGTGTATATTCTGGGGTTTGCTCTGATCATGTAGGCATTATTTGCCTTCCATGAAGTCTGCATGTCTTGTACGCAGGTCTTTTATATTTCATTTCTATGTGCAATAACTAAAGTTAGAGGACTAGATGCACTAATGTGTAAACAGATTTAGATTACACAAGGTTGTCATATTGCACTTCATAAGCCATGGGTAACTACAATCTGCTTGCTTTGTTTTATTAAATAAATTTATCCCATGTCAAACAAGTGTAGTGGTATGGAATGAAATAATGCGATAGAGCATGATCCACCCTGCCACCACCTTCCCCCCTCCTCAGCCGCCAAGCATCAGAGCGCAATGCGCAGATCCAGCAGCGTGAACTCAGCACAGCGGCTGCCGCCTCACTCGCCTCAGGCTGCGGCGCCATTTTGTGCGGTGGCCGCAGGGGGCAGGGAGGCCTCGTGGAGCCGAGATGTCGCTTGCTTTTAAAAGAGCCACCCGGAGCGGGCCGAGCAGCCCCAGTTATGAACAAGAACCTCACTCTAGCACTACAGCTTGGCCAGCGGCGCCGCAGGCAGGGCACCCCGCCGGGTCAAAGGCAGTGCGGGAAACGGGCGGACGTGCGCCAAGAACCAGCCGGACACTTTAGCGAGCTGCTGCACACAACTTTTATTTACCAGGCCGCTCCAAACCGCGGATAGTAGCTGCACAGGCCCTGCAAGGCAAGGATGGAAAAGGGAAGGTTACAGACGCGGTGCCTCGCAGCCGCCTCGCAGGTTGGGCGGCTGCCTGGGCGCTCAGTAGTAGTTTTGCTTCACGCCTATCAGCAGTCTAACACGTGTAAAAAGGCATCACCGCAGCCCAGACTCCCCGCTCGTGCACCCACCCTACCCTCCATAACGCTCACCTCCTCTCGCCGCGCCGACAGAAAGGCACAACCCTCGCCTCGCTGCACTTTATAGAGTGGCTCTCTCCCCGCCCCTCGTCTCGACTAATAGGACTCCAACACGGCGTCACGTGCGGCTGCGGCTGTGCGCCGGGGTTCGGGGGGGGCTGTAGGCAGCTATGGGCGGGGTGGGACCGCCCACAGGTGCTGAGGCGGCGGTGGGCGAGAGGAGGTGAGGTGTTGAGGGAGCGAGGTGAGGAACTGCTGTTGTCCCGCTGTGTGCAGAGCTTTATTCGCCTTTCCAGAGATTACAGTGCTCTTTGTTTAGTGGTTTGCTCAAGCACTTTGTTCGTGTGGAGAAAAAAAGGCTTAATATTGGAAATTTGAGAGTTTGGGTCCTGTTGGGCCCTTAGAGCTGCTTACCTCTGGAACGGTGCCTCAGTCTCGGAGGAGAGGTGCAGAGAGCGACAGGGCACAGGTAATCGCGGCCTTCCCTCTTGTGAGGCCATTTGAGGGGATTTGTGTCAAGTAACTGTAATTTGGTAGTGGCATGCACGGTTTTTGCTTCACTGAAAACGCCTCTTAGCGTAGCACAGCATGAAATTCATCCTAAAGCTGAAAACAACCTGTGGCAAGAGCTAAGGATCCCCAAACCCTTTCCAGCCGCTTTCCAGACCGCAGGCAGGCAGGTCCGTACCGATGCCGAGGTGCTGCGGGCCCGGGAGCTGCCGAAGGCCGCAGGGCTCAAGCGGTACTGTGTTCTTCGGGAAGGGCTCGTTTCTCACACAGCATCGCCTGTGCTCTTTGCACGTACACAGCTGCGGCGTGAACAGCTGCTGCGTTGTCACAGGAATTTGTGTGGTGGAGGTCTAGGTGTGGGCCTTACGCATTCTGTTGCCCTGGCATGCCCAGTGCGGTGTGTTAAGGGTTCTGCCTGCACTCAAATAGTCCGAATGCTTAGGATTCAAGTCCACCACAAAGAAACCCATCTGTCAGTGCCAGAGAACTGAAATCTCAGCGTGGTTTGTAGTTCCAGCGTGGTTTTGTGCATTCACACTTGCAGGTTAGATGATAATTTTATCTCCTGCCCGAATAAACCTAAGTCATGCTTGTTACAAGAGGTTGCTGCCAGAGCTGATCTGTTATATCCACACTTAGTACTCGGTGTGCTCTGCAGCTCCATTAATGATATTAGCATTAAAAAGCAAACAGGATGTAGCAAGGACAAAGTGGCTTTGTTGTTTAAGGAGGGGTCTGAAAGCTAGGCCTTTGCCAAGCAATGCAAATTTACTCTCCTTGTTGCATTTGATGCAGTATTTTGTGTGTTTATCTGTTCAGAGCAGCTTGGACCTACCCTGTGGTTCAAAGAGGCACATACTTTGGTTTTGCATTTATTTCAAGCACTGCAAAGCACATCAAGCTCGAAAGTCAAAACAAGAGCTATGCCAAATCAGTCTGTCCTGATCTTCGTGGAAAGGGTAAAAAATCCATAGGGAAGCTGTACTGGGCAGGGAGCTCGTCGCCAAGTCTGCATGTACCCACCTGGTAGTTAAAATAGTAGCAGCAGCCAGGCGGCTGCCACTGCACCCGGCGGGCCGAAATGCGGCTCGTGGCTCCCGGCCCACCTCTCCCCCAGGCAGGTTTTGCCGGGGCTCAGTCCGAATAGGGAAGCTCCGGCAGCAGAACGAAGCCTCGGGGCAGCGTTAGACCCCCTCCGCCCTTCGCGAGGCAGACCCGGGCCGGGCGGTGTCGGTGTCTCGGGCAGCAGCGGCGGCGAACCGGGGGCTGGCGGCGGCCAAGGTGCTACCTGTGCAAGGCCCGCTCCGCAGCCGCNACACGCTGCGCCGGGCCGCCAGCGCTGTGTGGGGGGAGCCGGCCGGGCCCCCGCCGTGGCAGCCATGGAGCCGCTCCGCCGCCTCCTCAGCCTGGGTGCGCTGCTGGTGCTGCTGTCGCTGAGGCCCTCGGTAAGCAAGGCGTGCACCGGGATGAGCCTGCCCGCTGGGCCTGGCTGGGGGAGAGCTGCCCTGCGCGGCGGGGAGGGCAACGGCAGCGCCCACGGCCTGGCGGCGGGGAGAAGGGTGGGCACGGCTCGGCCGTGGTGCGTTTGCGCCCGGGCCGGTGAGGGCCGGGGGAGAGCAAACCCCGCACAGGCCATTCCCCTCGCCTACAGGGAAGGGAACTGAGGGGCTTGCGGACGCCCGGGGAGCTCCTGGCCGAAGTTTGCGGTGGGTGCCGGTGCTGGCGAAGGGAACACGCTGCCCTTTCTACTGTCGTTAGTGCCCTGTGCCCGTCTGTGTGCGCAGCGGCGAGGGGCTGCAGTGTGCCGGCCCGAGCCTACTCGACAGCTGCCTACCTGCCTCGGTGCCCTACCATATGCCTGACACACCTGGACGTGTGTAATGGTCCTTGAAAGAAAGTACATAAAACAGGACAGAAACTTTTGGAATCTGTAACTGTGTAGGTGGGTAGAGGAACTAGTGGGACACGCTGGAAGATTTTTGCTTTGTGCCTTCCTAACCTCCAAAGTGAAGAGGCTTGTTTTCTTTCTGAAAACCTTCATTGCGCATAAGTTGATACCCAAATACAAACTGATAGCCATGTGCCCTGTATGCTGCCGTAAGGCATTGAGATCATTCTGATTCCAAAGCAAAGACAGCAGTGTGCACTAAGCATACAGATGGCTGGTTGGTGTCCAAAAGAGAGTACAATAAATGCAGAGTTCAAAGACAAAGTGCACAAGTCACTGCCCTAGAAAACCTCTTAAGAAATAACCAGGTCGGTTGTAAGGTATGGGGCAATAAAAGGACAGGAATAGTGAAACTGGTGCAAGGCAGATGGAATGCTGAGCAGGTTATTTGTACAGAGGTAATAATTTGAAACGGGTGCCATCTGACTGAGGATGGAAAACTGAGTCTTTAAAATTCACTTCTGAAAGTTGTTCCTCTCAAATTCTCAGGATCAGGAGTCTGGCCAGTTGGCATTTGCTGCTTCCATTATCCTGAAGCGCAGCAGAGGAAAGTTTTAGGCTCTGTGCTTTGATGAATTGTCCATTGTTACCTGAAAATGCTGGTGCAATAGATGGGGTTATAGTTCAGGTTAAGCAAAGATGAGGACTTTTTTTTTTTCTTTTTTTTTCCCCCCCCCCCCTTGCGATACAATAGCTCCACTCCCCTTCTATAAAAGTAAACACATTCTGTGAAAGGTGCCTCATGGTGTTACTTCATTAGGAAACTGGAAAAACTTAGATTCGATCTGTCAACAAAACTTACTTCAAAATCTTGATTGTAGAGTTGGTAGTGTCCTTCTCTTAGTCTGGATTATAAAGTTGAGCTGAAATCTCCTCGGGGTCCTGACAGGTTTTGCTGGGGAGACACTGATTTGCAGCTTTTGAAGTTTTAAAAATGGTACTCAGTGAGAATACTAAGAAGTATTTTTAAATGCTAGAAGTACTTTTTGGATCTGCAGATTATTGCAAAAATTGCATAGCCACAAAAATCTAAACTTAGGCCCTGATAGAATTCAGTCCCTTTCTTCTCTGGGTGTCTCCCTGCCGTCTTACCTCAGAGCAGTAGCTGATCGTGGTTTCTCTGTTTCTTTTCTCAGCCTTACCCTGTTCTTCTTGCTCTGCTAGCTGTAGTCCTCACTGTGACTCCCAAACTAAAATCTCTTTTGTGCTTCAGTCTCTTTTCAGAACTAGTTTTAGTTTCTGAGAATTTAGTCCCAGTCATCTCACCTGTGATTAACCCATTTACCTTGCAAGGCTTATTTAGAACTATTAATGTCACCTGAGTAAAGACTTCCCATGGAAAAGACTGGCATACAGTTCTTGGTGTTGAGGTAACCTGAAAATCATGAGATTGCCTAAAGATTTTGCAGAAAATCTATAGATTTAAGAGTGGTGGTGGTGATCTGCTATGCTCTATGTTCTTTGATAAATGTTCTTTTTGTTTATTTGTATCCCAACTTTAGTACTGATTTTCTGCAGTTTATGCTGTATGTTCATACAAGGGCTTTTTTTCCTGTCTTGTCTTTATAAGATGAAATGCTGCCTCTTGTTATTTGGGTGTCACAGTGTATAGCTCTGGGAATTGCCCTGGTGATGCATGAGAACACATTATACAAGGGTGACGTCTCAGGTGCAGCAATGAGAGTTGCAGCAGAGCTGTCAGTAACTAAGCAGTCACTACAAATACTGCACGGTGCTGATTTATGTTTCTCTCTGGTTTGAAAAAACTCTTGGTTTTGGGAGACACAGACATTCTAAACTATACCTGTTTCTCTTTTAACATGGAGTCAGCCCAGCTCAAAAAGAACAACCTGTCTGGGATTAAACTGGCATCTGGGACAAGGATCTGTTCTCTCCTGCAGCCTGTGGGACTGTTTTCAGTGCCCTGTTGCAGGCTGTGTGCAGGCAGCACATGCAGGCTGCACCTGACATGGATGGGAAAACCCCAGCCTTAGCCAGATGTCTTCTCTTCTAATGTGTTCTTTATCTCAGCAGGAGCTGTTTGGCCAGTGAACTGATACAAGCATGAAAACCTGTATGAGACAGCAGAAGGTTTTGGGGTGGACTTGTTCACTCACTACGTTAACTAACATTTTTGTTTTACTTCAGTTGCAGATCTCCTTGGTTGCTCAAANAAAATTGTCCTGAACATCTCAGTCCTGGAGTGTAAACTCAAGTATTTATAATACTGTCCTACTCACTTTGGTTGGTGGTCTTCTTGTGAATATTGAAATAAGTTTTGGGTTTACAGAGAGAAACATCTGAAAACTCAGCTGGGAATTAATGATGTAAGAGCACCACACGAAGTTCAGTCTGGTCAGAGGACTTTTGGAGTGGACCTCAAGAAGTTCTGGTTTTCCTGTTGCAGTGGAATGGGCATAGGAGTGATAAGTTAGTGTTGATGAGAAGCAGTTAACAAAGACGTGTTGGAATTTCATGTGACCCTGAAAGATCTGTGGATTTGATTTCACTGTCTAAAGGAAATAGAGTTTATTATTTGGCAGCTCTCTTTCACTTATTGATTTTGTTATTAGTTCTACTGAAAACCTCTCCTCTGTAGTTTACTGAATTTTACAAGGAGTTTCTTCATGGCCTGGCATTCCCATGTGTGGTGAGCTTTAGCCTCTAGCCAGGCAGTGTCATTACAGGGAAGCTGTCAGAAGCAGGGTGATGAATCATAGGCTCTCTGTGATGGATATGCCAAGTGCTTGCAGTGTGCGCTAGTGGCTAAATATGTTTTGGTTTGCATCCTTCTTGGATTACCAGTTGTGGTTCCAGCAGCATAAATTGTGGTAGAGGCCTTTTCTTATCTGAGGAAAGTGGCTGGTGTTCTTAAAGCTGGGGGTGCTTGTTAATAGCTTTGTAGTAGAATGCAAAAGTGCAAAAAGCTGATATAAACTCAGCTAATTAAGGAGTGAGGAATGTGGATTTCTTTATTTTGAGCAATTACACATCGAGCCAGCTTTGTTGTTTGGTAAGCCAAGCTGTCTTCTATCACCCATCAGACCTTGCAAATGAAGTTTGGTGCATGTGTATTCCTACTTAAGGGGCCAACAAGAGAATATTATTACCTGATAACACATGACACTGTCACTTGTTTAGTAACACTCCCTTATTTCTATGAAGTCAGAGTCAGCAGCACACTGTCACCCCCACAGTGTCACTACAAAGTGTTTTCCTGTTCTTTGTTCTTACTTGAAGAACCTCTTGTGGTATCACCCCCACAGCAAAGCATATTTCTGGGTTGCAGAATGATAACCTCAAGGAACTGAGTGGCCTCATTTTGTATCTGCTGTTTCCACTGACTTCAGCAGGGTTTGTATATACCTGGCGACCTGCATTACTGGTTTTTAAGTAAATAAATTAATGGAAGAAGTTATTCCTATGGGGATCTGTTTTCTTCTAACACAATAAAACAAAGTAGGGCACTGCTCTGATAACCCTTACAAAAAGTGTAAAGTGCTGCAGTGAGTGAAGATAATATCATCTGTGACACTGAACTGGAGCAGAGGCATACAGGAACACAACAGAACTCGTTCTGCAGCTTTCCTGACCTTCCTCTGACTCGGTGGGTCCTCCAGAGTTGTTTTGAGTCACTTTCTCACTTTGACTACTAGAATGTTTTATCGAGATGTGGATTGAGGGGAAGATTCTTGTGCAAGGGTTAGCTAGCATTTTAAAAGTGCATTTCTATTTCTAAATTGCTGTTTCTATTAAGTAGTGTATTTCTATTCTATTCTGAAGCTGCTGTGTTCTATTTAGTCCCAGTGTTGAGGCTCTTATGGATTATTAGCAGTCAGCACTTCAGAGTATTTGTCAAAGTTGAACTCGGGGACAGCTCAAAAATTGGTGTTTCAAATGAAGTTATTAAAAAAATTAATTTTAAAGCAGTCTCCAAGTAATTTCAAAATATGAGTGATACCTGGTTCTGTGGAGGATTATTCTAAGTACAGACTGGCAAGGCAGCAGAATCTCTCCCTAGGTTCCAAAGAGGGTAGTTGTTAAAATAGACATTATTGCAGTTTCAGGTAAACTGAAAGACCCAAATCAAGTTTCCCTTCTGTCACATTTTCTCTGTTCACCAAGTTGTTATTTTTGCTTAGATGTTTTGTGTCCTGACCTAATTTTCTTACATTCAATTGTTGCATCTCCTCAGAAATAAAAATCCATTTCAAGATTTTGCCTGCATCACAGCACCTCACCCTGCAAAGAGGACATTATTTGTGCACACCAGTAAAGAGTCTGACTCAGGACTGAGATGATTATGAATTTTTTTGTGTGAGGTGGAGAATACTCTAACATACTTCACACAGAAATGAAAACAAGTTTGGCTTGTACATACAGGATTTTTCATAGCTTTTTCTAACAATACTAAGTCCATGCAATCCACTAATCAATTTTAAAGCTTTGTGTTCAAAATGGAGTCTATTGAATATTTTGAACCTTGGCACCACAGTCTCTAGCCACTTATAAAACTCACTCATAATGTAATAATTTTTAATGGTTAAAAAAAAAAATCAGAGTGACTGAAAGACAATTGTTTGAAGAATTTATTAATTTTTGCATATTTTTGTTTGCCATTTGAAAGAATAAAAACTTGGGGTTTGTGCTGTTATACTGACTCCCTTGGCTTTTCTCCAAGTGTCTGCTGTAGATGTTGGTCAAAATAAATGAGCAATATTGTCCTGCAAAGCCTACAGGCTCATCTGGGGCTTTAAATTCATCTCCTAAGCTTCAGCAGTGGCAGTGCATTACTCAGCAGCTTCTTCCCAACTGCGTGATATTGTGTGCTTTGAAAAGTGTGAGCGAATGGAAGATGTTTAATGAGTGGTACTTGGTGTGTTTATCTGGGTGCAAACACAGCTTCAGAAGCAAAGGAAGAGCTGCTGAAAGGTGTTCTGTGTTCAGCCTCTCGGTGGTGTGACGCACACGGGCTGCAGTGACCACATCAGTACGACTGACGGCTGAATATACGAAAGCCCTTCTTGAACACAGCCTTGAGGGGAAGCATTAGAAAGAAGTGATATTAAGACAAAGCCAGTTCGAGGAGAGGATGAGCTTAGCAGGAGCAGTGATGCTGCCAAAGTTTATTTTGAAGGGAGAAGATTCATGCATGTGGCAGTCTTTTTGTCAGTGAAATCTGTGTGCCTCTCTACTGACTTCATGCCTAGTGAAATTCTCTTGGCTGTGAGCAGAACTGGGCCCAGAGCCCTTTAAAGAGAAGCTGATTTCTCTTGCTCCATAGAGCTCTTTTGTTCCCTTGGTAAGCACTTGCCATCCCAGGTAGAGTTCACCTCCCCCTGTTAAGCACAGAGTAGTGGCAGGCACTGTAAGAATGGTAGATGGAAGTGCCACTTCTTTCCCCAGGCCAAGGATCCTACAGCAGAAGGCTTTAAAAAGCTATTGTAATTTTGTAGTCTGAGTCATTTGGGTCATTCTTCCTGTGGGCAACAGTCAGGTGTTGATCTAATGTTTGACAGAAACTTGTGTGAAGAGCTTCTTCAGCTTTGGTTTCTTTCTTTATCACAATTAGATGGCTTTGAGCCCCAAATGGATGTGGTAATGGAGTGTGGATTATGTCTTCCCCTTCTGGTTTCAGAATCAATGGCTCTAGCTTGTTTAAGGAAGGTGGGAAGACTGGAAAAGATTATTATAAATCAGCTACACCACCCCGAGTGGTTTAGGGACTTCATGGACAAAAACACTTGAAGGGCAAAATTTTTATGACTCACTCTGATACAGTGGCTACAGTCATTTGCTTTAGCAAAAGTAATAATACAAAAGAATGAGAACTCACACCTGTAGAATGCAGCTTCTCTTTGCTCTTATGTACCATCATCCCACTAGGCTAGAGAGATACTCCAAGCTCAGTCCTGATCTGTTAACATCTCAAGCTGCAGGTTTGCAAGGCCAGCATGAGGTGAGTTGTTATTCCAAGTCCCTGCTGGAACAAACATTGCAAAGTTTGATTCCAGATGCAGCTGTAAATATTTTATTTAAGTGCAGATGTCTTTGCAGGCTGCATAATTTAACTAGGTCAGATAATGAAAATTATAAGGTAGGTCTTTTTTCTTTTTTTTTTTTTTTCCCCTTTCCCTGGGATTCCAGCACTTTTTGCTGATCTATGGTTTGTGTATTGTTGCTTTGTGCTTTCATTTTCCCTGTACTCTATGTTTTACAATTGTCTGTTCCAGCTGTTTTCATTATGACAGACGAGAAGCATGCCTTATGTTTGTAGGTGACACCTGAATCCTGGCTAGTTATTCCTTTATAACCTTTCTAGCTTTATGCTTTACCTGAAAGTCTGAGTTGCACTAAAACCGAGCAGTTTTCCAAAGAAGGCTGCTGCTATATCCACACATTTTAGCTTGGCAGTACTGTATTTTGCATTGCAGTAATTCTGATGTGTCTGATAACTGTTTTTTACAGTGTAAGTCACTGAAGATGGTATTAATCATGTAAAAAGCTTCCATTTCATCAGCTGTGCTAGGCTGAGAATTATATTTAACTGTGAAACTGCCTAAACATGGCAGGTGGCACACAGATGAGCAGTGCAGATGCAGTCTACAAGTGACAAGGTCCTTAAGCGACAGCTTGAGACTTGGTCAGTGGAGATGGGTCGGTCTCAGGGTGCCCAGGGTCATCTTTAGGCAGGAAGAGAGCCATATGCGTTAAATTAACATGTTTTTAATGCTTGCTGTGATGAAACACCTTGGACTTAACCTCACTGTTCCTGTGATAACCACATAGCCCCATGCTTCTGTGATGCTCAGTGATCACCAGGCTCGAAAGCTGCCTGTGCTGCAGGGGCGACAGCAGGCACCAAGCAGCTCTGTACCCATAGACTTAAATACCGAGTGACATGTCCCCAGTGGCAGAACGATTAGAATGTCAAATTGAGGTTTGAGTCCTGCAGCTAACTGCTTTCTAGGAGGTGTCTGTGGATGTGTCAATATACATGAACTTTCTTAAATGATGTTATTTGCTGTCTGCTGCAGGAATTCGGTGTTGGAGCCACATAAAAACACAGTTTGGAGGCTTAGCAGTGTGGATCTCCTCCAGCCTTTAAGCTACCTCAGTTCAAACCACTTTGCCCTTGCTCAGAGACAACTCCACTTACACTTACAGCTCCAGCTTGTCTGTCAGCTGCAGTAGCCCTGTAGAATATTGATTACCTTTCAGTTTTATTTATCCATCTTCTGCCTGGTCAATGTCTTTTCATTTGTCAGGGATTAAGCTTTGGCAAAAGCATGTTCTGTTTACTTGGTAGTAGCCTGGCTTTAATGGTAGCACTTGATTCTCTGAGCTGCTTTGAAGTTCCTCACTCTAGCTAACATCACATACTCTTTGTATCAGTTCTTCCTTATATCAGCCCTGTTTGTCTCTAGGAGAACTTAGCACTGTAAGCAGTTCACTATTCTTGATAGCAAAAAAAAACCCAAACAAACATCAGAACCAAACAAAATCACTGTTTTACAAGGGCAAGAAGATTGTCCAACCCTTGTGATGAAAAGAAAGTGATATTCTAGACAATGTGCTGTATGACAGCTGGGAGTAAACTCTGTAGTAAGTCATTACATTCAACATACACATTTTTCTTCTCCAGAACACCAGCTCAGTAACTGTGCCGGAAACACTGTTGTTTGTTTCAACTCTGGACGGAAGCTTGCATGCTGTCAGCAAGAGGACAGGAGCAATCAAGTGGACTTTAAAAGAAGGTGAGCAGGAGGTGTCCTGATGCCTCTACTCAGTGACAACAGTTAAAACAATTGATAATGCAAACTGTTGTAAGTAAATGTCCTGATTTGGACTTTTTTCCTTCTTTTCTTAATTTTGCTCTTGTTCCAGAATTAAGCTACAGTATTTCTAGAGGTGTGTTCGTATTTGTCCTTGCAGATCTTTGCTGGGTTTATGTTTTTGTTTTTTTCCTAGAATGTTTAAGCTGCAGTAGTATAGTGGTAGGTATTGAGGTTTATGGAGTGAACACGATATAAGTGAGGACGGAATAGGGTAGATGTCAAGTGGGAGTGTTGGCTGGTGGAACTGGTGCCAAAGGGCTTGCACGATTTTCTCTGGAAGACCCTACATTCACTGGTGCAGGGGATACAATGCAAACCTTGGGTCTTTTTTTTCTCTGACATGCTTGGGAACAGCAGATTTTTTTGCACTAGGAACTGCCCTAGAGTAAAGAAATACACCATTACTGAGTCTGGAAGGGGTTTTGTAATTCTCATTACGCAGCAGAGATGACTTTTTCTGTCTCCATAAAAAATGCAGTATTTCATACAGATCTGTTTTAATGGGATTCTGATTGCATATGGTGGAGTGATAGTAGCACTTTCTCTTCACTTCTGGAAATAAATTAGAGAGCAGGTCAGATGGAAAGGAATTACAGTGATTGCATCATGCTGTGCTCTATTTTTAAACCTGGTGTCAGTTTGGTAAGAGAGCTGAAATGGCAGGGAATGGACTGCGCGTGTCTGACATCTGTGGTGTGGAGCAGTGTGATTTGTGAGCTGGTCACACGGAAATGCAGACCTGCCAGAGACAAAGTTAACTTCATGAATTAGCTAAAAATGTGTCTGTGGCTCCACTTGGAATAAAAAATGTTGAGCAGGTATCACCTTGAAGGATCTCGGTTAATAGGAGTGATTACATTTTCTTCTCTGTCTGCTTTTTAAATTTAGACTTCTCCTTTCCCTGATGGGCTTTGATAAAACAGTCTCCTCCTTTATATTGTCGCTGTAGGCTACTGTGCTGTTCAGAGCTTACTGGGTTTTGCTTGTTATTCAAGTGACATAAACATAGACCACATAGTCCTGTCCTAGAAGGGCATTTGTTGAAGCCAAACTTAATGAGTGGCAAGAGGTTTTTTGAGGAAGAAATGAACAAGCTTGGTTATTGAGAAGGTGCTTGGTCAGAGTGTATTGCACAAGAACTTCCCTGCTTCAGAACTCTAATATTGCAAAACTGCTGTTGGTACAGTACAACTGCCAGACTGGATAATCTAGTTTTATAGAACTTCTTTTTTTTTCCTCTCTGTTGCTAACCATGTATTTATTCTGCAGCTTGTGTACATGAAGTATGCTTGTTTTCTGCGAAGAACTTGTCATCCATCAGTTATTTCTATGTAATAAAGCAAGACACAACAGTCAGTGACAAAAACACAAGTGCACATGGGCTAAGGGCCTGTACATGCAGACTGAGTGGATTTGTGATGGGAGGGAGTTTATTTAGCTTTGCAAAACTGTATTTGCTGGTGGTCACCCTGAGGGTGGGAAGCCCAATGAAGATGTGACAATGTCAGAAACTGATAGCTCACGGAAGTTCTTGCCATCTTGTTGTGCTAAATCCCTGGAGAGATTCAGTAGTCAGAATTTAGTCTTAGTGTGTAAACACAGTTGCTGGGTGCACTCTGACTGCCAGCAGCATGCTGCTGTTACAGACTTGCCCAGTGGGAAGCTGCATGCGTCCTGAGTGGTGATCTCACAGGTGCCATTTCACCCTGATTATCAGGCAGTGAACCATGTGCTGTAGTTCAGGTGCTTTGAGAAGCTGTGGAGGTCACGTGAAGTGCTGCAATGGCATTCGTCGGGAAGGAAACATTTTAGCAGTGCACTTAAGCAGCAGGATATTTAACGAAGGGCAATTCATACACATTTCATTTTCACTGGGGAAAAAACCAAGGCAGTGTTCATTATCGAGCAGGACTTAAACAAACATGAAAATCTTGCCATGTGTGGTTTGTTTCAATTTAGCACTGAAGCTTATCTTAGGTATGCTGAGTAAATGAGGCAGTGGTTATCATCACAATAATATGTTTGAGTTTCCTGCCTTCATGTAACTGGCAAGAAAGGCAGCCTGAGTGCTTGTGCTCCCCATGAAGCAGATGAAAAGATGGGTCTGTTAGTAACAAGACTCTCCAGTGGTTCAGAAACAAAGCTGCCTACTCTGCAGTGATACCTGGTGAGGTTGTGGACTTGCTGAGGGTGCTTAATACCTTCATTTCCTGTTGGCCTCAATGGGTTGTACTATGCGATAGCTCTCAGGAGCCAATGCTTCTTATTTCCCGGGCCTTGGAAAGTTGCAATATGGTTGGAAAGTTTATAGAAAGAACCTGCATTCCTCCTTCCTCCATATTTCTGAGAGGCACCTTTGCTCATGCTGTGCCCTGCAAAAACATATTCTGTTGAGAGGGTATCGAGAGGATGTGGCACACCTTTGAAGATCAGAGCCTCAGGAAAGTTCTTAGTGCCACCTCCCATCAATACAATGAGCTGTCAGTTCTAAGAGACACCAGCAGGCTCCAATGTTTTCTACATTTTTTTGCCTCTAGCATTCTCAGTAAGATTACTTAGGATGAAATCTCTTCCCCAAAACTGCTGGAAACAAAACCTCTGTCAATTCCTACAGATCTCTTAGCCACCACGGGTGCAGCACTTGAGGTTTGCTTTTATATGCAGGTAAGAAGGTGGACAGTGAAAGAGTTGGTGACAAGAAACCTGCTGGCATTTCTCCAGGTTCTGGAGAATGCTTGTCAGATTTTATATTCACCATTCATATTTCAGAGTGAGCCTTAAGAATGTGATTTTCACACTGTCATCTTTCCTCACATCTTTGTAACCATCTGTAAGGTCTGCAATCCTGCTCTGATAACAGTGCTTATTCCCAGGCAAGGAGAAGCCTTTGTGCATGGCTGTAAAGCTGTAAGTTAGTAAGGGTTATCAGAACAAGCCAGCTGTAGAACAGTGCTCTTCATCAAATGCCAAAGGATAGTTTGGTGGTATCTCTAACCCCATTTCTGTGGTTGCAGCAGCAGGTGAGGATGGCACTGCTCTAAATTGGCTCCTTAGCTTACGGCCTCAGGTCAGGAAACCGTTTTTCCAGCTCATTCCAGCGGGGCAGTGACTTTGCTTTTCAGAATCTCCCACTTCTCCTTCTCAGTCATTGTCCTACCTAAAGGCACACTGCATAATGAAAATATGCAACTCTGTCTTGTGCATTTAAAAAGACTTCGGTCTCTTTTTATCTGATTGAGTTCTTATTTCAAAACAAACTTTGTGATAAAGTTGGAATATGTCCCAAACCACTTGAAAGGGAACGTGATGAGTTCGCTGCCTGCCTTCAAAGTATCTTTGTAGAGCTACAACCTTAGTTCAAGTGTTAAGAAAAAGAGAACATTTACATCACCCCAGTAGCTAAAAATACAGAGGGATGACTCTCCACAGTCCATCTTTCCAGGTGGGTGATGCTAGTGGGGAAAGGAGAATTCCTGACACTTTAGAAAGTAGACTGCTCCATCAGTTTGTGTTCATCCACTGTGAATAGCCTCACACAGGGAAATGAAGGAGATACTGCTACTAAATGGTTTCTGAATGTTCTTATACAACACCAAAATGTTGTAGGAAGCCATCAGAATAATCAGTGGTTTGGTTCGTATGCCAGTAAGTAGTTAAAAAAAACTCCTTTCTGCTTCATAACAACATTTGAATCTATTCTGTCTACCTCTTATCATTGTTAGTAAATCAGATGTCAGGTACTGAGAAAGCAAGTAGCAGCAGGATTTTTTTCACTGTTGAGATTGAAGGCATGATAGTAAAGAAAGCTTGAGAATTTCTCATGAGCATGGTGCTCACACTCAACAGCTTGGCACTTGTCATGAGGCTTTCTGATATGCCAGAGTGCTTCAGAAAAACCCTGCAGCAGCTGAAGAGACATTTGTGGGATTTCTGGCATCAGGCATTAAGGTGCAGGACACTTCTGTTGGTGAAATTGTTGTGAGTGACACTTTTCCAACAGCTGTCAAATAAGAGCTTGGGGGTAAAAGCTGAACACAAATAAATATTGCACATATATGTGGTGTATTCTTTCACTGTTATGGCACTGTTCGGTCGATACAATCATGCAACTCTCCCAGAGCTTTCAGGTAGCTGGAGCAGAGGAGAGCACTTTTTCTAGCCTTAGATAATAAAGTTGTTAGTAAAACAATGCTGTGTTGTGTTATTATTCACTGTATTTGGGGGGCAGAGGGAGCTCTAGGAAAGCATTACTAACCAGACTGTCCTAGAAAATATAGTCTTCCTTTTGAAATTTCCTGCAACTGTTTGGCTTTTCCTGAGCGTTCAGTGGAAGAAACCCTGCAATACAAATGTGTTTGAGGAGACTGGAGCAGAGAGCTTGCTGTGTGCAGGTAGATGTTTTGGAATCTGATTCAGATGGTCCTGCCTTTGTACTGTAATTTCATGTAACAAGGCCGTTTGCTTCAGAGAATAGACAGCCCGTGCATTAAAATTAAATTCAAAAGTTTATGAAGATAATTTAGGTAAGGAGCTGTTTTCTTATGCTTTGCTGGGCTGACCAGAAAGTGATTTTGAAGAATATCTTTATATTACTGTACTTAAAGCAAAGTGCATGCAGTCAATTATTACTCCAAAAACAGGTTGTGCAGCTTTGTTATCACTTGTGCTCATTCAAGGAGTAGATGATTGTTGATAGGGCAGAGTTGATCAAGCACTGCGGTGAAGGTTGCTGTTGTCTAGCATCACCACAGGTGATGACTTACTTGTTACCAGTGAAAGATTCTCTTTGTTATCAGTTCATCAGGAGAGCTGCAAAGTTTATTTGGCTCTTGCTTTTAGCAATGCTTGTAGCATTACCTTAAGTCTTCCTTCATTTCCTGCTTTATGGTTCACAAAACTGTTTCCCTTCCTTGTAAAGTGTTTGTAATTACACAGGTCTAGCCTGTGTCTGTAGTGCCTTGTTCCTCTTTGAGTTCGTTTCACTGACACTGATGGATAGATACATTTAGAATAGAAGCTGGATAGCTGCTCTTAGTAGTTCAAGCCAGCAGGTCAGCTCCGGAGTTGAGCTACTTTACAAAATGGTCACCTAATGCTTTTTTCTTGCTTGCTTTTCTGTAGTGTTGGAGAGATGATGTTGTAAGCCACCCTGTCTTGCATTAGATATGGTAAAGCTTGTGGGATACTTGAAGCAAACACAACTGGTATATAATCAACTGACAGTTGGGAGTGAGAGGGTCCCTCCCAACATATCCTGAAAGCACTTGCTTCATTCAGACAAGGGATGGAACTGAATTGCATGGTGTAGTTAATGGAGTAAAGGTCTGACTAAGCTGCGTGGTCTGTGCAGACCACATGATGATTAGTCACTTGTTTGCTCCTTTGAATATTAATTATCCCTAAGTCTTTGTGATACATGCTTGGGCTCTCAGTAAATGGAGGTTATGACATACTGTGGAGCTCTGCATTGTGCCAGGATTTAGGGTAGCTCAGTCAGGTTTTATTTTGTAACTTTTTTGTTGATGGGAGCTGATTCTGACCACTCCAAGGGGGAAATGCTGTGAGACTGATTCAAAACCTTTTGATTTTTAAGTAATGTGGATTCTTGGATAAATTCTAGTGGGCAGTTTATCTAGGTTAAAAAAACCAACCAACCAACCAACCACACCACAATCAGATTTTAGGCAATTTTGTTTAACCCATGGCAGATTTCTGCTTTTATTTTTTTGTGCCATGCCAAGCGCAGAGGTTTTATCTTGGTGTGGAAGTGGAACTGAGTTTTTTTCTGACTTGCATCAGCCTTGCTTTTAGGTCACTGGTGACTTCCCACTGGTTTCAGTAGGTGTAGCTCTTGGCCTTCAGCTGTGTGGTGTGTCTGCCATTATATGTGTCTGCCACATGTGAAGGCAAATGTGCTGCTGCCTGATACACAAAATAGCAGAACTTCACAGAATGCAGATGAAACAGTATCACAATAAGTGCCCAGAACTTGTTAGGAGATTTTGTGGCATGTGTATGCACAGTTCCGAGACACTTGTGTGTGCTCTGCCCCAGTGAGAAATGAGGAGGAAAATCAAGATATAACACAGTGCTGCTGTCTTCTATGAGTCTCCTCCCAGGACTAGCTAGGAAGGAGTGTGGATAAAACTGAGCAAAGAACTTTGGAAAGGTTAAAACTTCTCAGATGCTTTGTGCTTTCCCATTTTACAAGCCCTGTTTCATGACCAAACAGGTGATCTTTGAAGCTGCTGGGGTGGCCCCCTTCAACCTCTACACCTTTCAAAATGTGGTCACATGCCTGACTTAATCCTGTATGTGGTGAGTTCAAGGGATTGAACATTATGGATTTTTCTTTCCTTGTTTATGCAGATCCCGTGCTCCAGGTACCAATACATGTGGAAGAGTAAGTCTGTTTCCTTTATCTCCTTTACCACCTGATTTCCACTGACATCTTGACATTTGGGCTCATTTGAACTAAAAAGGTCTATTCCAGATGAGGTGTGTACCTTGAGTCATTTTAAGGTGGTTTAGAGCAGATGCAGAAAGGATGTAATTGGCTACATAGAATTCTCTTATTTGTACCACTAAGAATATCCCATCTGCAGACTGTTCTCTCAAACCTGTGCTTAGGTTTAGAGATCATCTGCCAGCTGTGCCAGTCTTAACTGGGACTCTGCTTTGCAGATGACAGGAACAGCCAGGGAGTGACCTGGGGGTTTAAATAAAAGGCTAAAGCAGTGCAGCACAGGGAAGCCCAACCACCACTGCCAGGATCTTCAAATGAGCCCCTCGAGCCGTTACTTCAGAGTAGTTCCTGCAGCACAGCACAGTACAGTTTTAATGAGAGTGTTTCAGGCTTTAGCTCGGCGTCTCTGCTGCCAGCAGTAACGTCCTTTCTTTTTTGTGGTTTGGGTTTGCTGTTGGGCTTTGCCTGTTATTTGTAATAACAGTAACTGTGGGTGGGAGATGCCTTCACCTCTCACATTCACTTAATTCTGGCAAGTCTTTCACTGTTCCTTGCCTTCTTTGTGATCTCTGGTTTTATTTATTTGGTTGACTTGAATTCTGTGGCATTTTCCAAGTGGGGAGATCTTGTTTACAAGATGTCACCCAAGTGATTGTCTGCCACATTTGGATCTTTGACTTTACAAATGTCTTGGGAACTTTATATCAGTACTGAAACTTCAAAGAATGGATAATGCAAAGTTTAAAAAAAAAACACCTTAATGTGTGGCAGTACTGACCAGAGTTGCTCTCAGAAGCTGAGTCAATATTTTATCATTTATAGTTGCTGCTTAAATCCTAGGCCAGCATTTCTTCCAGACCCAAACGATGGCAGTTTGTACACACTCGGTGGCAAGAACAGCGAGGGCTTGACGGTAAGGGCATTGTGTAAGTGCTCTCTCCTGATCATGTTTAGTGAAGTGCCCTAATGATGCTTCTGTGAAGGACCAGTCTCCAAGGGAACTCTCTGCTTTCCTGCCAGCACTATGAAGTTTTGCAGGGTGTTCAGTGGAATTGTAGCAGTTTCTTGGAAAAGCTTGGTCACACTGACCAAAACATTGTTGGCCTTTATAGATTATCTTCCATCTTTAAACTCCCTGGTCTGCTCCCGACTCTGGGTTTGCAGGGCAAGGCCTTGACCTCAGATTTTGAGTTCTGAAGCCCTGCAGTAATACAAGGAATAAATCCCTGATCTTTGAGATTTCTGAAGTTCTCTGGCCACCCTTTCACAGAATCACAAAATTGTCAGGGTTGGAAGTGGCCTCAAAAATCATCCAGTTCCAATGCCCCTGCCATGGGCAGGGGCACTTCACACTAGATCAGGTTGCTGTGAACAGATGTGGACTGTGACACATTGTGAATAAACTTTTATTGGTTGTTTTTTGGTTTTTTTTTTTTTTGTTTTATTTTTCCCCCCTAGAAACTTCCATTTACTATCCCAGAGCTGGTGCAGGCATCTCCCTGTCGCAGTTCAGATGGGATCCTGTACATGGGTGAGCTCCAATGTTCTTTTACACTGCCAAATGTTCAACAACTGCAAATGCAGAGACTCCCAGACAGCTTGCATAGAAATAGACTTCTTTTTGGGGTGTTATTTAAGGTTTTTCACAGAAAAATCTGATCAATAGAGAATTCAGTTGTTGTTTGGAGATTAAAAAAACTGGTGCTGTTCCTGAAGGAGAAAATAGCTTTTTAACCAGTGAGTAGCCTGGGGTGGTGGTTTCTTAAGGTATTATCACCTCATTTGTTGCTATCTCAACAAAGTGTGAATACTACTTAAAAATTTTCTGCTTGTAAATGCCAGGGACTGCCTGACAATTACATCAGAATCCCACTGCACCAGGATTAGACACCCTCCATTATCTGGGGTACAGCACTGCACATAATAAATTTATGGCTCATTGTCCTGACTCATTCCAGTTGCAGATGGTTTGAGGAGGGGAAAGGGAAAGGAAGGACAATGGTTACTTATTGCAGCAGCCAGTTGTGGGGAGGATCGGGATGGACTTAGCATTGTTTTTTAAATCTCCAGTACCTACTTCTGGCTCTCCATTTCCCATGTCTCTGGTGAAGGAGTGAACAAAGTGTATTTGAGGCTACTAAACAGAACACAGCACAGTCCTGAGTAGGACATTAGGATTACAGGTCCCTCCTCTGGAATGTGCAGACTCTCGTGGGTTTTTTCCACCTACTGCCCCTCAACAGCAGCACCGCAGTCTCTGCTGCTAACCCACAGGATCTTCCATGGTTTTATCAGAGTGAAAAAAACAACTCAGCCAACAGAACTGAGTGTCCCAAAGATGGAATTCAGTTCTGCTCGTCAATGTCTGGGGCTGGCCAGGTGCCAAATGATGAAACCAAACTTTTATTAAAAATGCTTTGTCCATGCTAAGTTCAGGAGCATACTACAGAAAAAGAAGGCTGAGAAGCTTGATGGAAGTGCATTTTTTTCCCATTTACCTAAATTATCATTTCAGGTAAAAAACAGGATATTTGGTACGTGGTTGACCTCATGACTGGGGAGAAACAACAGACTCTGACTTCCTCATTTGCAGAAAGTCTTTGCCCATCAACATCTCTCCTGTACCTTGGGAGAACAGGTCATGTGCTTTTTTTTCTACAGCTTAGGAGAAAATGTATTATTGTTATTATTGGTTTTGAAGTTTAGGTTCCTCAGTTCATGTTTTCAGGTTTATTTCTTAGAAAAGCTTACAGTCTGCTAAAGAGTGTCCCAGCAGCAGCTCTGAACCCAGGGCTGCTCTGTGACACAGAGCTGAAATTGCAGCTAGAGCACATCCAGTGAAACTCCCAACTACTGCACTCTGAAGAACTGTTAAATTAGACCAACACAGAGGTGTTACCAGCTAAAAAAGACTATTCCAGGCCTTTGCTTTACCCTCTGTATTAACGTGTCCTTCAGGTGTGGTAGCTCAGTTACAAAACAGAGTGTGCTGAACTTTAGTGTGCAAGGTCTGGAAATGTGCAAGCAAAACCAAACCCAGCAGCAGCCATGCAGTGACCCGAGCGCTGCTCCTCTGGGCAGAAGCTACCTGCAGGGCTCGGTCGGAGGCTCCTGCAATCCACGTTTGAGTGAACCAGGATTAAACAGCTGTGAAATGTGTTTGTCGGGAGAGCAAGGAGCAGGAGCTGGGGCGTGTGGAGTTGTGGAGAGTGGCTCGCATTAGAGATGATGGATTCTGTTCTCTCACAGGTTTTTCTGCTTCACAGACTGTGTGTTTTTTAACAGAGTACACGATTACGATGTACGACACCAAGAAGAAGGAGCTGCGGTGGAATGCCACCTACTTTGACTATGCAGCAACCCTGCCTGATGAAGACATAAAATACAGTAAGAGTTTCATTGCTGTCTTTGGGGGATTTCCCCCAAGCATGTGCCATGGGTACAGGCAAAAAGATTATGTTTTGTTTTATAATTAATAGGTCAAACTGACCTTGATATGCATCTGCCAGTTTTTGTCCTTTATATGCCACAATAGTTAGAGCCTGATGGGTAGCTCTAGGTAATGTTAAGCTACAGCTCTGGAAGAGGTGACTTAGAATTTAGTAGGAAATGGCAGGAGGCAAACCTGAACTGTGGTGCACGCTCAGAAACAGCTACTGTACAGCTGAGTCAGAGATCTGTTCTGCAGTGTAGGGTGCAATAGACCCCACAGTTAACAGAAGGCACTTGCAGGCCTGCAGCAGTCAGGTAACTTCCCTCACTTCCCTCTACTGCATGTTGCAGAAATGTCTCACTTTGTGTCCAATGGGGACGGGCTGGTGGTGACTGTGGACAGCGAGTCCGGGGACGTGCTGTGGATTCAGAACTACGCTTCTCCCGTGGTAGCTTTTTACATCTGGCAGCGCGAAGGGCTGCGGAAGATTATGCACACTAATGTGGGCATAGAGACCCTGAGATACCTGACCTTCATGTCTGGGGAGGTTGGACACATCACCAAGTGGAAATACCCTTTCCCAAAGGAAACGGAGACCAAGAGCAAACTGACGTGAGCATGAACATCCCTGTTCTCACTTTGACAGAGGTCTGTCATTAAAAACTTGCTTGTGTAGGTTCACAGAGAATAAAAGGAGCTCTAGTTCTCCAGCTTTTACTTTGTCACACTTTATCTTTAGTGCCTCAAGGCAGAGATGAAAACCTCAACGTCTATTGCAGACTTAGGAAACTTAAAACTTGCGTCAGAGGGGCTGTGTGAAGTAGTTTCTGATAGTGTGGGATGGCATTGGGTTTTATAAGGTGAAAACTCTCACAGCAGAAAAAAGAGGCAGAGCATTTTGCCAAGAGAATTGTCAAATTATCGACTAATGCAGAACTAAGACATGAGTTATGTCAGATGAGTAACTGTATGTGCATAATCTAACTAATCATGCTATCATAACTAAGCCTGGCTTTGTTATACACCAATACTTAAACCAACTGGACAGATTAAGGCTTTTCAAGCCATAAATAGTGCTGACTGGAAAAGCTCCTGCAGTAGTTGTGCAGGATGGTGTCACCTGGGCTTTAGCTAAGGCAGGAAAGCATCCCTTTGTCTATTCTTCTCTAACACTTAATGTTTTCATTCCAGACCAACTCTCTATGTAGGAAAATACTCCACAAGTCTGTACGCATCGCCGTCAATGGTGCATGAAGGAGTAACTGTTGTGGTAAGTTGAGAGCTGTAGGGGTTGAATGACACCTGCTAAAAAATGCCTTTACAGAATGAATACTCTCCTGGGTGGAAAAAATAAATTGAAATGGAGACATACATAAAAATATCTGAACTCAGTCAGCTCTGTCATAGTAGAGGGCAGAGAGATCTGATCCAGCTAGAGAACACAGCACTGAGGGCTGCAGCTCTATAGAAAGTGGGTGCTAGATTGCAGAGCGCTACCAAGAAATGCACAGTACGTTAAATACCTCAGCAAGCAATGAACAGAAAGCCTGAGAATGCAGGCCTGTGTTTCAGGAAATCATTTCAGGGCTGCAGAGAGGTGACTGTCGCCCAGCAGGAATGGTGCCAGCCACAAGGAGCAGCAGTGGGCCCAGGACTGCCATGCAGTATTATGGCTAGTGTTAAAATTGCTGGTGTTTCCTTCCACCTGTGCAAAGGAAATTACCTGATCCCTGGGTTCTGCTCACGCTGTGCCTGCCCAGGTGGGAAATAAAGAGTCCTGGTTAACTTTTCTGAAAACAGTTATCTCATCTCCTGGGCAACATGTAACCTGGAAGGTCTAACGTCCAAGGCTGTCACAACAGTTGCTGAGGGCACACTGGCACTGTTTACTTATGCCGACTTTGCTGCCAGCAGTTTTTGCTTGCCCACTGATTTTGACCTCCATTTTTTTTTCATTTAGTTGCCTTTCTAAACCTTCTTGGGACAGGGTGCTTCCTTAATTGTAACCACCAGGTCTCTTTCTAGCCCCGAGGCAGTGCCATTCCCTTACTGGAGGGGCCAAAAACAGAGGGCGTGACAATCGAAGACAGCGGTGAGTGCGTTATCACCCCCAGCACAGATGTGAAGTTCTCAGGCAGGCTGAAAGAGAAGAGCAAACTCAACTACTGGAACGACTGGCTGCTGATAGGTACTGGGCTCCCGGTAGGAACTGGAACCGCTGGCTCCTGGGGGGGTACCCACAGCCCAGCACTGCCATCTGCAGGACAATCCCCACCCAGACCTCACAGCTGTTTCCAGCTGCTGTAAAGCTCTCACCATGGCTGCCTCAACTCAGGCAGTAATTACCGAAATTTGGTAATTGTCTCTAATTCGCCCTCATCTGCACACAAAATAACTTTTTAGTGCACGACTCTCACTGCCTTTCCCAAGGCATAGGATGGAGAGTGCTCAGCTCAGGCTGAGCAAAGTCATTTACTGTTTGTTTGCCCCCCTCCTTCCAAGAGGGGCCTGGGTCACTCATTATTTACTGTAAAAGTGTTATGGGTCCTTGGGATTTTTAAACATTAATGTTACTTTATTTCTCATCCCGTGGACCTGGTGGTCCTGCTTTCTCCATTTTACAAAGGGAGGATTAAGGTATGGAGGCTGAAGCCTATCTTAATGAAGCGCCAGCCTGTCCTACATACCCCAGTTCCCAAAATTCTGGAATCGACTTCCCAGGGCATTTACAATTTTGTTTCAAAACTGAAGAACTGTCTGAACTTCAGCTTTAAGTGATACAAGTTTATAATTCAATGATGTGTGCCACAGGATCTCTGGGGCTGGGCTGTAACTTGCATCTCCTTAACTGCCACCTCTCTCTTCCTGAGAGCCCTTTTCTTGGTTGTGTCCTGCTCTTGCAGTACACCAAGTGGCTCCCTTTAAGCAGTATTTTATTTCAGCTAATGTGTTTTGTTTAAAGGGCATCATGAAACACCATTATCTGCCCCTACCAAGATCCTGGAGAAATTCCCAAGCAATTTACCCAAGAGGCCTGAAAATGTGATTCCAGCTGACTCTGATAAGGCCACGATTGAAGAGGTTTGTGATAGGAATAATCACCTTACTGATGACAACAGAACGTAAGCATAAGTTGGGGAAGGATTCAGAGAGAAAGCTACAGGGAACTGCTTCACATTTGTTGTGTCAGATTTTCTTGTACTTACCAGGTAGCATCACTGCTGTCATCTTATTTCAGAATCAGGGCTTTCAGCCGCACTTTTATTTCCACATGCAAAACTGTCTTTGACTTTGGGAGGGATAGCAATTAATTACAAAAAATGATACAACAGGGGGTAAATGTCTATAGGTGGTCTATTGGCTGTGAAGACACTGAGCTAACAGAGCCTTCTTGGCCTCTTAGGTTATTGACATCGTTGGAGGTTCTTCAACAGAAGTGCCTCCTGTTATTCCAAAGGATATTGAGGAGAAACCTGCCCGGCCTGCCCTTCGGCCAGAGGCTCCTGTGGACTCCATGTTGAAAGACATGGCCACGATCATTCTCAGCACCTTCCTACTAGTGGGCTGGCTGGCTTTTATCATCACTTACCCAATGGTAATGCTGACTTGGCTTGATGTGCTTTTGAGTCACTAATATTGCACAGCCCAAGAAATGACACGAGTTAGAAAGCAATGCACTGCAGGGGGTTCCTCACAGATATGTGGTTGCCCCACTCAGTTCCTCCTCACCTGAACAGGTGAGGGCTTTCCAGCCTTTATCCTTCTGTGGTTTAAGGACACCTAGTTAACCTAGTAGCTTTTGCCATGTTAACCAACCAGTGCCGTTTCTCATCTCTGCACTGCGAGTTCAGACTGATACTGACAGCCTCAGTCACAGTTCCCAGTCCCCCTTGGCTGGTGGTGTCCTAATGGTTTTCCTCCCTTTTGGCTGTAGCTACCCCAATAGCTGTAGAGTTCCCTCTTGTGATGTGACTGTGCAACCTTCACTTACAGAACTGGGGTCCTTTCTCACAGAGTGTGCTTCAGCAGCAACAGAGGCAGCACCAGCTGGAAGAGAAGATACAGCTCCTGCAGCAGCAGAAGCTGCCCTTCCATGCTCCCAGTGACCTGCCCTCAGAGGCAGACTTCCTGGACACCTCCTATGGCCGGACAGAGAGCTCAGCTACCAGCACACCAAACATGTCCCCCCGAGCATCAAACCATTCTGCCTACTCCAGCATCTCCACATCTGATGCTGGGAGCTGCCTCTCCACTGAGCAAGAAGAGGGAGGTAAAGTTGATGCATTGCCTTCAGTTGTGGGCCCGTATTTGCCCAGTCTGTGTGACAGAGCACTGTGATATCAACTTAATCAATCAGGCAGCTGAGGACCATCGTGCTCCTTCTGAACATGTACCAGCACTGTGCTGGGGGCTATGCCCTGACTTGGAGCAGCAGGATTTGCTTTGGTAAAAACTTCCTGCTCAGAACTGTGTCTGAGGGATGATGTTGTCCATCATATCTACTCTGATAGCCTGTGGCTGTTCTAGGGAGAGGTTTAACTGGAATCAAGAAATACGGATGGTGCAGCACAGCTTGTCCTCCTGACTGCCCACTTGGCCCATAAAAGGCTGTTTGGGGGACCTGCTTGTAAAGCCAGTTCTGTAAGTGTCAGTCACCATGTCATGAGCTCAGCAAGATACTGCAAATCCTTCTAAGAAGAGTTGGTCTGCTAAGAACCTCTGTATTCTTTTACTGTCTTGAGACATGAGCATTGCAGGCCCTGCATCAGGTGCTGTGTACTGACTGTTTGACTCTCTGTGTTGGATCATTTGGTCACCAGCAAGTGCTTGCTTGCGCAGAGTGAGAATCCAAATGGAGATGTTTGTGGTGTTAATCACCTGTGGTGCCCATTTAAATGAGAGCAAGGAGACTTGTACTTACCAACCCCAAAGAACTTGCTGTTGTAAAGGCCGATTCAGCCCATCCCAACCCATTCTTGCTTCTTCCCTTCTCTCTAGATGAAGATGCAAACAGAGTGATGGTTGGCAAGATTTCCTTTAACCCAAAAGATGTCCTGGGACACGGAGCTGAGGGGACAATTGTTTACAGGTAGGAGTCAGTATGTGCAGTCAGCATTAAACAGACCAGCAAGGTCTTAGTTGGGTTAGGTCTTTTTTCAAATTAACCCCTCCATGTATCTAATGTGAGCTGAAATGAAACTTCTGTCAGGGTACTTAGTGTGTCTCTGGACTATATTCATGCAGTGTTCCCTCACTACCAAAAGCTCCTTCACTTCCTTTAGAAACATTTAATGACCAAATGTATTTCCAACACGAGGAACACTTTAACCATCCTCTGGAAAATAGTCAAGAGTCCAGCAGGGTGATGTGGCTTTCCCTCCCACCTGCCTGCAGGGGGACATTTGATAACCGTGATGTTGCAGTGAAAAGAATTCTTCCTGAGTGCTTCAGCTTTGCAGACCGGGAGGTGCAGCTGCTGCGTGAGTCCGACGAGCACCCCAACGTGATCCGCTACTTCTGCACAGAGAAGGATCGCCAGTTCCAGTACATAGCCATCGAGCTCTGCGCCGCCACTCTACAGGAGGTGAGAGCTCACCTGCGAACCTGAAGCAGCTGTGGAACTCTTCTCCCTGGAAGGCCTTCAGGTTCCTTTACCGTAGGGTGCTGAAATGCCAGCCACAGAAGCTATTGCAGTTACTCTACCATCACCTCTGTGACAGTTACACACTTTAAAACAAGTGTTTGCAGACATGTAGAGAGACATCCCTAACCTTGTACCAATTTAAGGACAGAGGCTTTTGTCCTTTGATTTCCCCTCCTATGAAGGACACTCTTCTAGACATCCTCCCACTCCTACCATTTGGACTTTGAAGACCCTCTCCTCTTGCCTCTGGAGCACAGTGCTATCTAGAGTTCTAGCTTCGAATGTTTAATCATCACCTTCCACTACCAGAGTTTATACACTCAAACCTCTGTTTTGGAGGGGGAAGGAGATAGCAGAGGGTAATGATAAGCAGTGTTGTGCCTGACTCTTTCATTTTTCTTTTAACATACAGTATGTAGAGCAGAAGGCCTTCAGTCACCATGGCTTGCAACCCATCACACTCCTGCAACAGACAACATCTGGCCTGGCCTACCTGCACTCCCTTAGCATTGGTAAGAAAACCTCTGGGGGCAGTTGGATGCAGGGTAGATTTTCTTAACTGGTGCTAGGAGCTTGTTTAACCAGCCCCAGAACTGCAGAAGCTTCACCTGGTGCTGTTAGTAGTAGTGTCTGTCCTTTGACAGAGCCCTTGTCCTGCTAATGTTCTGCTGCACTGGAGCAGTCAAGTCAGTCATGGCTATGTTCAGGGCAAAGCATTTTTGGGATGGAAGTCACACAATACATGATGCCTGGTGATGATGAAATACAAGAGTGAAGCAGGAGCCCCTACCAGAGACGGTAGTTTGACATCAGGAGTTTGGGTTAACGAATGGTGGCTCAGCTCTGTGCAAGGTTAACAATGCACACACAGTTAAGAACTGGCCTGTGGTGGTAAGTGGTGTTTTTAACAGTCCACAGGGACCTGAAGCCCCATAACATCCTCATCTCCATGCCCAACGCCCATGGCAAAGTCAAAGCGATGATCTCAGACTTCGGCCTGTGCAAGAAGCTGGCAGTGGGCAGGCACAGCTTCAGCCGTCGCTCAGGGGTGCCAGGCACTGAAGGCTGGATTGCCCCAGAGATGCTGAGTGAAGACTGCAAAGAGAACCCTGTAAGTCTCCACCCAGCTCCCCTGGGAGCAGGCAGCATACCCAAGAAGTGACACAGTGCTGCAGTCAGGCCTTAAGCTGTGCAGTACCCAGAGCTTGGGCATTCATGCTGGCTTGCAGCAAAGTAGGTGATTCTGAAATGTTTTGTTCAGCTCTTAGATGCCAAATAACTAGCCAGTGGTGATCAAAGCCTTCAGGGAAGCAAATGTGTTCCTGCTACACTGAAGGCTGTTTCTTTGCAGACCTACACTGTGGACATCTTTTCTGCTGGCTGTGTCTTTTACTACGTGGTATCTGAGGGCAGCCACCCCTTTGGCAAGTCCCTGCAGCGCCAGGCCAACATCCTGCTGGGCACCTACAGCCTGGAGTCTCTGAGTGCAGGGAGGCATGGTAAGTGCCACAGGGACCTTTGCCAACGGGCCAAAATGCCAAAGGAGTGACAGGGCCGTGACCCGCAGTGAGTCCCAGCCTGGCAGTGGTGAAAGCTGTGCTCCAAACATACTCCTGAAGTGCTTAGAGTTAGTAGCCCAAAGCACCTCTGGGAGACACAGCTTGGAACCCTGCAGGCTTTCCTATACTTAAAGGTAGGAAGGAGCTGAACTTTGACTTGCTGGCACTGATTCACCCCAAATGACTCTCTGTTGGGTGCCCGGGGTATTTATGAGGGTGAAACCTGAGCTAGTGGGGCAAGGGTTCAGGACTGCCTTGGAGAAAGCAGAAAGTTCTTGTTCTCTAATGTACAAACTGTTAGATTTCCCTACAGCCTAAGAACTATCTCCCTTTTCCTTGCAGAAGACATAGTTGCTCGTGATTTAATAGAGCAAATGATAAACATGGACCCTCAGAAACGGCCCTCTGCCAGCTGTGTGCTCAAGCACCCATTCTTTTGGAGTTTAGAGAAACAGCTCCAGTTTTTTCAGGTTTGTGTTGACCTTTTCCATCCTTTCATTTCTAAAGGCTCCTGTAGCTATTCTTCAGATCTCACTTAGCTTTGAACTGTCTCACCTAGTTTTGCAGATGTTTGAGGTGACAGAATCCACAACCTTCCTGTGAGGAATGAGGAAGCTGTAGTACCTAGGTGGTATCACTTACAAAATTGGCTTAGTCTTACAGAGATCTTCTATCACAAGGCTAGAAAGTGATGTTAGCAACTTAACCTGGGGTGAGGAAGGGCTCCACCAGGAAAATGTGCTGCCCAGCATGTCTTCAGTGACTATGCAGGCTTAATCCTCAGGTGGGATGGGAACTGGCTGAGGACTCAAGGTTCTTTCCAACCTCATCTTCTGTTCTGACTAAAAGGCTCTGGCAGATAGTAAGACCACTCATAAATGCCTGTACCCCATGCCCAAGCATAATGCATTCCATGGAGTGGAACCCTAACCACACTATCAGGACAGGCAATTTTAAACTGCTGGTAAAAGCTGGAAATAAAATTAGAACTAACCTGGGTGTCTCCTGCAGGATGTCAGTGACCGGATAGAGAAAGAATCTTTAGATGGTCCAATCGTCAAGCAGTTAGAAAGAGGTGGAAGAGAGGTGGTGAAGATGGACTGGAGAGAGCACATCACAGTTCCTCTTCAGACAGGTAATGGAAGTGTTTATTAGAGAGGAAAGGAGGCGGCTGCTGCTGCTGCTGCTGCTGCTGCTGCTGCTGCTCCCAGTTTGCTGGGACAGGAAACTGAAGGTAATGCTCTCGGTTTTGGTACATGACCTTCACAGGCCAGCAAAGCACTTCAGAATGAAGTCCATGTTTATTGAAGCACACCCATAAGGATGTAGAATCAGACTTGTTTCGGTTGGAAAAGCTTTTTGAGATCACATGAGTCCAACCAATCTCTAACTCTAGCAAGTCTGCTGTTAAACCATGGCCTTCAAGACCACATCTGTATGTCTTTGAAACCCCTCTAAGGATGGGGATTCACCTACCTCCTTGGTATGTGACAGTGGGTGTATATACCTTGTTTTTGAGGCCAGCAACCCAAACTGCATCAAGACACAAGAACTCTTGTCCCTTCCTTTGCAGACCTTCGAAAATTCCGGTCATATAAAGGAGGCTCCGTGCGGGATCTGCTGAGGGCAATGAGAAACAAGGTAAAGGATTTCCTCCCGTAAGCACCGCACACTGCCACCGAGTGACAGCCTACATCTCTGACCCTGCTTTTGGGTACTGAGCTGCTTTAGGAGACTCCTCTGAGGTTACTGTATCCTCAGAGAAGCCCGCTCTAGTTAAGAATATTGAACACCCCACTCTGACTGAGTTTTCTCCTGTTCCTTTACAGAAACACCACTACAGAGAACTGCCTGCAGAGGTGCAGGAGACCCTGGGCTCCATCCCAGATGATTTTGTATGTTACTTCACAGCTCGTTTCCCTCACCTGCTCCTACACACCTACAAGGCAATGCATATCTGCTGCCAGGAAAGACTGTTTCAGCATTACTATCATCAGGACTCTGCAGAGCTGAGCCTTGCAGGAGATGCTGTTTGAGAGGAGAGGGTTGGAGCTTTCTTCTCTGGGACCAACCATTCCAAGCACCGGGCTGTGAAATGCCTATCTTTAGCAGGGAAAAACGGGATCAAAGAGCTGAATTCTGTCTCTTTGAAGAAACCAAGCTTCCATAAAGTGCCTTGTACCTCTGCCTGCACTGGATCAGGAGATGGTAGGAGCCCAAGGAGCAAGGGGTGGCTTCAGCAGTGCAATGAACACTGGTGCTGGAGTTACTCCAAGGCAGTTTCCAAGACAGGGAGAATGGAGAGCAGAAGCTGGATCGAACAGTCATGCTCCATCCCTGTGCTGTATGGGATTCCACAACTGATGTGGTTTACTACACAGAATCAAGATAACAGTGAAATCATCTCATTGCTAGGGGCTGGGATCTGCAAAAGGAGCCTTTAGTTGTAGCAAATCACCAGCACCTGCCATTGCACTGCTGCCACAGTACGTGGTAGGTGCACCACAGTGATTGTAACAGAATCATTTGTGATTACCTAAAACAGAGTGAAGAGAGCACAATTTCTGTTCTGTCAGCCCTGCCCCTCACACCTGAGCAGATAAAATGGAGTTCTAAAAACACGGACCTGAAAATCAGTGAAGGGTTCATTGACTGTGCCAGTGAGCCTCGTGGGCTAAGTGCCAGCCCATGAACAGTCACAGTATTCACAGCAGAGCCTGGGCAGGCCCTGACTGCACTCAGTATCACCACAGCTCTGCACACAGGTACCTTCAGGAACACACACCAGCCCCAGCTGTGTGCTGCTCATGAGGGGCTGATCCATGATCTGCTGCAAGGGCTCCTCACTGCCTTACAAAGTGGCTTCCTAGCTGAAGAGCCAGAAGTCAGAGGAGTCCTGGGCAGAAAGGAACCCAACAGGAAGGAGTGAGATGCACAGAAGAGTGGAATCGGAAGCTGTGTTTGCAGCAGGTATGACAAAGCTGTAGAGGAACCCCTGGGCTGGTTGCGTGGCTGCTGGGCACAGCCATATGAGCCTACTTCTGAAGATACAGTATTTCTTTTCACTGGTCCTAAAGCTGTGACAAAGCATTAAGTGTGTGTGGAGGATGAAGAAATGCTGAAGCCTAGGGAAGTGGGGTGTTCTTTTACAATATATTTATTTAACCTATTTATATTTATTTAATTGTTACTACAAAGTGGTATCGAACCCAGGAGGTCCCCGTGTGAAGCATGCCACACCATCCTTCAGCAGGGCTGTGTTAACTGTTAGAGCAGCTGGCAGAGCAAAGGGATACTGCATCTTGCAACAGAAATCATGAAAGGAGTGATTAGAAAGTGCGTGATTGTGCCACTGTGTCTTAAAACCAATAAATCATTGGCGGTAAGGTGGAGGACTGGGGACATTTGAATACCTTCCTGGAGAAAATTTCTAGGAAGTTTTTTTCCTAGTTTTGCAATGTATGAGAGCAATTTATCTAAGATGCCAAATGTGCAAGTTACCTGGTCCTGAAGCTTGAAAAAAAACAAACAACAAAGCACCTGGGAGTTTTACCTAAGAAGATTCAAAGCCTATTTCCTATTTTTGTACTTCTCATGTAAAGGTCTTTTGTAAGTCTATTAAATAAAGACTTGTACTCAGATTCAAACCTACCAACAGTATTTACAGGTGTGTGCCTAGGGAAATGCTGTATTTGGGGGTTCCACAGCTCTCAAAGACAGGAGCTGGTGAGCAGAGAAGGGGGAATGCCAGCAGCTGCGCTGGGCCCATGGCCACCACACCCTGCTCCCACTCCACCCTGCTCCCAGGGTGGGGCCCAGCTCACCGTTTTATTGCTAGCCAAACATTTTTGCTGCTGCGCAGTAGACAACCATGAATACATTTTTTTGGCTGTGAAACTGAGCCGAGAAATGATTTGCAGGAAAAAAATGCCTGGAAGGCAGCTCTGGCTGCTGCAACACAGATCACAGCCATCCTCTGTCACTCTGTTAGAGGCTGATGGTCCTGCCACATGCTCTTCACTATGTGAGGAGCTGGCTGGGGGGGGTGAATCTGCCCAATTTTAAAACACAGAAGATCACAGCCCACCTCGTGGCTCGCTGTTTTGGGGGGCAGGACCCATAACCTCACTGTACCCATCGAAGAGCTTCCTCCCATGCGAGGGAATTCAGCTAGATGGCACCAATCAGCAACAGCACTGTCAGAAGGTGGGTGGAGACTCTAGAGGGTTGTCAAGACTGCCTAGAGCAGTTCCTCTCTTTATTGCCAAGTACTGGTAGATGTATTTCAAAGAACTGCAGAGGAGCACTACAGGAACACTCCCAGGGCTCCTGTTGCTAAGCCATCTGCTGGCAGCGGCTGGCGGGTAGAAGCATCTTCCCTCCCTCACCTCTGGAAATGTTCTCCTTGCTGGCAGCCTCTGGCAGCAGAACTCTGGAGACAGTCCTGTGACCTGCAGGCTCTACAAGGTAAGCCCTCGCTGTGCCACGCTGCTTCTGCATGGGAAGACGGAGGGGAAGGTGGGCAGTGGGAGGTTCTGCTTGTGGGGGTTGCTTTACCTTAGCAGACCTGGGAAAAACGAGGAACTCCCTGCACTGCCCCCACCCCAAGAAAAGAACCACGCAGCAGTGGTAAGTGGAATCATCTGAGCAGCTCAGGGCAGGACGTAACCACCCTAACACCCATGGCTCCATTCTTTCCCTGGCCACTGATGCACCTGGCAGCACCCAGGTCCCACTGAGCCCACACGGGCTGCAGAGAT
>VWZE01010410.1:537482-570190 GCA_013396675.1 Eubucco bourcierii
TAGGAGCAGCAGGGGCCCGCAGGCCTCCTCCAGCAGAGCCCAGCAGCCTGTGGAGGAAGCTGCCCAGCACGGCTCGCTTCCCGCCACGCCTCCCCTCTAGTTTCTATTCCCCGTTGTTTCATTTTCGCGGTTTCGTTTCCCCCTCTTCGACGTCAGCTGCTACAGCAGGTGTGACAGGCAGATAAACGCAGGGGGAGGGTGTGGCAGCCGAAGGCACTGAAGTCAGTAATTCCGGGGTGGGTTTAGCTACTGCCTGGCATCAGTAATCAAAACTCCATTGTTAGAGGCAGCCTGTTTACACCTCCTTCTCAGGTCTGCTTACATCTAGAGCACATTAGAGCAGCCCTCTAACAGCCACCCACCCCGCTTACAGCAGTCCTTAAACCAAAGCTCTTGACCATGCTGACAGCCCACAGGCTGCCCACAGGGCTGTCCAGGTGCAGGACCCATATGCACTTGCTCCACAGAGCAACTCCTAGCAGCCTCTGTTCTTGACCCAGCATCTGCCCAGACTATCAGCACCTGATGAACTCACCTACTGCCAATCCGTGGTCATCCCCTTCCCTTTGTACTTTCAGAGGTTGTGGGGAGCTTGTGCAGTCTCACATCTGGCTTTTACTCTGGCTGGACTGACTGCTTCTTCTACAGCTGGACTCAGAGCTGTGAGTGTCGCGGTTGTAGCACCACAAGCTGCAGCGATGGAACTGGCTGGGCTATGGACACCTGCTGAACCAGCAGAGAGCTGAGCTTTCACCACAGTAAAAGAACCCCCCCCCCATGCCCCTGCTACTGTGACCCTTCTTGACTAGTCTGTACCTCACAGATGGTTACTGCCGACTCTGACAATCAATTCACACATCTGGTGCTAGTCTGAGCAGGAGCATTTCATATTTCCTCCTCAGTACAGAACTATGCCTGCTGCAGTCCACCTCTGTACCCTGGTAAATGAAGCCTGAGCAAGGCAGAGATGTTATTTATCAGGCCAGGCCAGGCCAGCCCAACAAGAAGAGACTTCAGCTGGATTGGGCAGAGTCAAACTGCTTCACAGAAAATGCAGTGAACACCAAAACTGGTGTGTTAAAAATTGGGGGTGGGGGAGGGGTATATGCCTGCAAATAAAAGGGAGGAAAAAAGGACTGTGAGGGAGGAAGAAGCAGGGAAAGCAAGAGTGAGAAGAAAAAAAAGAGTAATAAAGAAGCAAGAGCCAGCGTGTAGCTAGTTCCAGGACTCTCTTTCTCCACTACCTAGCAGAAGGAGCTCCTAGACAAGCACAGCTCTCGGACACTTCTCGAGCAAAACCCCATCTCCTTCACACCCCTGGGTGTCACAGCCAGAGCAGCTGCCTTCACACGTGCTGGTCTGAGGGGTTCTAGGTTATCCCCCATTTACTGAAAAATCTAGAGAGACCAAGATTCATCCCAGGGGACAAACTGGTTGCCCCTAGGTATCATAATTTTGTTATTCAAATCCCATAATCCTGCAAACACTTTAAAAAAGTAAGCAGCAAGGTCAGTTTGCTTTTTTCTCCCTTTTCCTTTCCAGCTCTCCAGAGGAAACCTTATCTGGTGAACTATGTAATCATACCTTGTGTGCTGCAGCCTTCAGGGCTGCGGGCCGCAGTGAATCTGGCCTGCTTGGGGCCTGCTTGAGACATGATAGGGGATGTGAGAAAATAAGTATTGGGGTTTGGGGGGGAATTTTTATGTATCCTGAATCTGTATTAGGTGTTAAGGATTCATGTATGCCGTGTCTGTTCCTCCACATTTTAAAATACAACCTTTCTGTATTCTTCTCCAATTCAGTGCAAGTGTTATTATTTTACTACCCTTTTTCTTTAAAAAGAGTAAAGTAGAATAACCTAAGTCTGTCGTGCTCTTCAACAAAAACAACATGACAACACAGCATGGGCGTACAGGCAAAGCAACTGGCAAGAGCAGGTTTTTAGAGGTGCAGAAAGTATCTTGGACAGAAAGGTGTGGAGGAGGAGCCTTAACAAAGGAATAACTGTAAATCTAAAGTTGTTTTCCCCCCACTCTAGGGTTTTGTTCGTTACCAGCAAGATTTCCCTCATCAAAGGCAATGGGTATGTATTACTTTCAGGAAACTTGTACTTCGTATGTAGTAATTTGCATTTAATATCTGCATTTTAAGGGTTCACCTCTAGTGGGGAACGAGTCAGTACTCAACACCATCTCATTTAGCGGAAAATAAATTGACTCAAATGATCTACCCAAACCTCTCTAGTTTACAGAGCTCACCCCCTCTCAGTTCTGACAACCTTACCCCATCATTCCCTTCAAAAAACATTCTGGGTTATCTACATGACTCCCTTTGAGGCTCACTTCCAAACCTCCTTCATGATTTCCAGTTTTGCTAATTTATTAGTCTGGTACCATTGCTCAGGACTGCTTTTGATTAAGGTTAAGGCCATCAGAACCAACATATTTGAAAAGCTAAGACAGTCTCTCACTGTGCCTGGGAGAAAGCAATCAATCACTTCCCACAAGGATGATAGCTTATCAAGCACACTGATGAGTTTTCAATCTGCATTACTATGATGTAATTTTAACTTCCAGATTATAAAACATTACCTGTGAACGAATGGGATGAGACCCACGTCCGACGCTGGCTACAATCTACTGGAATCAAGCAAGAGTATATAGAAAAACTCTGTGCAGAAGAAGTGACAGGTCCAGTGCTGATGGAAGTGGATGAGGCTTTCCTCAAACGCATAGGTATGAAGGGAGGCCAAATCCACGTGTTAACCCGCAAGAGAAATGAACTTCGGCATCTCCAGGGGCACACACAGCAAGCCAAGCATTCTGGCAGCACAACGTCTGACACAGCCAACACACAGACACCTCCAGCTGCATGCACAGCACCAGCAAGACCCAGTTCCACCAGTACAACACCTGACACAGCCAACACACAGACACCTCCAGCTGCATGCACAGCTCCAGCAAGACCCAGTTCCACCAGCACGTCTGACACAGCCAATGCACAGACAGATCCAGGAAGACCCAAAAATATCTCAGCTCAAAATACTTCAACTGGAGACAGTTGTGATCCAGCAGATAAAACTAGCAAAGATGACACAGCTTCCAAGTCTAGCAGGAAGCAAAAGAAAAGCTCAAGCTCCCAGGTTAAAAGTACTAATGAAACTTTGCAGCTCAGCAACTGCCGCCCATTTGGAAGCCAGGACAGTGACTTCAAATACGTGAAAGATAGCGTTCTGGCTCCTGAAACAGGAGTCAGTAATTTAATCACTCCTTGCCATGAATACAAATCATTCGCTATTGCTGCAGAACTGAACAAATCACAGCTACAATCCAAATTTGCCAGTGAAGTGATAAGATTTGCTTCAGCCTGCATGAACATCCGAACAAATGGCACCATCCATTTTGGAGTCATGGACAGTGTTGAGGACAAGGGATGGACACATGGCCAGATCGTTGGCATCAGGGTCAGAGAGCGGGAGCACTATGTGGATGCGCTCGATTACATAGAAAAATGTTTCGCTGAACACGTACAGGAAGTTGCAAGGAAATGCATCCACCCACCTGTTTTTGTTGAAGTCATTTCAAGAGATTCTCAGGAACAAAGATTTGTGGTGGAGGTTGACATTGAGCCTACATCCAGTTTAGTAAAGAACAGCATCCTCTTTGAAGTGTGTTTGCCAAAATCTGAAGGCAGCCAGAAGGTGATCCTGACAAAAGAGCGAGCTGTCTACCAGAGACTGGGAGCAAAGTCTGAACGTGTAGAGCACAATAAGCTGGTTACTTTCATTAGGGATTTAAAGGAGAGGGACACTCAGAGAGAAAAAGCCGAGCAGTCCAGAGCCCAAGTGCATACAGAAATACCTCCCAATCTAGGGAGAAAGTTGGCAATTCTACTGAATGATGGCAAAAGCTACATGGATGATTCCCTATGGTACATCCTTGTGGTAAACAGATGTGAGAAGGACAATCTGAACTGCATCAAGTTTTTAATGCACCTCAACATTTTCTGTGTCTTTGACTTTGATGAAGACTCCAATGTGTCAGGGCTATACAGCAAGTACAAAGAGCACCACGCCACAAGGTCTTATTTTCTCCAAGACTTTTGCAATGAGAGTAAGACTGGCAACCCTCCCCATCAGAAGCACTTGAGCCTCTTCGATCAGACCAGCTGGGTATTCTGCAATGGGCGCAGCGACTTCCATGGGGGTGAAAAGCCTTGTGATGAAAATACGTGGATTAGGACAAAAAAGAAGTATCTTAAGAAAGTAGTTACTCAAATCTGTGACGAGATTCTGCCAAAGGGGTCTTTCATTGTGCTTTTCCTATTACTGTCACCAGTGCAGAAGCCACTTGTGGATACCTTTGAGGAGTTCTACACGGAGATGAATGGCACTGAGTACATTGTCTGCATTGCAGAGTCCAGAGAGAATTACTACAAGTGGGCTAATCAAGCTAAGGCATCCTGCAGCATTGAGACACTAGAAAAATGCAGCGTGGTGGGTATGAGACTGAGTCATGTGGATGCCACCATTCTAAAAATGCTGCCTTCTACAGCACAGCCCAGGCATCTGCCAGTTTCCACTAGAGGGCTGTGTACACTTCCCTCGCTGGAAGAAGAGAAGATGTTTTCCCTAGAAATCCTCTGTATTGACCAATGTGATGATATCAAATTAGATGTTTTGACTGAAAAACAAATACAAGAAATAGAACAAAATTTTTACCGAGGGAAAAAAATCACCTGGGAGAACCTCTGGCTTGCTGAGAGGGGATGCTGCGGGGAAATCATTGAACGTGAAGCATGCAAGGAAGCCAGCAAACTCCTTGAGGACATTTTACAAGGAAGCATATTCAACTCTTCTGCACCTAAACTAAAGATATTTCACCATCCTGGAAGTGGAGGAAGCACAATAGCACGGCAAGTGCTGTGGAAAAAAAGAAAGGACGTAAGATGTGCTGTTATCAAAACCTCATATTCACCTGCAACGGTCTGCGAGCACGCACTTGCATTTAGGGACTATGAAGAGAAAGATTTTAGTCACTGCCTGCCTGTACTCCTACTAATCGAAGATTATGAAGACGACTATGTAGAAGAACTAAGGAATGAGTTAGTGGATGCTGTATCAACTAGAAAAATGAGCTCCCCCAGACCTTACTTCATCCTCTTGTGCTGTAGACGATCTAATGACCCCGAAAGGCTTTGCAAGGCTTCTCCTCTGGACACAGTTGCTGTCACTCACAAGCTGACAGACTCAGAAAAAACTCTGTTCAAAACTAAACTTGAAAAACTGCAGCAGAAGGATATAAAGCCAGAATTCATACTCACTTTTGTCCTGATGTGTGAGGAGTTCAACGAAACATATGTGAGAGACTTTGTAGAGCACATATTGCAAGGCATCGACCGTTCCTCTCGTGACACGTGCTTGATGTGTTATGTGGCTTTGCTCAATTTTTATGTACCCAATTCCTATCTTTCCTTGTCACACTGTGAGGCTTTTCTGGGACTGGGTATATACACAGAAAGGAAATCCAGAATATATGAATTTAAAAATCACTTGAGTGATCAAGCAAGAATGATCTTTATTGAGCTCAGGGAAAATACCACCTACATTTCTTCCGTTCAGATAATACACTGTCTAGTTGCAAAAGAAATACTGCAGCAGCTTTCAGGGAATCAACCTCAAAGTCAACTTGCTTTAACACTGCTTCAGGAAAAGACACTCTTTGACAACAGATTTGGACGAGATGAATTCATAAAGTTCATCAGAGATCTGTTTATTCGGCGTGATAAAAGAAGCAGGGGTGATAGTACTGACACCCTTTTCTCCCCATTCATTGAACAGGTCTGTAAAGCCGAAGGCTGTGAAAAAGCTATCGCAGTTTTAAAAGCTGCTTACGAAATCCTTGGTAAAGATCCTTTCTTTGCCCAGCAGCTTGCCAGACTGCACTATAACAACGAGAAGTTTGAAGATGCAAAGTACTGGGCAGAGGTCGCAAAATCTCATTTACCAAATGATTCTTATATTTTAGATACAGAAGGTCAAGTCTACAGGAAATGGTTTAGTTTCAGAGTGGATAAACAGACACAGGAGGACACTCCTGAAGACATCATTGAAAAGATAGGGATTGCTCTTAAATCTATGGAGTGCTTCAGAGCTGCACAACGGGCTGCAAATGCAGACCGTGACAGTATGAACAACGCTGGCTATTTTGGAGAAGTGGAAGTAGGTTGTCGCCTTCTTCGCTTCCTGTCCACAGTCCATGTGTTCCGCAGAAATCCAGAGGGGGAATATTCTGAGCTTGTGAAATACTTGATCACAGATTACATTCCTGAAGACATCAAAAAACCCTGGGGAGCACTTCACCGACGTTTAAAAGGCTTACGCCAAAACCTGTTCAATGCTCTAGAATGGATTTCAGAAGACCTAAGTTATTTCCAAACAGATAAAACCCAGGAGAAGGAAGACGAAAAAGACGAAAAGGAAGAACAAATCTATAATCCCAGAAAATGGCTAAAAAGACAGTCTGAGGTATATGCCAAATTTTTTGTGTCATCACTCACTGAGGACAGCAGTGGTGGCTCCAAGAGCCAGCTGATTAGACGCATGACTATTTACAAGAGTGGTGGAGGCAGTGTCACCAATATCCTGTCATTCTTAACAGATAAGAAGGAGAACAGGTCAGCTGAGAAGCTAGAAAAGATCCTTAGTTTCTACACAGAAGACCCTCAAAGGGACAAGCTGGAGGATTACGATCTGATCAATTATATTTTGTGCCACATCACATTAGCATGCTTAGCACCAGGATCAGGCAAACTTCTTCCAGTGCAAATACTTCGTGAGCTCAGTTTAAGATTCTTTGAAGGAAAAGGATTCTTTCCAGCAAGTGCCTATTTTTTGCTCACCTTGCTGTACTGGCCAGATGAAGCATTAGACAAAGAGCCTAATCCAGATAAAGATGACATCCTAAGCTCAGCCCTTCAAACCCTGAAACGTTTATATGACATCAAGATGAAAGATGTTCCTACCAGAAAGAAAAGAATCTACACCCACTTTTTTCTGGGAAAGGGTTATGGCTTAGCCAAGATTGTGCACAAAACAAAAATTGATAAATTGATTCCTGGGTCCTTAGATGAGAGGAGAATGAAGTGGCTGCATGGAACTGTGTGGAATCTTCCCAAGATTCGTGACAATCTCAAAAGAGTTTCTGGTTGGACCAGGGACAGGAGTGTATTTATACGTGGTCACATGAAGGAACTTCCTATCTTGCCACTCCATCGTGACTCAGTGCCCCTTGGAAATGAAAATGTGACCTTTTATTTAGGCTTTTCATTTAATGGCCTTGTTGCTTTCAATATTGAGGTTGAAAATAATCTAAGTGTCAGCAGAACATAAGGTACTGGGTATATTACCAGCTCCTATAGGCTGTGGTGTCTGAAGATACAGCACTGACACTGTCCATTGTCACACTTAAAGAGGACTGTTGGTTGAACACCAGACAGCAAGATAACCACAGTTTGCTACCATGACGACTGAGCAGCAACGAAGAATTTAAACCTACCAGTAAAATATACCTTGAAGTAGAAGCTTTTGAAAGTCTTTGAGACTCTTTTAAGATTTTAAAGGCAGCAATAATTGTGGCATTTGCCTGAGGACCTGGAAGGCAAGAAGAATCATTCTTTCCCCTTCTAGTCTCCAGATATTTGGTGACTGGAGCTCTGGGACAGACAGGCACAGAGGGGAACCCCTTCCTTTTCAGCTCGCTGATTAGGATTTAAAAATCATTGCTGAGTGGTCCTGATCAGTTAAGATAATTTCTATATTGCAATGTTTTTTCTTCTCCCTGAATCAGCAGCTCAGAGTCTGCGAACTTACAACATATACACAACCCACCTGTAACATACTCTACTCAGCAACATGTACCATGTGTGCAGCTCAGTAACTGCCACCCAGTACAGCAGCAGGGGGACAGGAAGCAAGTTTTAACCTCACTTGCAAGTACCAGGATCAATTAAAAAGAGAAAAAAAACCCCAGGTCTTAAGAGTGCATCTCCACAGAACACTGCAAAACACACCAGATGTACCTGGGGACAGGCGTGGAGACATCTGAGCAGTTAAGATGCTGGTGACAGAAGACTGCTTCAGTGCTGTTACAGTTGCAGTCCAAACAACTCCAGTATTTGGTGAAACAGTTTTTGCAGCAGCATCCAAGAAATGCCTACACAGGACACAACTTAAGAGCCTGTGGGGTGACCTCATTCATATTTACAAAGATGTGAAGGGCAGTCCTGGGAGGATGCTGCCAGGCTCTGCTCAGGGATGTCCAACAGGACAAGGGACAATGGGTGCAAGCTGGAACAGCAGGTTCCATGGGAACGAAAGGAAAAACTGTCTCACTGCAAGAGTAACAGAGCCCTGGAGCAGGCTGCCCAGAGAGGTTCTCCTTCTGTGGAGACATTCAAAACCCACCTGGATCCGTTCCTGTGTGACCTGCTCTGGCAGAGGTGCTGGACCCAATCTCTAGAGGTACCTTCCAACCCCTAACATTTTGTGATGTGACTCTGGTGCATATTCATGCTTGAAAACATTGTCTATCCTGATCCACTAATTAGAAAAATGCAAAGGAGTTTCCTGTCTGCAGACAACCACTGTGATACATTAAGCTTCTACTCCTACAGTTGCATGCTGTTCCTGGAGTTTCACTGTTCTATCGTCACTAAAATTTCCAGAAAACTCATCATGTGTCTTAAGTCTTAACATTTTAAACTGAGCAACAACCTCTGGGAAGAGTTACTGTTTCCACACAAGCTTAATTACCCTACCTGAAGATGCAGTTTTAACAGTAGCAAGGAATGATTTGCTTTTCCAACTTCTGCCAAGATATGGTCACAGCCAAAAACTGTAAAAGGAATTGCAAGAGACTGTGAATTCAAAGCAAACAGGATGAAACCAGATTATTCTGCCTAGTCCAAGCCTTCACCTCCTGGCCTAGGGAAGCAGAAGCAGAGCAGGTGGCTGCAGGCCATCAATACTTGCCTCCTGGCCTTCAGCCCATGACACTGCAGTTTTGCAGCCCTCTGAGCCATGCTGTCGATTGTGTTCTTCTTTTGGCTACAAATGCAGGAGGGTGCCTTTTGAATCTGATTCAGCAGGACAGACGCCTTTATCCTTCTCACCCCTCATCTCTGTAAAATTCTAGCCCAATTCTAACTCCACTTCCCTTTTCTGCTCCCATGTATTAAGTGGCAGAGTGAACATTACCAATGAATTGTTAAGTCCTGTTTCTATGAATTGTATTAAAATAACTTTTGCTAAGATCTTTGATGGAGATTCCCTGTGCGACTTAAATCTGGCATAGCTGACAGGATCTAAATCAGGATCCAAATCAGGATCCCATGGCAGATTATTTAAGCAAGTTGAAACACCCATTCACAACACAGAATAGCAGAGGACTCCTGAAACACTGCAACTTGCATGGGAAATTCAAGTTGGCAGGGTAAGTGAAAGCTTAAAGGTTGAAAGTAACCACAATGGACTAAGTGCATCAAAAGCATCTTTCCCCAAAGTCATTTGGAAAGGTGCACTGGAAAAGCAAACCACGACAGCATCTCAACTGCCAGGAACAAGAGCTGCATTAGAGAAACCCCTCCTTTGTCTCCTATATGCAAGGAGGGGGACATGAATGTCTGAAGAACTTATTGGGCAAAGGTAGCTCTCTGAAGTTTACCATGGGACATAGGTGTCACCCTAAAAATTAGGTCTTGAGCCTGTTTGCACTGCTCAGGCTTCCATTTCAAAGGCTTTTGTTTTCTTCTTTTCAAAAGCTCTAAATGTATCAGATGGAGTATCTAGCACTACTCTCACCAGCTGCATGTGTCTTTCTCACAGTTCTCAATCTTCAGTGTGCAAGTTAAATGTGGTAAGAAAGGGAGTTATGGTCTTACCACCATCAGAGGTCTTTAGAAAGGAGCTCTTACTTCACAGAGTCACACCCCATGAACATGCAATAGATAAACTGTACTAGGTAGAGGCAACTTTGCCACACAAAAACTTTGCCTTGGGGCCCTTGGGTCTTTTGAGAGTGATCTCCCCAGGGTGCCTTATTTACCACTAAGTAAATGGAAATGCCACTTCTTGTACTTCTCCATTCTGCTGTCATAAGGATAGCTTCAACTCGCAGCAGAAACAAGACAGACAAATTTACTGAAAAGCAGGGAAGCTAAAGCACAGTGTAATTGCAAGTTTATAGAGCCTACTCAAATGTGGCAAAATCATGGCTTTTGTTTTCAAAAGCTGTGTCATCGTTACCATGATGACAAATTAAAGGAATTTCTTTGCTTGCTGCCTGCAGGTACTGGACTCTTATTCTGTACATAGCTGTCCTGTGCCCTGTAGCCTTCACCACTGCAGCCTTCAGGGTCTAAGTTTGCTTTTCAAAGATACTCATTTCTAGCTCTTGGAAACTAAAGGTTCAGATGAAAACTCCCTCTATTACAAACACAACCCTCCCCCTGCAACCCACATCACACAAGATTCAGAGAAAAGACATAAACCTACAGCAGCACTTGGGAGTCAGATGCTGCAAAACAAGCTGGTGGGGCTCACAGGGCAGACCGTCCAGACCAAACCCTTTTCTCTTTGGCCAATCATATTCCAATTCCCCAATGGTCTGCAAAACCAACCTTGGGAGTACTTTAACCAGCCAGCCAACACAGAGATTTCCTTTCTCAAGCCAGCTCTGAGGAGAAAGCAGCTTGCCTGTTCTTCCAATGTCCTCTCAGATTTCCCTAGAGCCAAAAAGGCCAGGGGGCCAAGAGGCAGTCTTTCCTAAAGGCTCCTCCACTGTGTTAATTCCTTCTCACTACACATATTCAACTGAACTGTTCCAGATAATGGAGCATTAAAATACTGTATTTACCTGCCTTTCACTACCTCTTAGAAGTTGATGTTAAGTGGTAGCTAGACAAGACCAACCAGCCTGGCAGAGCAATCCATTCTTGTCCTGTAGACAGGAGTTGCAAGGACACATCTTCGAGACTACCTCATCTCTCCAGTGTTTTGCTCTAAAAGGATGCAGAGCAGAACAGATCACTTATGAGCTTGCCCTCTCTACCAGGTTTTATGAAAACGCTGTTAAGATACTTTCCCTCCATGCTCCCCCTGACTTTTTGTATAGCCCCATCAGGAAGAAAGCAGATAGGCCTCAAAAGGAAGGTAAAGGTTAAGTCAGAATTCACTTGTTTCTCCTTCAGATACAAGGGTCTTTAAGATGAAGCTTATGTAAGTGGGTTTTGGCAGTTTGTACTAGCTCTCTGATTGTCCATGAAGTTATCCAAACTGTAACAGGAGTGAAGGTGGACTTTATACTTACACTCTGGAACAGCTAACATCCGTTGCAGTATGCTTCTCAAGAGGAGAAAAAAAATTACACAGAAACAAGTGGTCGACTTTTGTTTAATCAGACTGTTACAAAGTGCAGACACACATTACAGACGTGGTATGTGGAATGATCCATTCCTGAAGCATACAGTTCACAGAAGGTTCCCAATGGATGCAAATGATGTTAGCGCCACATTTTCTTTGAATCTTCTTTATAAACTTAATGCTATAAAGTTAAGGTAGTTACTGCAACTTGCATGCATTAAAATAATGCACATACTTACCAGTCTCCCTTGAATTAAATCCAGCATCGCTATTTTGTCACCTGTCTTTGAAAAAGATCAGTGATCCCATCCCTTTCATACTACTTACACAAAAGCAGCATCAGGTCACAGCAAAAACCTTCACGACACTAACTTCTGTGGCTGTACAGCTACTGAGAGGGGACATAATTCAATCACGTGCTTTAAGGTACTTTAAGAAGGTACTAAAACCAGTAGGGAGTCTGGGTTTGTTGCCCAGTGACCAGAATCTCTGAAGTGGTGATTCAGGGTCATTACGCAGGAGTCTAAGGAAATGGAAACGATGCACTGTGCCATATATACCATAGCAGAAGCTGGGCCGCTGCTGTTAATGGTGTATTAGGAGCTGAGCTGCAACTTATGATTGCAGAAGATTCTCAAATTCTAAAGTAAGCAACACTGCTGGAGGTGTCAAGTCACCCATGTAACTACTCTACAGTATTCCAGTAAGATGGCAAAGCTAAGGGTCCGTTGAGCTACCACACTAGTACATGGTCTTCCCAATAGCTAATGTCTATACAATTATCCACCAATGATGTCAAAAGTCCCTCAAATTCAGTGCGATGACATGCCCTTGAAGAGAACTCAAGCAGAGTTTTACAGCTCACCCAATCACACCTGTGCCACAGCACAGAAAGTTTTCATCTCCCATGATGTCATGTAAATGAGGTACCCAAAGCTTAAAAATAAAACAAAGTATGTAGCTATTCTGTGAAGGTTGCATCTTTCATCCACTCACCAAAAAGAGCTCCCGTTTCTTTATAATGTGTAAAATGTTCTATAAAATAAAAAGCCAAAGTTTCCAGGAATATGGAATACAGCAGAAGGGGGGAAAAAAAAGGAAAAAAAAAAGAGGCAGAGTAGTAACTCTGGAGTTAGATAAAACAGCTGTGCAAAAAACACATCTTTAAGTAGTCTTTGAAGTGTGAAATTTCTTTTAAAAGGGCTTCCAGATATCACCTACCCGCTAGTTAAAACCATTACAGATGCTCCATAATAATCTAAATGTTCACTCACTACTGAAAACAGTAGTAGATAGCAAATACATTCACATTTCAGAGACCAAAATTCCCCTCATGTATTTAAGTGGAATCATTTGAACAAATTATTTCAAATAGGAACAACAGGTACTTACAGATTAAACTAACCTGTACTGGCAGTGCTGTGGAATTTTTCTTCTCTACCAGTAAGTAGCAAATGCTGAAATTCTGCTGCTAGTTAACAGAAACACAAATTGTATTAAATCAAGGAGTTTAACCCAGAATTTAGTTGTTTTTTTTTTTTTTAAATTTATTTACAAAGCTGCCAAACTTCAATTACTGCAATTTATTGCTTAAGAAAAGCATATGAAGTAAAGGCAACTATAAAACTACTCTCAATTTGTTCTTTTCCAATAGTTTGCATACATAAGCCAGAAGTTCAACAAAGTAATCCTGTTGCCTTCCACAAACAAAGGAAATCACAATACTTACATTGCCAGGTTCCTTCATTAAACAGTCTCATAAAATGTGTTTTCTTACTTTAGACTTTACAAATCAAAGAGCAAAGTGTGTTTTCTCCCACTAGAATTTATGTGAAAGAAGCTAAAGAATTCAGTGCAAGTAATAAATATGCAAAAAAAAAAAATCAAAAAAGGGAGAAAAGGAGGAAGAAAAAAAAAAAAAGAGGGTGTGCATGACATCTTTAACTCAAATCATACATACATTCCTTAGTTGGGAAACTCAACAAAACTCAAATAGCTTCCTTTGTTTCTACAGTGTTAACTGCTGGTAATTCAGAACGGCTGTTAGTTAAAAACCTTTTTCACATAAGGGTTAGTCAGGGCAGCAGAAACTGAAATTCTGCAGAGAACCCCCCCTTTACTGAACAACACCTGGGAACAGCAGAAATTTAGATAAAATTTAAAAATTGGAATTTGAGATGTCAAAATCTTGCATCTAGTATCAGGCAGTAAGCCAACAGAGATATGCTTTAACTGCTAATATGAGAAGGTCTTAAGGAAGCTTTCAAGCTCTTCAAGTTGCATGCTGATTTTAGTTAAGATGATAATGACATGAAAATTCTGCATCTGTCTCAAGATTTTAACGTCTTAAAACCTCTAAGAAATAAAAACCTTAGGGTCAGTATTGATGGAGCAGTTAAACTCACATCATCAGAACTGCAGTGTTGCTCATTGTTCCTACTATAAGAAAACCCATAAGCCTAACACAAGTTATTGTTAACTTGCTCAGGAGGTGCAAGCAACACACTACTCCCAACAATGATCAAGCTATAAACACCCAAACTCGTCAGGGACAGTCAACAATGACTCATCGGGATGCTAACAACAAAGGGCTAACATCCTGGATCCTGTGGTTCCAGATAGGATATGGCTGGCTGCAAAAGCAGTAAGCTGAAGTGTCTGGCTCCCTCCAACAGATCTTCACAAAACAAACTTAAATTTTGGCTTTTTCCAGAACGATAGTATATAGGCTACACTTTAGAACCACTTCAGCTCTACCCTGACCCCTTCAAAGTCTGCCTCAAAACTTTCCTTACTCTCAACTACTACCTACCTACCCCAACTATCATTATCCCTGGTCTGACTTTTTTGATTGCAAGTATACACACTTGGGAAAAAAACAAAATAAAACAAAACAATCATCCTTCTGTAAGTTTTCTGTTCTTCAGAGCATTTAAGCGTTCCCACCTTTATTAGGAAAGCCACAGAACACATTATAAACTTGTGACCCAATTCTGAAGGAAGGTCAAACTTTTGATTTTTATGTGCCACATCTCTTACTTCTCTTGTTAACCAGTGGATGCAAATTTACCCCAGTTTAGCAGGATACTAGTAATTCTTGCCCTTTAAAAAAATAACATAGCTCTTCTTAATAAAGACCCAAGCTCCCCAAGACCTTCTTCCATTAATAAGAATCAAGTCACTAAAATTCTATCATTAGAAAATAAATTCCACAAAAAGCAAGTTGCACAACTGTGTGACACCCAGACTGCTGCAATGTAGGGAGCTGCAGTACTGGAGTGCCAGAGTGACAGAGACACTGCCCCTCAATAAAGGGATCTTGGCTACTGTGTACATTTTAACTATCCCAGTTAGATCAATACCATGAGGCAGGAAAATGTCACTAACAGAACTTGAGGAGGAGTAAATCACGAACTGCTTCCAGTAGATTGGAAAGTTACAAGCAGCTCGCCTAATCCATTATGCCATCCTTATGGCCAGAAAGGTTGCAGGACTTACATGTTTCTTGAAAGCCAAATACACAGAACACTACACATCCTTACTTGCAGCAAATATAAGGACAAACTTCATCTGTGGTAAGAGAGCCACGGCCATGTAATCTGCTAAAACTATCAACTCCCACAGAGGGAGGCCTTGTCCTGCCCAGGCCTTCACAGGCTTACAGGAAGGACAGGAATGTAAAGGATGGAAGTGAAGGTATGACCTACCCATCAGAAATTAAAAATAGTATTTGCAGCATAACTGGAACAAAAAAACTCCTTTAATTGACACAGTAACACCCTATGAAATTGTCTTGTGTCAAATGCATCGTTCAGAAATAGATGGTGTGAAATTAATCCTGAGACTGCCTAAAAGCAGCCGCTTTGCTCACAAAACACACCAAAACATAAAGAAATGGTTCATTTCCTCCAAAAGGATTAGTACACTTAAACAGTGACACAGTGAAAACAGGAACTGCATTTTGGAGGTATTTTTATCTTGAACATCTCAAACCTAATTATCTAACATAATCAAATTAATGCCCTGAATGCAGAGATGTTTAGCTCGCAGCAGAGTATCAATTTGTAAGCTACAACCCAACCATGGATCTAAGCAGAGTACTACAATGGGACAGAGTCGGTACCTGAATTTTAGCTGTGTGTGCTTGATGACAAGCTAGCTGAACGTGAGGACCTAGATACAAACTACCCAATGTTGCACTGGTCTTAAATGGAAACAGATTAGAGTTCAGTCTCAGGCATCTGAAAAGTGCCCTTCTGAGGCTCTAAGAGATGCAGATACTTGAAGCAAGTACAAATATACTGCATAAATGGATTCTTTGGACATCCCAAAGAAGAATTGTAGGGAAAAAAATAGTTGCATCAGTATGTATCTCAAGTGTTGGTCTCACCTTCACTGTTAATGAGGGCAGCTCCACAATGAGAATTAGAAAAGCAATGTCACATTCAGTAACCATTTGGAAACAGTTAATAGAGGACATGTCAGCTTTCCAGTCAAGACTAGAGGACTGGGGCAAGTCTTTTACAGGAAAAGTGCTAAGAGCAGATTAAAAAAAAAAAAGAAAAAAAAAAAGAAAAAACTCCTACAAGATTGTGAAATCTCCATCCTTGAATTAAAATTACTGGAAATCCCACTGGGAGGTCATTATTTAGCCATGTCTTGAGAAAATGAAACACAAGTCCATACATACTAGAAACCAACAAAAATATTAATTAAAGAGAACTCAAGAATTTCAAAGAAGTTCTAAAACACGACTCAAACATTTCACTGCTCATAGGCTGCAAGACCACCTTGGACAAAACCTGTTCTTCTGAAGCTGAAATCTTTAAGCAGCCTCAAGCATTCAAATATAGCTGTAATGGAGTAAGCAGCAATACTCAAGTTCATTTTCCTTCACAAAGGGTAGAGTTTTTTTGCTAGTCCCTGTATCAAAGAGTTCCAGATACGCAGATACCCAAGTAAAAGTTGAAAATGCAATGGAATTGCACAAGGTTTCAAAGGAGTGCTATGCCTGTCTGTTGTTGCGACAAAATACTGTCATGCCTGGGATATTTGGGAGATTGCAGAAAAGGTTTTCCCAGAAACTGACAAAGTGGAAAATCTGCAGCTTCCATTCCTCATGGTTCTAAGTTACCAACTTGGATCTCTATTTCTTCACAGGGCTCTACATTAATATTTGTTGTAGTGCAGCTCTCATGTAGCAGTGTTAACCTCCAAATGAATTTGTAATTGGTAACTTTTATCGTCACAAAATTGTGTAGCCAATGTCACTCGCTAATTAAAACCTAAGTATTTCAAGTATTTCAGTAGATACCTCCTGAGAAGAGGAAACATTAGTGATTGATATTTACTACACAAAGTCAGATTACCAAACACAAATGTAGCACAAATGTAAGGCAGGGAAAGAGGGGGAAGGGGAAGTGTGGCTGAAGGACTACCTGAACACAGTTCTGTCAAGAGAAAAGGTACCAAGACATCTTAAAACATGTTCCCTCCCCCTAAGACTCTTCAAAACACAGTAATAAAAAGATAAATATTAATATAGAGCCCATCTACCAGAAGAATAAAAAACCTAAATTAAAATAAATTTAGGGGCCTTCACCAAACTTGCTGCAAGTTTGGGGACATAAATATCCAACAGCCATAAAGCTGTGAAAGCCCCCAGAACAAATAAAATAAATCCCACTTGCCTCAGACTGAACAGGGCAACACTGAGACTCTGCCTCAGCCTGTCCTATGGCAGGGCTATAGGAAGAAGAAAAATTTAAATTTTAGAAAAAACATGACCCAATTAAGTGAAAGACATGCATTCAAAGTTAACAAAATTCCAGTGATCAAGTAAACAAAAGAAAATGACTGCTACAGCACCTATTTTAGGCCCGAATAACTTATTTTCATAGTCGATAGCTATTCTGAATTGGACAGTTTGGTTTGGTTTGTATCTTGATCAATGGAACGTAAGTCACTTGTCTTGGGGCATTTTTCCCATCACTGAAAGTATTTACTGCACTAGTTCACAGAAAGTAAAAATTCCATCAGCCACTGAAAATGGTCACCCTCACCTGAGTATTTATGTAGAAGCTAGACCAGTACAATTATTAAGACATTTACTATTATGTTTAAATGTCATTAGCGACCATTTGAAATTGCAGTCCCAGCTCATGGACTGGTGCACTACTCTAACTTAACTGAAGTGTCATAATGCCCTTCTTGCTGCTTCTAAAGCTGAAGTAATCTTGATATTTTGGGTTTTATCTTGTATGCAGAATTCTCTGATTGCTGTAACTGCAGGTTACGTGTTCCATTCATTTTCATCCAAGTTTTAACCAGGTAAGTTATACAGTTCTCTCTAAGTACTGCTCAAGAGCTTCCATACACTAAAAATAATTGCAGAAACCATAGAAGGCAGATGCAGCTGAATTTGTTTCTAGAAGCTTGTTCATATTGTCCCATGCATGCACAGAGGGAGGAACAGTTATCCACTGAAATTATTACATATATATCCCAGCCTCAATTTTATTACCAGCACCTAAAAAAAATCTATGATAGGAAAAATAAATCAATCCAGAAGTTCTAGAAGAAACTTTTAGTCCACATAAACCAGCTAAATTTTCAAGATTTTATTTAAAGCAACCTTTGCTAAAGGTCAGAAGATATTCTGAAGGCAGAATGAAACAATCACATAAAGTCTTCTGAAATACTAGCCCAGGTTTCTCCAAGGTTTTTGCATGCCAGTCTCATCCCTTTTGCTCTAAAAATCAGCAGATATGAGAACAGTCTCTCATAACGATATTGAGAGACCATGCACAAAATAATTTACAATTTCTTAAATATTTCCTAAATGCTATAAACTCTGAGTAATTTGCTAAATACACCTTCCCATCTGTTTGAACATTTTGTGGCAGCCTGGTTTTTTCTATTCACCACTTGGATTACATTCCTGTTTAAAGATTCATCAAAATCCACTTGCAAGTTTTAACTTTACTGCGAGATCTGCCATGGCAAATGTAGGCGACAACTGAAAACCAAATTTTCTCTCTATGTAGTGATCTTACTAGAGTCCTGCAACAGATGTTAGAGATGCTGTTCTGTAATCACAAAGGCTTCTGTAATCTCTTACCAGTGAGAGACTAACTACAGCAAAAACCTGTCTACATGGCTGCCTTAAGTTAGGGATTTTGCTGGCACAACTGTAGCGATTCAAATTCCTGTTGGATGTCAAACTTCAGTCTTTATAACAAGCAATTGCTACATTCAAAGCAGCTTTTCTCTCTTTGGAAAAGTGTACCATAAATCCAACTCTCTGAACGTTAAGAAGCAGCATGCAAAGAAATGAAGAAGGCAGGGACCAACAGACAATGCAGGCACTGAAATACCTGCCTGGTCAGAGAGAAGTACACACAAGAGAAACAAGAGGAAATTAAGGAAAGCCACATCACAGCTCTCACAGCACAGAAAGGAGGAGCAGGCAAAGAAGTGTCCATGTGAAAAATAATGGAGAAACTGTTCACCTGCTTGCTGAAGATTTTTTCAAGCAGCAGATGAGAAACAAGTGGCAGTTCTTAGTTGAGGAATTAGCGTAACAGCACTACTAAGGAAAGTTCAATCTTAAAATGCATCCAAGTTTTAAGTTGTACTATTAGCTACAAAACAGTGCTATTACTACAACAATAAGACATTCACCATTCAAAAGCAGGAAACTCATACTACAACTTGCAAAACATGCCGTGTTAACAGTACATGCAGTAAAGTTTTCAAGAACTTAACCTAGGAAAAGTAAGGGTCTGAAAACATACCACTTTCTTACAGAAAGACACCAAAGGGAAAAGAAAGGTATTTACTATAAGCAGAAGGGCAAAGCATCCTTACAGCAGCAATACAGTCTTCAGAGAAAGCAAGGTCTATTGTTTTAAAAGTAGAATTAAGATCAATTTGTCTGTAGTATTACAAAGAGGATAAATGTAAGACACTATTTAAAAAGTAAATAAAAAAATCTCCAGTGTTTTGTTCTGGAATTATCCTTATTAAAAAAAAACCAAAAACCAAACAAAAAAACAGAGTATAAAAATCACTGTCTAAGCAGAACAGTTTTATCTGTTAGACTTGTGGAGAAACCAAGATGACAAGCTAACAAAAGACCTGCCATCAAGGTCCACTCAGTACATCTGCAAGTTAAATGCTGCATATCTGACAGGTGGGCAGCAGACAGCAGTGATCAGAGAGAACTGCTTCTCAACAGAGGCTTGGAGTTATGGTCTTAGAACTGTTAAACACTTCAGGAGAAGTGCCTGATAATTCTTAATGGTTCAACTAACACCATTCAGCTGCAACCAGTGAATATTTTAGTGCTTAGCCATACCACGACCACAAAGAGACAATGCAGTATTTTAGTTGGACTGGATTTTTGGACCATTAAGAGCCAGAAGGGAACAAAGTCATGTGCAACACTAAAGAACAGCTAAAAAACACTCCCAAGATTTTCAACAAAAAGCCAAAATGCTCAGTATTCTACTTAACTAAAAAACCCCAAACCTCCAGTCTACAAAATCATCTGGGAAACGTGAACTGACAAAAAATGCTGCTAATCTTTCCAACCTACCCTAAAAGAAGAGATATCCCCATAAATTAAATTGAACAAATAAGGTTTGAGGCTGGAACATGTATTTAAAATTGACCTGCAAATGAAAAATTCACCACCCCTTTTCTCCCCTCTTGTGAAGAGCCTAGAGAAGTCTTACTTTCATCCAAAAAATCTCCCTCTGCATTTTCATTCTCATCAGAGATATACATTAAGAGTGATGTTAGACATCCAGAGAACTGCAGCCTTGACAGTAGTTAATCATAGAATGGTAAGGTTGGAAGGGACCTCAAGGATCATCTAGTTCCAATCACTTCATATATAATCAGATAAATGTATGTATAAACAGATAAATGACTAATTCATACGGCAAAGACCTCCCTTTGATAACTGTAATAAGGACTGAAAGGTCTCTTACTCTAGACACTTTCATTAAACGGCTCAAGAAGCAGCCAGCCTCTGATCACAGCACACAGTGGGTGGTTCATCTTTCAGACTCTGCCGAGATCTGAAGTTCTGAATATTTGAAGTAAAAATACAGCACAGAACGTATTACTACTCTTGCCTCTCTTGTTTCTTTTACACACTGAGAAGGTGGTCAAGCTACTTTTTCTCTTTTGCAGGTCAACTTCAATACATCAACTGGAAGTCACTCACCCATGTGACATGCACCTAAGCTTCTAGAAATCTTCACGTAAAAGGCTCCTAAAATTCATATGCATTTGCACATTAGAAAGAGTCAGTTGATAAGTGAACTAGGGACATATCTGGCACTAGGATGCAACTTAAAGTAAGCAATTCTACATCCTACAAGTAAGTGCCAGGAATAGCAATCATTTAAAATTTGAGGACAAGAAAGCACAGAGAAACAAAACACACACATTGAAAGAAGTTACAACCAAGAGTTAAGATGTGCCTCCTGCAGCCTCATTTTTGAGGAGTCGGTTAATAAGTGTACAGGTCTTTGTCTACTCAGATGTGCAGCTAAGGAGTGACTTAATTTTAGACCAAGGAATTCAGATTTTATCAAGCAGCACCAATAATTGTGTTCCTTACACCAACAGCTACCATGGCATGCATCTGTACAAACCTTTCAGGCAGTTGTCCACAGCTGGTCACGAATAAAAAGGCATATAAATTTTTCTCTCCTTTTATTACAATGAAGTTTATAACAGTACAGAAAAGTCACACGACCTTAGTGGGTCAGTTACTTAAACCCTGGAACAGGAGGAACTCTAAATACATTAAATATTGTTACAAGTTCAGACTTTAATGTACAAGTAGTTTGGAACAGTTACAGCCCTCACCAAACTATGTTGGGGACATGAAGTCCAACAGCACTTGAAGTGCTGTGAAGGCATCATTTCACAAATAGCAACATAATGTCACAGAACTTGCCTTTAAGGTGGTATGTTCATGTAATTCCAGCGCCTTCACAATTTAACGAACCATATTTACTATACTTCACTTCTAAAAACCTAGATGAAACATGAAAAAGAAGCCATACAGTATAAATTGCAACATCAGGAAAAGTTCCTGTTATTATTCCAAATAATTTTTCCCATGTAAAATAAGAATGTCCAATAGCTTCTTGCGTGTGGGAAGATACTTATTTTTTTTAAAGTCACAATGAAGCCTTAATTGACGGAAGCTCAGCTATATTAACAGCACAAGATGAGAAAAGGTTTAATCTCCAAACCTATTAGAGTGTGGATAGTAGCATCAGTAGCGGCCACCTTGCGACATTACAGGAGGTCTCATTCCCATTGGAGGTCGAGGAGGTCCACTTTGGTAAGGGGGCACCATCGGAGGTCCCTGACCATATGGAGGCATCGCTCCAGGAAGATAACCTGGCATGCCCTGGTGATGAGCACCATACTGACCTACAAACAGGACATTTGAGATGCAAAGAAGAGGGTTTTTAAAAATAAGGGTAGAAGTTGTATTTTATTAAAAGCTTCACCCCCCCGCCAGTATCTGCCACTTCAAGGTTTTCTCACAAGAGTTTATAGGAGAGACAAATACATTCAAGAGAAGAAAGCTGGGAAACTTAAGATTACCATGAGGTGGCATGGGAGGTCTCATTCCTTGTTGTTGGGGAGGAATTCCTGGCTGTGGTGGCATCATACCTCCAATTGGTCCAACTGGTGGATTACCCAAGGAAGCTTGTCCCGGTCGAGGAAGATTACGCTGGTATTTAGGCAACTGTGCCCTTCTCTCTTCCTAAAACCAGGAACAGACAACAACCACAACACACTGTAAGACTAGAAGTCAGTTTAAAAAAGAAAAAAAGAAACCAAAAGTGTAACAAAATGATTGCAGTACTAAACTGTGTCAACTACCTTCAAATCTCAGACTGATACCAGTAACATTACACAGTAGCACCTGGATTTTCCCCCTTTCCTTCAAAGTTACAGCATTAATATTGGTGAGCCTGGCACTCTGCACAAAAGACAGGTTCTCCTCCTCCCTCAACTAAGGAAGTCTTTTCCTGGTAACAAGGTGAGACAAAAAAGCCAAATACAAATCTAAAGATACCTGAACTGAAATAAAGGTTCATTTGTTTTACCCATAAATTCCCTGTTTCTGGTTTCTGCATCAGAGACTCAACCTGTTAAGTCTCCAGCCCTACACTCTTTAGCTCTACTCAACCTAAGCTTGAAGTCAAAGAACAAATTGTATTTTACACTGAGTAATCTCCTACCACCAACAAAAATTAGGTTCGGATCTGCAGCAAGTTCATTGCAATAAGCCAGTCATCACTTTGCAACTGAAGTTAGCTGGAAGCATGGCTCTGCTACATGAATTCTGCACCATCTGCACTCTCAGTTATTAAAATACACATAATACGCAGCACAGAAGAAATCCCTATTGAAACAGCCGTATCAGCATAAATTGCAGTTTTCAGTAAGACAATGAAAACACTTTAACTTACCAGTGATATATCCTCATCTGGATGGATCAACTTACTGGTTGCACTGGTTGTTGTGAGGGTAGCTGGCTTACTTGTTATAGATGTGGCTGGTTTAGCTGCAGTACTGTTTGTGGTGCTAGTGGTTGAGGCTGTAGACTGTGTGTAAGCAGGGAATGTAGGTTTGGGGGGCTCTGTTGTTGTTGCAGGTGTAGAATTCAAGGGTTTGAAATCAGTACCAACTGGACCTGGCACAGCTGCTGCAGCCTGTGAAACACAGAGGTGAATTAATATTTATTTCTCAAGGTAAAAGAAAACTTAAATATCTGTTAGACCACTGAAACCTTCCAGTGACATACAAAATCAAAACAAGCTTGACAAAAGTAAAAGTTTAGCCTTACTGCATACTACAGCAACTGAAAACAAGACAAAATAAAACCCAGTATATACATACATACACACACACACAGAGGAAAATCTAAAAATCTGCAGGTCAAAAGCCACAGCTTTAAAAGTAAAAAAAAAAAAAAAGAAATAATAACAACAAAGTCCTTCTCCCACTATCAAAATCCTCATCTCAAATACTGTCTGGTAAATGCTGAAACCTTTCCTGAATCAATGTGCCATTAAGAGCCTATAAATATGAATTCACTGTTCTCTTACTGAATTATTAGCATACTTCAGCAACCATTAGAGTATAGCTTAAACTGTTAAGTGTTCATTAAAATTAGGTATTTAAGAGATGTTTTACTTAAATATTCAAGAAAGTTCTATCATGTCAGGGTTTTTAAGTGTTCTCTCTACAGAAGCACTGCAAAATCTTTCAAGCACTGTGCCTCTCTACAGATCATTAATCTCATTTGTGAATCAAGAGTGACCTGAAGGCAGACATGAGGTCCACTACAGATTCCAGAATCTCAAATTTCCTTCTTTTTTTCCTGAATTAAAACTGCTGACAAAGAAAGTTTTGCTTTACCAAGTGCTCCCTGAAGACACAGCAATCTCCAAAGCAAGTTTTAGTTAAGAGAGAGAATGCTTGTGTCTTTGGTCATTTCATATCTACAATAATCTTAACTTTCCAATCAAAACAAAGTCTTTCAACTTTTTGCACATTAATGCACGTTACATAATTCCCTGTGATGATGCACCATTTAAACAACAAACTAAAAAGCCTTCACCATGCATCAAGCTAACCACTGCCCACTGAAATGCATTTAACTGCTTTCATGCTTTTTTAACCCTTTAGAACCAGGATGTAACATTTTGTTCTTTCACGCTAAGAGAAATTGGGCGGTTTGACAAGCTTATTTCTAAGTAAGATGCAACTCACAATCAATGACACTGCAGTTTCACCAGCTACATATAATCAGGAACTGAACAGAAATTATCTGGAGATGTTTAATCAATTTTAAGTGTTATAGAACGGTCCAAAGGGTTAAGTTGCAAAGCAATTTGGTTTTAACTGTGACTTCCTGCGTACTTGTGCTGTGCTAGGAAACAGAGCGTTAGAAGATGCTGACAGACTTTCTGAATTGGAGGAAGCTGCACTTGAGCTTGTGACAGGTGTCCCCATCTGTAGCATAAAAGAAAGGAAACAGTGAAAAGTCTCCAAACAAATGGGTGGAAAGTATCCAGATGCAAGGATTTCTTATGCTAAGTCCTCTCTTACAAAGGGACTGTGGTTTTCTAAACAAGTATCTTCCCTGCAGAAGTCCCAAATGCAAAGAGTAACACTGCAAAGGTTTCTACAACATACTTGAAAGCAAGTAAGAACTTCAGGACTTACACACGAGTGCAATCAAGGGTAGAGGACACAAGCCGCTATCAATTCCCCACTTCCCACCCCAAAACATTTAAATGAATTATTAATACTATCCTAACTTACTCCTAAAGTTTTAAAGTTAAAAACCCATCCTAATTCAGGCAATGTTTAACAAGACCACAGGATAAATCAGTCCACCTATGGGTAGAGCCCCCATTATGACAAGAACAGGAGAAAACATTCATGTCAAAATCGGTTTGTTGGAAATTTTAGGCAAAGTTCCGTCATCAAACTCCCACAGCTAATACACCCCTTCACCCACCCAAAGCACCCTTACAAATGACAAACTAAAGGGATTAAAGAAGTGTTTTGCCTACTCCTTCCTTCCCCACATGCTCAGAGAACTTCTGTCTCGTTTCACGGCTGTTGTAAGACAAACAAAAGAATCTTTTAAAAATTCATTCAAGTACTACACTGAGTTAAACCTGGGAATCAACATGAGCAAGAAACTTAACCAGTCATTTCTTGGGTCTCCTCAGTAACAAAGAGCAGACACTGCTGGCACAGCAGCAATCTGGATGATGTAAGAAGAGATACCAGGCTGTAAGATACCTTACCTGCCCCGCGCTTGGGAACAGTGGTTTAGTAACTGGTGGCTGAGGGGTAGGTGCTGCTGCAGCAGGAGCTGGGGGTCTGTTGAGAATGCCAGGTGCTGTAACAGGCTGTGCTTGTGTCATCGGAGGCATCCCAGGACGAGGACCAACTGGTGGTGGCATGCCTGCAGACCACAACAAAGTGGTAACAGATCAGGCTGAAGGCAGAAACCCTTAGAGGATTCTCTTCAGTGTTCCTTCAAGGAACGTCTCCCCAAGGAAAACGGATTTTTAAGACAACAATAAAATAGAACATGACAAAGGGTCCTGTCAGCAGTCACCAATGTCCATGCACCTCAAACACTTAAGAACAATACTGAACTGTCTTTTCTACTAAAGCTTCAATGAAGAAGTTTATCATCTCAAGAAATCACTGCAACTACTGCAGTAACTTTTCCCAATACAGGCCTGCAGTGCTGCCAAGCACCTGGAACAACCGTTACAAAATTCAACTGAATCTGCAGCCATTCCCAAGGGGAATAGAGTTTTGACCAGCTTTGCTGTGGGTACTTAACACAGTAAGCGAACAGCAACACAAGGCTACTTTCTCTAGTTCGTCTACACAATACACGTGCTTCATAGGTGCAGGGCGCTAGAAGACCTTCAGCCATGGGAAGTGAGCAGCTCACAGGGGTTCCAACATACTCCTGTGCAGGGTAATTCAGCCTATGTAACTGTCCTAGCAGCTTGCCGCCTCCTCCAGTGAGAAACATGGGCAAACTAGCACATGTCAAGTCATCACACAGTTGCTGGTCAGCTGGAGCATCCTGAGAACCTAAGGCTACTTAAGAGATGTGTAACCTCAAGGAACAGTCCTTCAAGCTATGGTTAAGAGACTAAAATTCCAGTCAGATTCTTCACACAGCACGTTCATTACTTGAGTATATCATCAATATTAATTTCTCATTTCCCACATTTTCCACCATTACAATTTTCCAGCTGCAGCATACACCAAAAAGCCCAAAACACAATAAAACAGAGAAAGTGCACCAAGAAACTACAGTACCTCTACAGTGGTACCGAACACAACTTATCAAAAGTCATAAATCAGTCCCTTCAACTGTGACAATCAGTCCACAACAACGTAGTGGCCCGAGTATGAACATTCTTTATATAAATCCTACATCTCAGTGCAAAATAAATAAAAATGATGTAGCTCTCACCATAGCATGAGTTCAACAATCCTGACCTACCTGGTGGCATACCAGGCATAAGAGGTGGTATTCCAGGCCCAGGAGGCATCATTCCACCCATTGGCATCATCCTAATGAACAGAAAATGAGCACTGGTATCAATACTCATGACAAACTGTTAACATGACTGGTACATAACCTGTATTTGATAGAAAATTATGGTAAATGACTGTAAGAAGCTCTCAGAGGCAATTCAAAACCACAGTCTGAAACATTATCAAAAAAAAAATCCCCCAAACAAGAATAAGAGTCACTAACAGAAAAACCCAAGGAAACTCTCAAACTCTTTTTTACTGGAACTCTCATTCCTCAAGCTTTTACCTCCATTATTATCAGAACTGATGTCTCTTGAAATCTCTCTCATTCTATTAGTTTCAGCAGTGTTCTAAGAACTCGATCTCAGCACAAGTAAGAGAACTGGGAAGTAGGAAAACCAGTTAGCTCTAATCACACTAAAATTGTTGTACATACATTACTCCTTTCCAACACCACAAATCTATTTGTGGTTATAGCACGCTCATATTATTTTAACTTATATTCCTTCCTCAGGTGAACGGCAAACAATCCAAATATGTAAAAATATCCACAAAATGCCAATACGGGCAGAGAAGAGACCAGAGAGAAAGCAAGCTTCTGGAGTTTCAATCACAGTAAACACTTCCAATTCTAAAAAGAGAAAAGTGGGATTTAAATATTTTTTGTCAAATGAAAAGCCCTTATTAATGCAGTCCTCATCTAAACTGCAGGTACCATCTCTAATATAAGCAAATTCCTCCTGCACAGAACTGCAGTTCCATTTAAAAAAAAAAAAAAAAAAAAAAAAAAAAANAAGATGCATGATTTATTTACAATGAACAAACTTAAGAGTAGCTTAATTCTTCCAGATGCTCTAGGTTGGATTGGGTAAATAAAGGACTGCTGATGACTTAAGTCAGCAAGGGAAGCAGATACACAGCAGTCAAGCAAACGCTGCTAAGAAGCAGTCTCCATTTGTATGACGTCAAGGCATGTTCACCAGTGATTGTTACAAACCCAAAACATCACCATGAAGTGAGCACTCATTCTGCAGACTGCTCCCAAGTCTTTCATTTACAATTTGCCTACCACTGCTACAAAACCAACAACCAAGCCAGAAGTAGTAATGGTTGGAAATGTAGCACCATCACCCCTTTGTTGGGTTAGGGGTTGGAGGGGCTGGAGTCAGTCCCATTTTAACACCTTCTGTTAGACCTCCCAAAAATGTGCTGGATGCTCACTATCTGCTGCCACCAGAAATATGACTGAGAATCTGCAGGGATAGTGCAGTCACACTAAAGCTAAAGCTGCTTCCTACATCCTAGTTCTTCTCTGCTCAGTTTTAAAGAAAAGATCATCAGGGTAAGTAAGCAAAAGTCACAAAATTCACATTAAACTATGCAGAAGTTTAATGCAATACCACCCACTTCTCCCTAAAATTTCACGCAAACAGAAGCGCAGTGAATTTTTGGCAACGTCTGTCTTTTACTAGATGATACTACATTCACCTGAACAAAGAGTTTAAGGAGGACGAAGAACCAGTAAACTGGAAAAAACTCATTTCCCTTTCCACCCTGAGAATTAGTTGCAATAAGCATCCAACAAGATGTTCCACTGAGGCATGATTTTTAAATTTAAAACTTATTAAAATGACTTGTATGTCTCAGAAACAACCTCTCACCTCAGTGAGCAAAACTTAGGAACAAAGTGCCTGCAGAGTGTCCTACAGTGAAAAAGATGGAGCACATGGAGCTGTGCTCTGGCCCAACAGAGGCTGCATGCCATTCTGTTAACATTTTGTAGGATGCATTTAAATGTTTCTGTAATAACCAATTTCAATAAAGCATAAAAACTGCAGCTATTACACAATAAGAAACCCTAACAACAGTTTCCCCAATTCTTATGCAACAACCAAGAGATTTTCAGCAAGACAATTTCAAGCTTATCAAAAACATGACAGAAAATGGCATAATGAATGTACCTAGAATTACATTAATGAGATGCTTACATGTTTCCACCACAAAATGACTGCATGTATTTTCTCTGTTGATGTAATCTGTGAAAATTTATGACAAAATCAAAAATCTAACTGTGATTTTTCAAACACATTGTGATAGGGCATGGTGTCAACCCCAAACAAACATAAAAACAACATCTTACTTTTGCTTAAAATACAAGAAAACTTTAAAACGATCCAGATGGGGTTTTTTTTGTTAGGTTGATGACTGATAACCAGATGCACAACATATGTGCAACACACAAAGGAACAGTGGTTCTCAGAAGACTCTAAACCAACACAATGAGAATTACACTACTCCTCAATAACATCAGAAAAGCAACATACTTCATACACTTTATAAACTCACGGTTTGGCCCCATTTTTGATGTTGGTTTACAGCCATTCAGTTCTTTGGTTAGTCTTAATATAAAGGTTACGGAGTTCACACGTTCCTAATTCAAATTAGCTTTACTTTTCCTGTGGTAACTTTAAATGCACAGTATGAAGATAGAAGAGTAAGTATTTCTTGCTACTTACCCAGGTGGCATTCCAGGCATAACTGGAGGCATTCCAGGCATCATAGGTGGAACACCTGCCATTAACGGCGGTATGCCTTGAAAGGAAATGAACATTTAAACAACTCCAAGAAGGTACAGTCACTAACAAGTCTCATCTAACAAATTCAGAATGGATAAATGCATTACAGTAAGGTCCAAAGATTGGGTATTGAATTAACATTGCTTACAAACAATGCAATATAAAAGATTATCTGCAAATCTGACCTAAACTTCACTGTTCTCAACCCAACAAAACAGTGTGAGTTTTCTTAGTAGTATCCAAAAGAGTCCTTGTAATTACAATGTGGGATCAGTTTACACTCACTGCCATTGACGAAAATTATTCCCTCAATCTATCTATGGCCTGTGCATGGACTGCCTGGTCTATGCCAGCAGTATCTAGATACATGGCAGCTTTTCAAACCCATTTACGAAACACAATTGGTAGACCTATGTTTAAAGTACTAATCTAACCACATTCCTTCAGTCTAGGGGCAAGCAATTAGGTATCTTAATCTACTTCAAACAAAACTGAGCGCACACACGCGGAATGGAAAACGAAAATGAAGAAACCGCATATGTGCGCTTCACGTAACTATTGTGACCTCAAACAGCCTGTGTTAGAAAAGGCAGATTATCCAGCGTGCAAGCAGCAATCTGTGCTCCTTCTCAGCTGTTCAGCAGTGTAGCTTCAAATACCACCTCACCTGGAGGCATCCCTGGGGCACCTGGCACAGGAGGCAAACCTGGCTGTGCCATCGGGGGAATGTACCCTTGCTGCGGCTGAACTTGCTGGGGTTGAAATGAAGTTGAAGCTGCAGATTCATCATCTTCATACTCATCAGAATCATCTTGCTGTTTCTTTTTCTGGCTTTCTGCTAGACAGGACAAGGCAAATGGTCAAACTGAAGGGAAATCATATTCTATGAAATTAATTTTACCTAAGTATTCTAATTGGAATGAAAATAATTAACATTCAAATCTTAGCAGTCTGTTCAAAAATTCACCGAATTACAAGAAAGATGTCTGAGCCTACCTCTATGTACAGCTAAAGAAGGGAAGGAAAGCAATACAAACTGTCCCACTGAAAAATGGGGATCTTCCCCCATGTCAGTCTCATGCTGCCCAGAGTAAAACAAAGTATATTTCAACAGGAAAGATGACTAAGTATTTGGGCATCACCAGGTTTGCATCATCCCTTTTCTTCCCTTACTCTCAAAACTAAAATTGCCATCCCCATATTCACTAAGTTACCATTATAGCTGCACTGACATACAAGCCACTTCTGGACAGGGAAAGAAAAACACCTCTCAACCTTTACGTAACAGGGAAACATCCAGAGCTGCAGTTAGAGAATCTGAGAGGCAAGACCTGCATCATGCAGCTTGGTATTGGTGTTAAGTCTAGAGAAACAACAGCTAGGTAGGGAGATACACTTTACCCTGAGTTTTTTGTTCAAGTAACCTCCTCCGTTCCTCCATATCTTTCTCTGGAATGCCCTCCATGCCATAGATTTCCAGTTCAATGTCTGTTCTCCCAGGAATAGCATTAGGAACAGCATCTATTGTTTCTTTGTGTACCTAAAAGAAAAAAGAAATTATTAAAAATAAAATTCCTGCTGAGCACAGTTCAGGATGCATTCTATGTGCTTTTAAAGAGAAAAAAAGTAAAATTCTTGACAGGAAGAATCTGTCTGGCCAAGAACTGTCTTGATATGTGCTTCCTAATCACTGCTAGTTACTACTAGCTTCTCAAGTCGGTTTGTATTTAACTTCCAACCACCAAGACAATACAATCCACTCACTCCTCCTACACTCTAAATGACAGCAGAGATCTCTAGTGCATACTCTGACACAGCAGGAATCCTGCTCTTCCAACAGGTCACTGCTGTCTTTCTCTGTTTTTAAGGCTCTGGAAGCCACGAACTCCCACCTTAAAAACCTATTAATTCCAATTCCAGATACTTTTAATAAAAGCTTATTTAGATACAAAACTTCTCACCTGCATGCAATGTATAGCTAATCCAGGTCCTGTATACAGTTTCTTATGACATATATGGCACTTGAAGTGCTTTGCCTTTTGATGCTGTATAAGGATTTTTTCATCATCAAAATCCCTGTTACAGTACCTGTAGACGACTGTTAAGGAAAGATTTAATGGTAAAAGAGACTTTCTATAGAACAATATGCTAATTAGCATAATTGATTTTTCCTGAGGCAAGAAAAATGTATAGGAAGAATCTTCAAGCACTCGAAGCATGACAAATACTTCATGTATATTTGAAATCCAACCTCCCCCTCACACCATCCAGCACTGCCTTCTTCAGACAGGTACAAAATTGACAAAATGTGTGTACACGGTCAGACTGATACTTTTCGATTCCATATTCTTTGACACATGCTTTTCAAGTCCTGCTTATTTCTGAACTGACTCATTCCTTCACTGCATACACATAGACTAAAGCATTAAAACAGAAATACCTGCAAGCCACAAAAACGAAGTGACCCGTAAATATTTACAATCTTAGTGCCTATTTAACAACAAGCATCAGTAGTTGACATCTATAAAACACAACAGAGTTTTTAGTTAGAAATTCCTCTCCCTTTGCAATTATCCAGCTACCGATTCTTATGATGCTGCATAATTCGCTGCAGTCATTAAAAGAATAATCTGGTTTTAAGTGGAAAGATTTTAAGTGAAGAACTTTCTGGACATCTGTGTGTTAATAAGCAAACTACAATTTCCTTTCTGCAAGTCAGCAAGTACTTCAACACACATCTTCCCAAGCAAGAAAAAGACACATTTGTTACTTATTAGCTACTTATTAACGTGATTTGCCCCTTGTTCCCACCAAAACTCGTACTTTAATATCTAAAATAATAGCTAAAACAGAAGCACAGACACCTTATGACATAAAATGGTAAAGTATCTTAGAACAGCTTATAAATTCCTTTACTAAACAATTTTAGATTTGGCAGAAATATTTTAAAGTTGTAATCATTCCTCAATAGAAACTGGATTGTGAATTACTTTTTAGAGAAAAATCCACTAATATTTCTGGATACTAATTTACTGCATCTGCCTCTGATGTGGCAACCGCAAATCTGAAACACCAAAAAAAAATAAATTTAAAAGTTTTCGCAAAATCTTCTTTAACCACATCCAACTCACTTCTTGAATAACCCTATTGATTCGAGGCAAAGTCTTCTTCCGCTAACATATTTCTCTCACATGCCCTGGGAGCATAAAGATCGCCTCACTCTTCCCACGAGCCCGGCAATCCTACCCGGCCTGGCCACGCCACCAGAGCGGCAGAGGCTGCAGGCCAGAGAAGCCGCGGCCTGCCCTGGCTTTACGGATCGGACGCTAGGCCGAGGCCTCAGCCGAAGGAGGGAGTGGGTGAACTAGGCCGCGCGAGAGGCAGGGAAGGAAGCTGAGGAACGGTACAGACCAGGCCACATCCCCGTGGTGAGCAGCACAAAAAAGGAACAGAACAAAGCATAGAACCAAGCGGTAATGGGGGTGAAGAGAATAAACGAGCTTCGGCCTGAAGAGCGAAAAGGAGAAGGGAAAATGGAGTAGGACGGGACAGAGACTCGACCAGACTAGGCCGCTTCCCCC
>VWZE01010410.1:578673-639914 GCA_013396675.1 Eubucco bourcierii
TATGATGTAGAACAACTGTTTTTTCTTTAAAAAAAAAAAACAACAAACCCCCAGAAAACTAAAAAAAAACCCCCACCAACAAAAAAAATTTAATGGATTCTGCACTCAAATAATATTGTTACAGCAAAAATATACAGAATGTCCACAATACAAAAATATTTGGAACCATACCAGAGCATCTTACCTTGCAAATCTCATTTTGTTCTCCTAGCCCTTAACAGGGAAGTAGCATTTGCTCAGTGTTTTAAGGCAGAAAATTACATTGTTTAGTGCTTTGTGTTTGACACTTGGATGTATTGTTAGCATCAGTGGTGTAAGCAAAAGAAAAGCTGCGTAAATCTGCCTTTATTTGCAAACTAAACAGACACTGTGGGGGAGGCAGGAGGCAGGCAGTGCCTAACGTGTCTGTGAAGTTCACTGGAAATGAAGCTGCTTTTGCTACTTAAACCAGACCTGGGGAATGTTTTGTACTCTGTGTTGGAAAGTGCTCTGAAACCTAATTTTTCTCTACTACTGGCATTTCAGAAATACCTCATTAGAAGGCCTTTCCCCAGTGAAAAGCCAGTGATTAATAGTGACATTAAAACTGCATTTACCTTTAAACATGCTTGGTTTCTGTCTGAGCTGTGATTCTTCCTTTACAGAGCTACAAAATGCACTTGTTCTCCTCTACAACCAGCTCTCAGCATCAGGGACTGCAGGAGGAATTCTAGAGTCACATCACAGAGCACTGTAGAGCAGCCACTACTATAAAAGAAATTCAACAGGAGCAATATTCAGAGAGGCTAAAACCCCACAGCCTTTGTTCTCTAGATCCCAGTTTGCTTCCAGAGGTAGCTGGTGCTGGACTGCATCCATGTTCTCCAGTTCAACTCAGGGTAAAGCTAATGGATGGAGCTTCCAAAGTGGTTGAGCTGAGCTTGTGTCTATGAAAACAGATAGACTGGGAGCTCTTTACTCACTGAAGTATGTGTGAAAGTCCTACCCACGATCCTGTGAAACTAAATATTGGCACAACCCAGCAGCTGTCTTGTGAGGTCAGCAGATAGCTGTTATTTTAGTGCACCTCTAAATGTGTCAGATTTCATCCTTCACTCACTCCAGTTCAAAGCAAACCTATCGAACCAGATTTAAAACACAGCCAGCATAGTTCATCACAACGAGCAGGGCCTTGGGATGTAGAATCTCTGAGCTTTATTTTTACTCCAGCAACCTCAGGCAATGATATTTCCTCTGGCCTTCCCCATTGCTCAAACACATTGCTAAAGGAGCAATGAGTGAAGGATCACAGCATGCCATGTAAGTGCTAGGATTCCTCATGGACTGATGGGAGGAAACTGACAAGAGATGTTAAGAACTACACAAAAGTAAACCCATTAGCATTTTTAGGACTTCTCTCCACTCAGACACTGTTTCTGGTAAGCTCCTCTTCCATTGCTCTATTGCAACCCTCCTCCTTCTCCTTCCTGTATTATTCCTGATGAATGCAAAATTAATCTCTACCTGCCTCCAAGCATCTAGGCATAAAAGGTGCAGTGATCTACCTGGTTCTCCTCCTCCTTCCCCACAGCTGTCTGAGCCACTTCTCCCATATCTCTTCTGGGATGAGAGATCAGCGAGAGGCTGGGAGCCAGACCCTTGGGTGCTGTTGCTGTGCTGCCGGCAGATGTCCCCGAAGGAGCTCTGCAGCCAGCACCCCAGGCTCTGCCAGTCTGCATCCCTACTCCTTACACCCCTCCTCACTGGACCAGTGCTGCAATACTTACTGCACAGCTTTTATTCTCCAGCTGTTGTGTCCTGACTCAAGGGCACAAGCATGAAATAGCTTCCTGTAAGGTGCTCTGCCCAGATCTGTACCCTGGTAACAGTCCTTGCCTTGGACTCTAGTGCTTCACCTCCTTACAGTTCAATAGATTTCCATTTTATCTAACTGATGTAAAATCCTGGCAGCAGCTGAAAAAAAAAAATCAACCCAAACAATCACCAAACCCAGGAGTGGATGGCTCCTTCAGGAACACATGGCTGCCTGTGACAAGTTGGAACCACAAATGAGCAGGATGGAGAATATTACATCCCTGACACAAGCCAGCAGCTTCAAGGACATCTGGAGGTAAAAGAAAAGATCAGTTGCTGTTGGCTGTGTGGTGCTGCAGTGATGTGGCACTCCTGGGTGCATTAGAATGTAACCAGATTTCCTGATACTCTGTAAAAACATAATGAGTTTTCACAGTGTAGTTTTAGTGATTAAAAAAGAATATTATAAAAGCTTCATCATTTTGTGCTGCTCCTGACTCCATGAGCTTAGACTCATGGCAGACTGCAGGTGCTGTGTACAACCTGCTCTGTGTATGGGGAGAGATTGCAGCTCTCATGAGCAGGAATTCATTTCACCACCCACAATAAATCTAGTGCTGTTTTAAAGCTTGGCCCCTCTGATCTCCAGGGTTGCCTGTAGAGTTGCGCGGACAGTGAAACAGGGACATGAAAGTCAGAAACATGAACAGTTTAAAAGAACAAGGCATAAGCTCAGCCTTAGAGAAGTTTTCAACCAGTTCACATAAACTATGTCAATCTACAGATAAAGGAGCAATGAAATGTTCCTGAATTAGTCTGTTCAGCTCCCTCCTGCTCCTGAGTATAGGCAAAAATGTGGTAGACAGGCTCAAGCTGATGAAGAACCTGGTGACCCTCCAACTTGTAACCTGCTGCTTCATCATGGAGCACAACACTGACAGGCACAGAAACCTTCCTTGGGGAGAACCTGATGGCTGTTAAGGAGATTTTCACTGAGAAACCAAAACTAAAAGTCACTTGGTGCATACTGCACTCTGGAAAAGTCTAGGCACAATAATCTGTGTGGTTTACATTTTCTACCAGAATTTGTAGTTTTCCTAAAACTTCCAAGGGAAATCCCATTTCTGCTCACCTCTGTTTCTGTAATCAGAAAGGCTGAGGTATAGGTGAGGAAAGGAACATCCTCCTTACATGTTAGCCATGCTTCTGCCAGTGTTCTCCTTGCCCCCCACTCTCCTCCTTGGCTGCTGCTCTTCAAGGACATGATTTCCACTGCTGGGACACACTGAGAAAGTTCTTGAAACAGTGCATGGAAACTCTCATGACTGCTTTGATCTGGACTCAAACTGCAGAGATAAAATGGCACAGGGAACCAATCCCCTTCCTACAAACTAAAAGAACTCTTAACCCTTCCTCTTGTTCTTCAATCTGAGGGCCCATGAGTAACGTTAGCCATGCAGAACAACAAAGGTGCCTTAAGAGATCCTATTTCTCTGCACAATGGTGGCAAAATTGGTTTCTTTAGCAGGTAAGGCTTATTCCAGCCTATAGAAACACTTCCCCCCTCCTCCCTTTCCCTGAGGCAACAGGAGTTTTACTAGTGCATACTGTGAGAGCAGAACTTCACCCTTCCAGCCCAGAGAGATTTTTTTTCCCTATGAGGCAAAAAGCGGGGACACAGCTGATGATCACTTGTGAATGTCCCCTCTAGAAAGAGAGACTCCTACTGGTTTGTGGTATCATCTGGCAGCACCAATAACACAGCTGAGAGAATCAAGCGTTTGGCTAGGGAGCAAACCCAGCTGCCGCAGCACCTGCCAGATGTGGTGGGAAAGGCTGTGGTGGCTGGTGCTTGGGCACCAGTATGCAAATAGAAGAAAGGAGCTAGTCTAGAGAGAATCCAGGCTATCAAAAACTAGGTGAGTAAAGAGAAGAGAAAAGGAGGACACCCACATTTCTGGAGTGTAGTTTGGCAGCTCTCTGAAGCGAGAAACGAAATAATGTAAGCACCTTACAGAGGAGGCCACCCAGCAGCACTGCTTGTGCTACAGGTCTGGTCCCCAGGTCTGTGCAGGCAACTGCATGGACTGTGCTACAGAGCAGTTACAGATTGCTGCAACCTGGGCTTGATCAGTGCTACAGAAAAGGGCATCACTGCAACCAGCTGTTGCTTGGAGCCCCTGAATGTCCATTGCCTGAGCAAGAGGCATCCTCAGACCTCAGTAGTCACTTTCCAAGCAGCTTTCTCAGTTTCACAGCATTCACTGTAACACTTTTCACTATCGACAACCTGACTTAACTCCACTGACTGTAGTGGACAGAATTGGCCCCAAATGGACTTTATGGCTGTAAAGACTGAAAGGTTCCTATCCCATGCTGCTATGTGTGATTCTGATCTCACTTTCCCAGTCAGAACTTGTGGGAAGAGTTGAGCTCCTTGCTAGGAGCTCACTGCAGGACAGGTGTTAGATCAGTGTGGCCAGAAGAAAGTGAGAAGAAAACAGCACCTGATTGTCAGCTAATAAAAACACAATGAAACATTGTCCTTCTTTTTCTTCATCCCTCATAAAGGAAACCCCAGCCACCCTCTCTGGCCACAGCAGGCTGGGTGTGGGGAGAATAACTACTTAAAATCAAGTGAAACATGCATGTTATAAGTCACCTCTAGCTGGGTGTCCACAACACTCTCAGAGTTCCTAAGGTTTATAGTGCAATTTCATTTGACCTGTAGATGAAAACCAGTCTCCACCACTTCAGATGATCAAGTTCTGCTGATTCCTTTGGAAGGTGCATAAGACAGGTTTCACCATAGGCTAAAATATCTTAGGAACCATTCAAGTAATTAGATAGTGGCACTAGTGTGGCTGAACAGTCAGATGTGTTCATAGAAACCAAACCCAAGCTGCCTCATGAGTACCATGTGAGTCCCTAATTAGTAAATGTCTGCTCTTGTTTCCCTTTCAGTGTTCAGCAACATTGAAATTTGTTCAACAACTGACCCTAATTCCAGCACTGCCCTGGAATGTACAAACATCTCTTACAAAACATTGATATGTGCTAACAAACTGAGTGATAAGTGCCCAGGCACAGGCTGCCCAGCGGGAGCCCTGGCAGTGGAGAAACTGCAGGGTTCAGGCCAGCGTTACCTGCAAGATTTGTGAACAAACTGCTCAGCCCATTCCTTCGTGAGATCTTTAAGCATCTCCTCCAGCACATGCCTGTGTTCAAAAGAATCACCCTCCCTTAAGTTAAATATAAAAATAGATCCTCCGTCTTCACTCATTCAACACAGCTGACAGATGACTTCCGCTCTCGAGTTCTCTGCCCCATGCTCTCAAGGAGGGGGAGGTAGCTTTAGATCCAACAGGCTGTAGGCAAAAATATTCCAGAAGATGGCAAACAGGACAAAAATGACATAAATAGAAAGGAAGATCCACCATAAAGTCTGATCTTGGAGTCTCTGCTCATAGTTCCTCAGGATGATGACACCAAGGGTGATTCCAACCATCACTCCTCCCAGGTGAGCCATGAAGCTGGGGTGGGGGCACGGTGGGTAAGCAGAGGGGTGGAATCGCAGCCACACAGCTCTTCCAAATTCAAAACTCACTGAAACAAATAGAGAAAAGTAAAGTAAAAGTGTGGGTCTATCCCTTCTTAAGTCCATCTTGCAGGCAGCACTGCAACCCTGAAGAGATGGAGAGGGAGAAGCTGCCTTGCGCAGTGAGCGCAGGGAAGCTGGGTGGCCATGGCTACATGAGGGCTGAAGCACACAGGTAGGAGGTCTCCCCAGGGGCTGGCAAGTGGTCTGGGTCACTGGGAGTGTAGAGTTGTAGACAGAGGGAGGGAAGTGAATTTTTCCAAATCATTACCAAAACCATAAACAAACACACACCCCCCCAAAAAAACCAACTTGCAACAACCACAAAACCCAGAGTTAGAAGACAATTGTCTGTGATGAATACAGGACCCAGTTTCCCATAACATGGTGTCCTGGGGACACGGCTGGAAGGTCACTCACTAATGTGCATATAATGCTGCTGCCCTTCCAGACAAGATAGGAAGTGCTCTAGGAAACCCAAGTATTTTCATGAGAAAAGCACTGCTGCTTTGTGAATTCAAAGATGAGGCATTAACGTCCCAGATCTTCACAACTGCCACAAACTACAGATGCTGGCTAACAACAAAGCCTCATTTACCAATGCTCACATTGAAAACCCAGCTCTGCATCTGCGAGAGACATGCTTTCTGCTGCCAGAAGGTCCAGCTGCAAGTTCCTACCAAATCTGCTGCAGAGTTAAAACTTTCTGGATCAGCATCAACTCTCAGGACAAGCACAAAGAGAACAGGACTCTGTGTGTGCCAAGGATGGCATGGTACTTACTACAGATCAAGGCAACAGCCATGCGCAGCAGTTTGAATTGGCACTTCATTCCCGACCAGTTCTGGAAAGGAGACAAGGAACACAGTGACTGGCGTGCAAACCTGCAGGGACTTGGAACTCAGGCCCACACTGGAAGAGTATCAAGGATGCTCATCTCTTGAAACAAACCTTTCATCACCTTTGCTATGCCTGGCTGCGAACTTCCACTCAGTGCATGCAACACTGATCAGTCAGTCCCAGAGGGCACAACCACAGAGGATATATTGCAGGAAGGTCCAAGTCATGGTCAATCCATAACTTTGCCTGGCAGTGTTGCCAGTGTGGCATGATCCTTGGATGGCTCTGCCATTCTCTGTTCTTCAGATGGACTGATTTTTAATGTGTTAGTGTAATGTTTTACCTTGAAGCTTCACCTTAAATTCTGACCTCTCGATAAATATTTGAATTTAACCACCCTGCAAATGCCCGTTGAATCAGACCACATCACTGAAATGCACTCAAGTCTGCTGAGCTTTTCCAGTGCTATTGCCTCTACCTCAGGCTCCTCAAAATTCTGCAACTGGGACCTTCAGCAGTAATAAAAATCTCAAGGAATAAACACACCAATAACAAAGATCTCAAGGAAACTGTGTCGTAAGAGCCTGGACTTGGCCTTCTCTGCCTTCAGGATTAGCCATTAATCACTACAGTGGAATAAGAATTTCTGGCTCATAGTCAGAAATCCAGGCAGAAGTGCCTGAATTTCTCCTTTGCCACCTGCAAAACATTTCCAGAAGAAAAAGAGATGCTCTGGGGATCTCAGATGTATGACAGCACTGATATTAAGTGACTACATAAAATTTTGCCTGCTGGAAGCAGTACGAGACAAAGCTACCCAGATTTCCTGGGAAAACTTCCCTGCTCATCACACTGAAGGAATTAAAAACAATGCATGCAAACTCTTCAGCCTCACTTTAATGGCACCCAGTGACTCCTCAGTCTGCTCTGCAATGCACATTACACACATTCAAGTGCTCTGCAGGATCTGTCTGTAAATCACTTCTGTGACTGAAAAAATGCAATCTCTACCAAATGAGTAGCTCATTTATTCTCTCCACAGAGACACCCATCCCTGTCAAGAGGCTCTGAACTCATGCTGATTAATGCTGTCTGTGTGGCTTCCTTCAGTTTTCATCTCCACATAGCTGCTGTGAATTCTTCCCCTCAGCTTCTCCTTGGGTGACACGCTTTATTGCTTCCCCCTGTTGGTTACATCATGTATTTAATTCCAGGGATGTTTACTTTACAGCAGGAATGTTTTCATTTCATTTGGTTACCAGGAGGCACAAGGGAACAGAAGATTCAAGAGACCCCCTCCTCTTCCCAGCAACTTCAAAGCAGCTGGCCAAGGCTCTATGCTTTACCAGCAAACGGCCAGCATCTTGTTCAGCACATGGGAGCATCACATCGGGATGCTGAGTGAGCAGGCTGAGAGAAGAGAGGGAAAGAGAAGCAAAAAACAAACTCCACCAGAATGGGAAAGGCAGGAATCTCAGGTGAGAAGAGAGGCAGCAGACAATGAAGAAGTATAGATGCTAAGGTAGTTATTGCTAAACAGAGATGGAGGAGGCCACCGGAAGAACGACCACTCTGCAATGTTCTAAGAAGCCTGGGAAGGTAACTGGTACAGTCTCCATACACTTCTGGCAGAACCTCAACCCAAAATGTTCTCCACTGTCCCTCTCTGGCCCTGTTGAGTCTCAGTGTGAAGAAACTGTGTCTGCATTGCCTCCCTGCCAGAGAAGGAAACTCTCCTGCTTCTGCTGGCCCAGGAGTAAGGAACACAAATCATACCCAGAATGACTGTCTCTGAGGAGGCACTTCCCAAGTAGAAACGCTGTGGAACAGGGAGCCTCTCTCCTCCTCTGCCAGCCAGTCCTAATTTGGACAACTGCCCTCAGCTCCACCACCTCACTTACATTCCAAAACCCTTGAAGACAACAAAAGAGACTTATTCTTGTCCAGGAAAGCACTCACTCCCTGCTCCCAGCTTCCACAAAGGCTGCCTGCAGCAGCACCATTGTGGGTGTAGCCAGAGCCTGCTGACCTCCCTGCACACCAACACTAAACACAAGGATTTCTGTTAGGCCTGACACAAGTCTCACCACACACACATGTTTTCCAACACCCATACAACAGACCTTCTGTCTCTGCTCTAGCCAACCCACATTATCTTCCCACTCAGAGCCAGGGAGGAAGGCGGTATTGCCATCATTTTTTATGGTTACTCTGCTCTGACATGTCCTGCTCACTGCAGGAGGTTTGGACTAGATGACCTTTAAAGGTCTCTTCCAACCCAAAGCATCCTCTGATTCTGTGACACTGCTGGTACAGGACAGACATACAACCCTGTACCACATGAATCCTCTCTCAGCAAAGCTGCCTCTGCCCAGCTGTCACCCAAGCAGACAGATATACTGGGTTTTGCCACCACCCAGCTGAGGATCTTGGATGAGCTGCTGTTGCCAGGTCCTGGAGGAATGACAATGCTGGTATTGACTGACCTTTGTGAAGTATTTCATTAGGTGAAACAGCAACAAGATGCACAGATGGCCCAGGGCTCAGTGTCAGCTTGGGTTTTACAAGTGAAGATTGGGGATGTTCTGTACACAGATCCAAACACCAATTTCCTTAGCACACAGAGACAGAAACAAGTCTGCAACTCTTGCAGAACCAGTCAGCTCCTCCTTTTCCAAACAGCTGGCAGCCCTTGCAAGGAGAGCTGACAGCCTGGTGTATAAACAACCTGGGATTACCACCATCTTTGGCTTCTCCTGGCAGGCTGCCAGTCATCAGGGTACTAAGCCACCAACTGCAGTGTAATATTCCCATTCCAGAACCCAAAACTGAGACAAGACTCTCAACTGGGACAAGTGACAGCTGGATCAGGCCTTATTTCCAATTCCTTTGGACCACCAGACCTGGTTCACCTCCAAAGAGGTTAGGCAGTCATTCTGGTACTCACCATGACTATATTGGCCAAGTGAGCTGAGACAAGGGCATACACACCTCCAGAGGAGCCCACCACAGGCGCAGTCATATCAGCTACTGACACTGCCAGGGACCCTGTGGGAAAGAACAATAGTTTGTGACAGTTGCCAGCCAAATAAATGCTCTCCTTGTTCCTGCCTGCTTTGTGCTAATCGCTGCAGGTCAGTAGTGTACAGATAAAGGAGGGAGAGAATCAATTGCCTTGCAAAGCCAACTCGCTCCTGTAGCACTGCCAAGACAGAGACTGATGGTTCTGCCCCTGCTTTCAAAGTAGCCAAGCAAGGCAGCAGCCTGTTTTCAAACCTCAGCTGCAAAAAGGCACTTACGCCCTGATTACAGTAACAAGGAAGCAGGAGACAGAAAAACATGTCATGTTCACCCGAAGAGAAACTAGTAGTAGCTCCCATACTGGCAAGACAAACACTTGCAGGGTAAGAAGGAAGTGTGGGCTTGTAACTGAGCACAGCCCTCTGACAGCACAGTGTGCTACCTGCAAAACCTCAGAGTAAAACTAGTTACAAATAATTTGGGTGGAGGCAGCACATGACAGATCAGTCACATAAAGGCACCACTGATAACAACACACCCAAACATAGACTTCTTATCCCAACCAGAGGCTTGGATCTCCCACAGCTTCTTTCATTCCAAGCCTTAACAGTAATTTCAGAGATGGAGAGACAAAGGCAGACCTGGTGTCACAAGGCAGGGATAATGAAGATCTTTGTGAAGAGCAGGAATGCGAAAAAGACACAACAGCAAGTCATGAGAGTACAGAATCTAACTGCTTTGCTAATAGCTCAGCGGATTCTGGGTCAAGAAACCGCTGAGGTTCCACCAAGCAGCACTACTGACAGCTCCCTCCCTCACTGCACGGCCCTGAGACTTCTCAGCTCTTACACGCTGCGGCAAAGGAAGAAGTTAATGAGAGCTCTGGTTACATTTGTAGCTCCATCGTGCACTGTGGGAAGCTTTTGCTTTCCCTTTGGAACTTTCTTTTACAATTTACAGGTCATGGGGTGTGAGAGGCAGGCCCGTGAGGGTGTGGCAACTTGTCCGTGTGAAAAATGAGATCATATGTATAGCAGAAATGAACCCGTAGTGCTAGGTGGGATAGGGAGCCTCTCTCAGGCACTGGCTACAAGCTTTCCCAGCTCTGGGCATTCATTCAGCCCAGCCCAGGGACGCTGCCAACAAGTCCATGGCCTGAGGAATCTGAGAGGCATCCGGCAGCACTAGCCCGGGCTGAAGAGCAGCAGATTCAGTGCTCGCTGCTTTGCTCACCTGGCACAGAGGTGTGATGTGTGCACACAGATCAGTGAAGCCCCAGGGTTTGGTAGATGGATCTGTGTGGAAAAGCTGTGCCTGGAAAGTTGCAGACTGGAGACCATTTTAGTGTTTATTAAAATAACAAGCAAGGGACATTGGAGCTGGTCTGCTCCTTCCTTTCTCTGCATTAAATAGTGTGGTGTTTGTCCAGTTCTCTCTCCTAGCCCAATTATTGTTTCCAGAGTCTCTCTAGTGGCATGTTGGATTTGTAACAACCAGTGCAGTTCATTTTACAAAGGCTTTACCTGCTCATTATGGAAAACATAAAATTCTGTAGATGGAAAAAACAAAGTCACCATAAATCTTGACCTAAAGCACTCAGTCACTGTCTAAGCTCCAATGTGAAGCCCTTGGCTGCTCTCACACTCCCCCTCTGCTTTAGTTAGATGTTGATCTGCTGTCAGCTAACTTTCATCATCTCCAAATTCCTGGAAATGCCAAACATAAATAAAAGCAACACAGCACGAACTAAAAATCAATCAAACCTTGTGGCTTCATGATTAAATGAACTTCCAGATTGCTGTGCACTGCTCACAACCTACAACCAAACACTTGTTGCTTACTCAGGCTATGGAAAGCAGACAGCAGAGAGCAAATGGAGGGAAGAACTGGCACAGGACCTGGAAAAAAAAAAGACTCTTCATGCAGGGGTGCTTGTGATGCCACCTTTTTTCTATGCCTCCATGGGAGATAAGGAAAGGAACAGCATGACCTCCACATGCAAACAGACTATCTAAATTGAGGCCATGCCAAAGCAACAGGTTGTTGGTGTCTTTTTTTAGCAGCTCTCCTAAATAGAACCTGTGTTTGCTTAGATGTTGAACTGTAACATATCTCCCACTTCCAGCCTCCAAAAATGCACAGAAGATCAGTGACTGCTCTTCTCCTACACCCAAATGTCACAAATCATTGTTCCTGCACAAAAGTCAGTACAGACCATGTTCAGCTGCTCCTCCACCTGGGGCATCCAGAGGTGTCACCTACCTGCCACAACTCCAGCAACGTACACGAAGCTGATCCTCGCAGCTCCATGCACCATTTCCAGAGGAACCCCAACCAAGAGCTGAAGGACAACATTGAGTCCCAGGTGTTCTATCCTGTGGCAAGGAAAAACAACAGTTGTCCTCTTTTCTAACACATTGTCTCCCTTCTCTATCCCTGAGAGATTACCTTAGGCAGGAAATCAAATAGCACCTGCTTCATGAAGGCAGATGGCAACACTGGGAAGAACAGTGGTTCCTGACAGAAACGAGCCAAGAGCTGTAATGCTTCTTCCCTCCTTACTGCTTGTTATCTTCTTTAGCTGCACTCAGGTCCTTTCAGGCAAAGAGCTCATAGTATGCTCCATTCTTAATGAGTTTTAATTTTTTTTTTTTTATTGATTTGCCTAAAAAAGCAGTAAGATGGCAGCAAAGCCTGAAACAGAAGCCACAAACTTGACCTGCTTCTGTCTTCTTCTATCCTAATGATGCAGCCTTCCCTGCACCATATAACAGTGCCACGACGGGAAGCAGATATTAAGTCAAGAGCAAGGCAAGCCTAGCAGTCCCAGGACAGTTGGCATTCCCTTAAGACATGTAATGCCACTTTGCTGCTTGTGCCACCTAATACTCACCCTTTGTTGCTGTCCCTGCTTCAACGTGATCATGGTCAGAATGGGAAGCAGAGGGCATTTTCACACCCAGTGAGACACGAGGTGTGTCCGCTGAAGCTCTTTGTTCACCTGCCCTCATTCCCCTTACGAGCAGTAGCAAAACTCCTGCTCAACACAATGGGAAAAGCTGGGCTGAGTCCAGGCTTGAAGAAAACCCCACAGTGCACATCGTGCAGGACCTCTTGCAGCCTGGAGGTAGAGTCTGACAGCTAAGATGTGTGTGTGTGTGGTCAAGACTCCAGTGCAGCAGTTTTCTCCTGTGCTGAATCAATAGTTTCAGAGCAAGTTCTTTCTTGCTTTAATCAATAGTACTCAAAAAACTGGCTTGCCACTTTTCAAAGCTCTGTACATTCACCCATCCTTTGCCATCTGTAGGGTTCTCCAGGCCACTGGCAAGGGTACTTCTTGATACCATACTAGTGACTGAGACTAGTGACTGTGAGCCCTGGGCACACAGGGCTATGACTTTGCTGAAAGGCCATGTCACACTGCACCCAGGGGCTCAGTTTTCTGATGAATGGTGCCTGAGGCTGCTCAGGTGGACCTAAATGACCCAGTGGCACCCTTAATGCATAAGGTTACCATCTCTGGGGGGAAAGAGTGCAAAGCAGCCACTACATTGAAAACCTGCCTTCTATTTTCTACAGGAAAAGCATTGCTCACAGACAGCCATTAGCAATCTTTGCTTTAAGTTCTCTGGATCTTCCCTGCTTTGAGCTTTCTTCACGTTTCCATAGTAATTTCCCATCTCTAGCAGAGAACAACACTCATGGTGAGATGCAGTAACAGAACAGAACCTGAAGCTGCACTGGAAAAAACTGCCAGAAATGCTGCTGCAGGAAACAGTCCTTCCCAGATATCTTAGTGGCTTTGCTTCCACAATTTCTCTCCAAGGATAAACTTCTCTCAGCTCTGCAATTTGTCATCATGGGAAGCTGTTGCCCATAGCTGAGGGAGGTTTACTACCTTGTTCAAGACTTTTGAAGCCACCAGGCATGGACATAATGCTGCCACTGGTTCTGATTCTGCATGTTCACAGAACCTAGGAACTAAGTTAGGAACAACCAGCAAAGGTGTGTTGGTTTGAGATCACATTAGAGTCAAAGAATCCAAGTGACCTTTTACAGAGGGAAGGAAGCACCTGTGGCTGGCACAGTCAACGTCATGAGGTGGCACCTGACACTTGCACACAAAGCTGTGGCTCTTAGTTTTCAAAGGAAGCTTTTGTAGGAGGTTGGCAAAGTTTACCCTAGACTCTGAAGTAACTGCTCTGATCCACAGCTGTCTTAAAGGACTTTCCAGGAACAACCCCATTCAATTCTCCTCCTCTCTATGCTAACAGCTTTGAAGGCTGCACAGTCAATAAGCACCCATAAAATATAATTAGCCTTTGCCAGTGCTGAATGTGTCATTCTTGAAATGACAATTTCATTGATTTATTAAAGACTTCTCTCCTTGCCCGGGACCAAACGAATGGGCCTGAGCATCAATGCAGGTCATTACTTACGGCAGTGTTACAAATGCCTGGGCCCCAGATAATCGACGTCTGCTTGCCATGAAAGCAGGAGGGCAGAATTTACAACTTTGCCTTTTCAGCCCTTGACAAAGCTCCCTCCAGCAGGACCAACACACGGTCCATGCATTTTTTGAATCTTTCTAGAGGCAGAGCCAGCCAAGCCCTAGCAACTGCTGTCTTCTCGGACACCTTCTGGCTGTCACTTGCTCTTCAATTAAGCAGCCCAAGTGCACCAAAGGCAGGAGCAGTCCACATTACCATTTTAAAGTCTCAGCTGGAAGCAGGATAACAATAGACCCCGTGGCATTGTGTTAGCCTCTCATTTGAAAAGGAGAGGAGAGTGATGGGCTTCCACTAACAAATGTTATTGCCCTTCCGAGATTTATCTCTTCTCCTGATAAGAAAGGAGCTTAGCACACAGAACTCAACAACAAATGAACATTACCCTAACTCCAGATACTGCAGCTAAATCATGGGGCTTATTGTTCCAGCAGGGCTCTCCATTCTTTAGAAGGCTACGCAGCTAAAGAGCTTGGAATCCATCACAAAAACAATGAGTCCCCTGCACACCACCTTCCTCTCTCTTCATCTCTGGGCCTGCCACAGATGGGAAATAAACCTGAGAGATTTTTTCAGTTAGCAAGTGAGAATGTCAGAAAACTGCCTGCCACAGGGTGACCTTGCACAGGTTAGGGAAGCATGCCACAGGTGAGTCAATGCATTTAAATGCTGCAAGAATTATCCTTGTGCAGGTGTTTCTCTTCAAATGTATCCCAAAGCCATCTGTGCTTACATAAGTTATACAGTAGAATGCCACCAGCAGCAGCAGAAAACCCAGATGCAGTTTAGCTAACATTAGTTAAAATCAAGTGTTTCTTCCTTTTACAAGCCTACTTTTCCCCACATCCTTAGCAATGGCAATTTCCAGTTCTCATTTTACACAACCAGCTTCATATCTAAGCCAAACAGTCTCCACTTGCAGACTGAAATCTACATTCAAAGTATTTCTGGAGGGCTTTAGCATCCAGGATACAGATCTTGCTGTGTTCAGCAGTTTTGGCTATAATCTTTTCCCATTCTCTTTGGATGGAATCTGCTCTATCCTACAACTTTTATCCAGAGATCTGGGGCAAATCTTGTGCTCAAAGGCAATTACACACCAAGGCAGCTATTCCATGGCAGAGACATCAGCCTGTCTCCCATCAAAGATATGGTAAAGGGAAAAGAGCCTTTCATAGGAGAACACTGACTGATGGGAATATAGGCTTTCTATTTAAGAACAAAGGGGCTTTATCCAGTTTCAAACTATAAACTACTGGTAAGAAGCTTGTTGCTGTGATTTGTCAATGACAGAACTAGAGAAAATTGTAATCATGTGCCAGGAATGTGCAAGGATAACGATCTGAGAAGCTACTCAGAGGGGGTAGAGTGTTTTGTACAGCGATGAACTTTCCTGTGACACTCACTCATCACTATGGCATCACAAACATCACACACTGAAGGCTCTTTGAATCCTGAGAGGACTGGCAGAGTTGAGAAGCACAGAGTTAGAATCCCCACACCTTATATTCTACTTCCAAGTCTGCTACATATCTCCTATGGGATAAAGGAGGATTCATTTTACTGTGCACTTTGCATTTTGCACTAGATGGAACATTCTGTGTCCATCTGGTCAGCTGAGACTGTAGCTCTTCAGCTACTGTTTGTATAGTGTGTAGGGAATGGGAGCTCAGACTTCAAGGCATTATCTCAGTCCCTGCAGAAGGGACAACATCACTAAGTGATGACATACCATGGGCACAGGAAATTTAGCTGACTTTTCCAGCCTCAGCTGGCAAGTCTATCAAGAATACACCATGTAGCTCTTAAACATCAGTCCAACACCTTTGCAGACTTGTTCTACCACTTGCTCAGCTCCTCTAGAGAGACATTGGGCTTCCATTTGGAGAGTTTTAGGAAGTGTGCACTGGTAAGGGTACAATAAGAGGAAGATATGGTCCCAACACTGCTGGGGAGAAGAGCAGCACCTGTTAAGTTCCTTACATTGCCTCCTGCCTTCAGAGAGCTGCACAAGTTTGCCCCTCACTGCCCAACAGCTTCAGATTTCTATGCACAATCAAGAACTGATTTTTAAGAACTTATGTCTGTGCTGATTCTGTCCCTTCCTCCTTCCTCTGTCTGAGGAACCTCAACTAGGGGGAATCTCCACTGTGAGTACTCACCCTGCATGCATGAATATGTAGGTTAGGTACCTCCAAGCCTGAGCACGGAGCTGAGGATGGTAAAGCAGTGCATTCTTCAGGTACAAGGGATGGCTGACTTGCAGCACAAATCTGTCCAATACCACTCCGTTGTAAAGAAAAAAGGCAACCTAGAAGGGCAGGGAGATTTCCTGGTTATCAGATGCTTTCTCTCTCTCAACAGCACTTTGTAGCTCAAAATCATGAAGAAATAAAAGTCAAATGTACAGTGTTTTTCCTCCCATTTGACAGCTTCACACAGCATGGCAGTTTCCTGTTCTGCAGAACATGCAACCCCTTGGTATAAGCCTGCATGCAGTTTTCTCTAGCACATCAGCCAGAGTCAGGGGAGATGAGCACCTTCCTGATCAGTGCCATAATACAGCTTTCTCTGTGCTTTTTTGAGCACAGCACTCAGCAACTGAGCAAAAACCTCATCTGGGCAGCAGATGAACAGGTTAGAGTATTTAACCCAGTTTCTCTTCCCCCTTTTTTCTCTCCATTCACAGAACAGAGGTAACTACCTTCTTTTAATTGCATTCTTTGTATTGCCAGTTTTTCTACAACTGTCCAGATGCTGACGCCTCAAAAAGATCTGTCAGAGTTTCCCAAAAACTCTGTAGTTTCATACAGAGTTGTTTCAATGGTTAATAACTAACCACACTTGGAGGTGGATAGGATCCTGCTTCTCCACTGACACAAGTAAGCCAAAATGGCTATCACCTTTGTGATTCCTCTTGTCTAAGTCTAAACAAGTCTCAGTCTAGCCCTTGTTCATGTCCCAGCAAAGCCCTGGGTGATGTGGGTGGGCTCCCAGAGAGAGGGCATCAGGGTCCTTGCCTCCACAATAGTGATGGTGATCATGAACCAGGGCGGGGGGCAGCAGGTGTAGCTGTCGTAGTACCACTTGCGGTCGATCTCTCGCGGCAGGGTCTCGTAGGCCACGTGCCGGATCAGCCTCTGCGGCAGGCTCAGCCCCGTCTCCTCCAGCAGCGCCTTGCTGCACAGCCTCCTGTTGCCCTGCAGGATGGCCTGGCGGAAGCTGTTCGACCTTTTGTTGCTCATCTGGGGGAGAAGAAGAGGGAGAAACAGTATGAACACAGCGAGGCCTGGCACCACGGTCCGGGAGATTAGGGACAGTTTGGCAGCACTAGAGAACCACCACCAGGCTGCAGCTTTAGGAACCACATGTCAGGATGTCACATGTCACAGGGTGACCTGCATGGGGTGGAAGGAAAACCAGTACCAGGGTTTGCTCTTATGATGCCAGTAAACGAGGTCAGGGCAGAACACTGGCAAGGCAGAGCAGAAGCTGCTGCTGGGTGAGCTCTCTGGCCCATTCTCGAGCCTTCCATCCATTCTCTTCACCATTGGCTATCATGATCCACATTCCTGTGTCTTCCTTCTCTCAGCTCCCCCCACATCATCACACTTTCCTGCTCCTGCCATCTCTTAGGACAGAAGATTTAAATGCAGCAGTAGGAGCACTCACAGCACCTAACCCTTGTGCTCTGGTCCTTGTTGGCAGGAGCTAGCTCAGGGTAAGAAAAGTTATCCCTTTGTGCAGAACAAAACTGCATGAGCCACAGTGACAAGAAAGCCAACTGAAGTGGCACACAGGCTGTCTTAGCTGCTGTAACCCTGCAAAAGGGAAGGATTTCTGCTTTTAAAGCAGCTATCCTCAGAGGGGCAGCTTTGAAGATGGGCAGGCTCATTTGTGCATTATCATCTTACACGCACAGAATTAGCTGCCTACCTTTTTGAGCACACACGTTCCCAGTTTGGATGCATAATTAAAGCAATTGCACTTGCAAATGAGGCAGATGGAATTTTATGCCCAGCCTGCTTTGGGTGGGGGCAGGGGGAGGTGGGGAGGGACACGACACCAAAAAAAGAGGCCTGAAAGAGCTTGCTCCAAAATTGGGATAATTGCTAATTAGCCCTGATGTCAAACAAACCTGCTGCACTACAGCAGGGTCTGTGCTGGCTGGGTCTTTGGCAGGAAGGGTTAAAAGGCTAACTGTGCATAAAGACCACTCTAGAGGGACCTTTCACAGTAAGAGGCAGCAAAGCAAATGTGACAGCCTGGTCCCTCTTCTGAAAGTATTGCTAACTGATCTCAGAAAGCACCCAGAGCTGACCTGGAGAACACTCAACAGCATTGGCTTCCAAGTTGTCTTGGATCACATCAGGTTCAGCTAACAGCCCCAAGGTAGCAAAGCTCAGAGCTTGTGCTCTCGGTGCCCAGGCAGTCAGGAATTGTTCCAAGCTGGACCAAGGTGCTTAAACACAGTCATCACTGCAGGGAGACACCTCCTGTTAATCATTGGAGGAAGGCAAAGGGGCCAGCTGAGGTGACAGCACTGCCACCAGTTCTCCCAGGGGCTGCCCATCCCTCCACAGCCTGTCTCTCCAATGCTGAAAATCACATCCATGGACAGCACTGACAGGCAAATGATCCATTTCCATTTCTTCTCAAATCTGGGGAAAAAAATTGTTGTTGTTCTGATCACCTGCAACCACTGCCCATCACCCCAAGGAGGACATGATCTCCAAAGGGCAGCACAGCTGACTAACAGGGCTCAAGCAAACACAACTACCAGAACGCCACAGGCCTTTGGACCACGCAGTTACTCTGAAGCTAGGAGGTGGTGGGCATGGGAAGAGATGGAGCACTAAGGCACTACTGCTGCTCTCTCAATGAGGAGCCCATTTGGTTCCTCAGACTGACTTTGGAAGACTCAAATCTTCCCAAACAGGGGGTCTTGTACATGACCACAATTTGCTGGTTTGATTTGGGAATTACATTATATTGGTATTTATGAGCCAAGTATCCAAGCATCAGCTGAAAGAACAGTGGGCTCATTGTTGGCCTGCACATTATCATGGCTCCAGAAGCTCAGAGCAGTCCACCCCCTTCTCTTCATGCAATTGTTCTGGGACTTCTTTAACAAGCCTGATGTTGAAGTTGCAGGGAGATGGCTGCAGTAAACTGTAAGTGGAGAGGGAAAGCATCAGTGCAACAGTGCATTCCCTTAGTCCTCCATGTCTGAAGAAAGTTGTTACACAGAGAGCAAAAAAATCCCTTTGGAAGAGCCAGGCTGACAGGACTGGCAGCCATGCACCGTGCCAGCTCTGCTCTTTGGTGTCACCAGCCCAAACCAGAGTCTAGCTTACTGCTACAGGATGGGTTTGAGACATCTGCCAGAAAGGAAAAATTTCTCCTACTTAGATCTGAAGCTGTCTTCAACACTGAGAATGTCAGAATGTAGTCTGAGCCCTCATCATCAGGATGGTGCCAGACTTTGGCCTAGCACAAAGCCCTGCTTTGTCCAGCGCAGAAGCCAATCTAGAGCCAGCCTCAGCTAATCTGCAGCTTGTGCTGGAAGCTGTCCATTCCCCCTGGCAGACCAATTTCTCTGTGGTGCTTGGCTACCTGTACTACTGTTGCTGCCTCAGATAATCAATAGCAGCAATTCCCCATCTCCAGTTTCATGGCTTGTGGGGGGCTCAGGACCCTTTCCAGGGGTTTTATTCACCCTCACTCAAGAGGTTTTGAAAAACATGGATTTCTGCCCATGACATATTGGCATCTTTGAGGCTGGCCTACAGCTATTTTTAAACACCTACACCACTGTGACAAGCAATGTATTCAGCTCTCCAGCTCTGGTCCTCCAAGACACAGAACACTAAATCAGAAGTTAGCATAAGCTCTTTAAAAGCCTTGGTCAGCCCCAGTTTTATAACCCACTCTACTTGCAAATGCAGCCTCTCCAATCAATTTTGCTTTCAAGATTCCCATTTATTTCCTCCCCTCACTCCACACTTCTACAAAATGCTAATGTGGGTAAAGACAGCTTCTCCCAAAACACACAGCTCAGCATCAAGTTCATCTGGCACAGATGTTCACATCCTCTGAGCCAACCTGGCAGCACTTTCCCAAACAGTATCAAATGGAAAAAACCCAAATGTCAACTTCCAAGCCATGGCTTGCTCTGGGGATTCAAGAAAAGTTAGAGGCAGGAGAGACCAAATAAATCACCCTGGTCATGCAGAGGTATACCCTGCTCAAGGTTCTGTCTGGACTACTATTAGATGTGGCAGGTTTAGACCTTTCAGCATTTCCATTAGTAGTGGTAAACCACATTCAGGTTTGAAGGTGAAGTGCAAGAACACTGTTTGCAGGGCAGGACTAACATTGCAGTCAAATAATGCTGTGCCCCAATAGAGTAAGTTGGAAATTCCAAACCCCCCAACACTTCTCCCAGTTTTTGTTGGTGCTGGGAAGATTCCACAACTGAAATGAATCCAGATTTAATCTTCTGAAGCAAAGGGGTTTTAAATCTCTTCGTAACACTTCCACTAGTGGGTATTCTAGGTACATACACAACTGAACCAAGCAGTTAAGCTGACATTGTGCTTCTCAAGTCTCAGCTGTGCATGACTGAAACCAGCTGAGGAATCATGGTTAAGAATTCTATGCTAAGTTCCACTTTCACTGGCATACTGATAAGTGCCAGGGTAGTGCACTTGGAAGAAAGTTCTGCTGCCAGTGCATAGCCAGGGCCTGTGTGCAGCAGGGCTGCTAATTCCCAGTTGCAGAGGTTGGGTTAAAATCTCCTTAAACTCCCCTGGCTCTTTAGAGAAGCAGTTGAGAAGCTGAAATCACCTCAAGAGAGCCCCATTTAATGACACCATCAATGGCATTTAGAGGTCTTCTCCTGACCAGCTTCAGGTAAGTTCAGAAGGGAAAAGTCCCAACACAACGTCATTAAATCAACAGGGCTCCAGCTCAGGGCTGTGCAAAGGCACTGGCTTGTTCTAAGTACACTATCCTTAAACTGATTGCATCTTTAAGGATCTTTCCACACTGCATTGCAGACTCTCACAAGTCTACGAAGGTGTTAAAACTAGAGTGGGCATTCATTACCTTGCTATATTTTTCTCTTCTAAGCCACACACTAAATTTCTACAGACTGACAAAGTTGTAAAGTGAAATCTTCCATCAAACCAGCTTCTTTCTCACTTAAAACATTCCAGGACCTGCTTCGGGCTCTCTGATTTTCTTTGTGGGTTGTAACACAATCCCAAAGTGTTTCCTCCCTTCAGCCAGTCCTGCTTGTCTCTTCACTTACACAGAATACCCTGCCAAGACAGGAAAGCTTCATAGCTGGATCTTCAGCTTCGTATTTCTACAGCATCCACTAGCACAAACAGAACACAGAACTCTGGATAGCCTCCTCATCTCCTTCACTTCCCATATTTTACCTTGCTTTTATGACTCCAGCAATGTTTTGACACAGTAACTGCCCCTTTGAAGACCCAGCTCAACAGCATACAGCACAAGACAGCCTTCCGCTAACAACAGTTCATCATGTTCCAGCCTCTGCCATGAAGTAAGAAACTGCTGCAGATATCTTCCTCTCACCTCCTCCAGTGGCCACTGCACCTGGGTATTTGTCACTCATGAGGAAGATGAGCAGAGGCTGCAGATTTCTTAGCCTGCCTCTGCAGGTTTCTTTCTTTCCTTGGAAAGGCAGAATCTGCAGTTTGGTGGCACACAGAGCAAGCCAGAGAGGGCATCACAAAAACTAGAGGAAATCTTTCTTTAGAGGGTAAAGTGTGCTGGCACCAGCAAAGTGTGCTGGCACTCTGGATCAGAGTGACCCAATTATTGTTCACAGTGCTTAAAAATGTGTGCTGCTGACTGAAAACGAGGCAGGATTAAGCTGTCCCCAGAAGGCAGCAAGGGCAGGGAAAGCTAGGCAGGTGTTAATTCTTGATCTGGAAAGCAAAAGATGTGCATTTAATTAGCTGGTGTATTTTGCTCATTACTGACATGTTGTTTCAGTTTCAAGTCACTGCAAAGCTTCAGCTAAACATTTCTGTTGGAAGCAGCAGTGGTTTGTTTTCCACAGGAACACTGTCTCAGCTTACTAATTGCCCCCAAACACACTGAAGCACCATTGCCTTCAGGGAACAGCTTTAGTCCTCAGCTCTTCTAGACCAAACACAGCTCCTGCAGCAAGTTTCCCTGCACCTGGTTCTTCTTCCACTGGAGAACTGCCACCAACTTTGCCAAAGCTGTAATCCCCAAAGAGATGCAACTCTTGTTTCCCCCCATCTGCTGGAGAAACAGACCCATGAGACGCAGACAGGCTTAACACAAGTTTCACCTTAGGTCCACCTGATTCCCAGCCCTGCCATTTGAATACAGGATCCATAGCAGGGACACAGAAACCTTCGGTATGGACCAGGGGCAGCTCCCAGGGTAGTGGCAGTGTTAGAATGGGTGACAGCCATGTTCTCTTCCCCTTAACTCCATGAGCTACCATCAGAGCCTGGACTGGCTCCACATTGCCCCTCTGTCAATCAAAGCAAGGTCTCAGAAGCTCTACTGCAATCCCTTTGCCTCTGCTTAAGATACTGAACAGGGACACATCCAGAGGGCCACCATCCAGCCTGTCCAAAGTAGCAATTCACATGCCCAGGAGAAGACAAGGAAGGTTGAGCCAGAGAACAAAAGAGGCTGAGTCTCTCCAGAGCCTCACTGGTCTGCTTTTTAGTTCAGTTACAGTTCACACTACATTGTGTGGAGCAGTCCAGGGCTACCAGCAACAATTGCTGTTCAGCAAGAATCCCAGCAAATAACATCTAAACTGTAATTACTTCCTGGCTTGTCTCCTCTCTAAAAGTAGTAAAATTAGTTAAACAGATTTGTTCATTATCTCCTCCTGTGGCCTGTGCTGCTCACAGCCAGATTTTTACTTTGCACTTTTAGTGTCTGTCTTCACAACACAGAAAAGTAACCAGACAACAGAAATGCACAGGGTACCTCCACTTGTGCAGGAAACGCTTTTGGTTTTTCTGCCCTGTCTCAGACACAGGATAAGAAACCCCATCTGCAACTGCTTTCTGCCATTCTCACAAGCCCTGGTGTAGAGACAGAAATGGATATGATTGCAGCATTGTACTTCACAACTACATGGGATGAATTTCATACACAGAGACATCATTGTGAAAGAGCTGCCTGTCTGGTTTTTTCCCCAGCCCTTTCTGTTTGCAGATCATACCAAAAGTTTTCAGCTTTCCTGAATTTATTTATTACCCAAATTATTTATTGAGTGACTCTAAGGTCTGTTCTCATCCTGTAACACTTACAGAATTTAAGGTGCTTTGCTGAATTGAGAACAGGCATGTGTTTAGTGTGGGTCTCCTCAGAAAGATGCAAAGTCCTAGAATTCCCTTTTTGGTGTTTCTAGAAGTTCACGACACAAGGCTTACAAAAGGGAAGTCCCTACCTGCTCGATCGTTATCAGCATTAGCAACGCTGAGAGAAAAAACAGAGAGGTTTTCACATCCCAGGAACTGACCCTGCTTCCTGCTAGGCTCTGTGGGCCAGCATGTGTTAGTATTTGGTTTGGCTGGGACAGAGGTAATGTTTCTCACAGTGCCTTGAGCAGATAGCTCATCAGCTCCTTCCATCCCCATGCTTGGAAAGAAACCAAAAAGAGCTGCTTGTGAGACACACAGAGGAGTTCCCTTCCTTCCACACCTCTGCTTTGACAACTGCACTGTAATGCATCTCTGATACCCAGCCCTGCTCCTCCCCTGAAGGCCAGAGTTTTATTAAAGTAATTTTACCTCTTGCTCAAAGTTTCTGTACCTTGAAGACATTAGGGAGGCCACAAGATTCGCTGATCGTGTCAGAGGAGTACTTGTTCATGAATATTGATGAAGAGAAGAGAAACCACACACACACACACAGACACACTGAGCCATGCATGTAAAACCTCTGTGGATCTAGTAAAAGGTTAGGCCTTTCCTTTACACAGTCAGCATCACTGGTTTTGGGAGTGGATCAATTCTTTCTAAGCTACTGTAACAGCCAAATTAACCTGAGCAGTAAGAGTTAGCTGATGATCACCAAGCACAAGCATGCACTTAAACACCACCACATAGTTTCCAGATTGACAGCTCTAAAGTGAAGCAAATCACTAATTCCACAGTGACTCTGGGACAGCTGCTTTCCATCAGAAAGTTCAAGAGACAAGTTTGGGATCAGGAAACTAGGGAAAAGAGAAGGAGCCCTAAAAATGTGGGATTTTGGAAATCAATAGTAACTGTAAGAGGAGAGAGAATGTAGAGACCATTTGTAAGTAGTTTAATGCTCTGGCATTTGCATTGCCTATTGATTAGAAAGCGCAAAAAATGCAGATGAGGGTGGAGGGGCTGATGACAGAAAAATCAATGTCTGCTTTGCAGGAGTCATTCAATAGCAGTGAAGGAAATTTGCCATTTGCAGAAACCACAGCAGATGAGTGTGAGCTGGCACAATCTTGGGCTCCCCAGAGGAGGAGGATGTCTGAGCCTTCCACCTCCCCCTCGCCTCCTATTACCCTGTGCTGCTCCCAAGTGAGGGAAGGGGAAAAAGCTGAGTCCTGTTGCTGAGCCTGCTGCCAACATGTGGGCTGGCCCCAGGCCATAGTATCTGTAAAGGAACTCAGTGATACCCCTGCCTGCTACCAAGCGTTGTGCAGCTCCATCAGTGGCTGCTTGCCTGGTACTCTGGATGCACCCAAGTGCAGAACAAGCTGCTGTGACTATAAACACAGGGCTGGACACAGAATGCCATCGGCCACGCTGCTTATCAAGCTGGAGCTGAGGAAAGCCTCACCCTTGTTCTGCTCTGACAAATCCACATTTCACTCTGTACCTAACTACAGTTAAGGGACCACCAAAACAATTTGATTAGATAAAACAGCACCACAGTAATTTCACCTTCACACTGCCCACACCCTGACTGAGGTTGCGACCTGGATCCTTGACAGCTGTGCCCTGTTGTCACACTTCTCTGATTCATGTGAAGACAAGACATGCAGAAGACTCTTTCTAAACCAAGAACACATGCATGAGTGACCATGACAAATGGAGGGATCTAATCCCCTTGTTGCCTGCAAGAACACACAGGGTGCAAATAACTTACTCTGCACCAAGAACATATTCAGCTTTCCAGCAAAACCTTGGAGCTGTACAAAAGCTTTCATTGCTTAATGACTTTGTCACATGGGTTTCTCTTACTACTGCACTGAATCTGCTGAGAATCAGGTGGGGAATGACAGAGCCAGAGCAGGGCAAAGCCCCTGGCACGGCCTCTGCTTAAGATATCCATCTTGCAAACATTTCTAGGCTACACTAGGCTATACTGGGCATCTAACACCACAGGTCTACATGTGTGTTGACTCACCAAACTGCCTTGACAAAAAACCAGAGAGATCCCTTCACTAACTGACTCATTACTAGAGACAAAGAAGCACCCAGATGGTGACTCATGCAGTTGGAGAAGTCTTACCTGGGATAAAATCAACATGGTCTAGAAAGACTTTATCTCTGTTGCTGTTGATACCTACAGCAGTGCAAGATGATTCTGCCCAGTTTGTCAACACAACATTATCTAGATATTCTGCCTGAAAGTGGTAAAATCTCTAGACAAAATAAGAGAATCCAGACAGACAGATCTCTGCTTGCAAACAAAGGGCTCCTTCTGACAGATACCAACTGGATACGGAGAGCAAAAGCCTCTAAACTAGCAGCAGCCACTGCTTCATGCTCCTCTTACAACAGTTCCCATGATTTCTTCCCATGCAGACTTGTTTCCCTGGAAAAAATCAGCAGTAATTTGACTCTTGGCTTGAGAGCTTCAGCAAGCTCATGCAGTGTGATGCAGGGACACAGCAAACACCGGTGTTGATAGAGGAATGAGGGGAGAGACATTGTCCCTCAACAGCCAAAGCTTTAAGCAGAGCCAAGGGCTCAGAGCACTCACCAGGTTGACAAAGTCCTGGTAGCAGATCCTCCCTTCAGAGTTGCTGTCTGCCAAGGCTAGCAGGACCTCCAGCTTGTGTGGGTCCAGCTCTGAGCCATGTCTCTGCAGCAGGGAGCGGAACTTCTCGGTGCTGATGTAGCCAGTGTTGTCAGGATCAAACTGGGACAGGAGGGGAAAGTGCTGGAATTAATCACTCCATATTACACACAGCTCTGTCCTCCAATGCCTTTGGCACCTGTGGCAGACCCACAGACAACCCGAGGGCTGCTCTGGGCTTTGGTAATGCATTGCCCCGCAATCACCCAGCTGCAGCTCCCTGTCACTGCTCAGGGACTGCAAAGCACCCTGCAAAGCAGAGATGGGTGAACCCAGGCATCACCATCCACACCACCACCCTGTCTCTACCCAAGCTAAGTCAGCTCCCTTCATGTTCCTTCCCTCTGCACCATCATTTCTCTTGACTATGTCTTCTCTTTAAAACAAACCAGAGATGCAGCCTGTGAGATGGAAGGAAAACATTTTACTCCTGTATTTCTTAAGAGTTGCAACATAGGAATGTGGCAGCCCTCCTCGAGCCTTTCTGTACTCAGTGCTTCTGAGAGTCACCTTGCCAGAACACCTCCACGGGTTCCTTCAGAACAATAAATGCATTCACTGCTGAGTAGCTCTCCGTTTAAAGACAGATTGGGAAGAAAAGTCTCTGTACAGGAAGCAAAGCAGAAGGGCATTTTGTCAACCTACAAGTGACAAGGCAGCCGCATGCCATTTTCAGAACATAAACCAGAGTCATTATCAGGAAAGTCCCAGGTGAGCTTTGGAGTGAATCCCACTGACCAATGCCGTCAGTTTTCCCTCAGACTAATGCCCATGCAAATGTCACTGACCATAAAGAGACAGTTTTGCAGAGCTGTTCGGTCTTAGCTTCCAGCAGCCTCCAGCCCACGCTGAGCCCTCCAGGGCGCAGGCAGGCATCCCGCAAAGCCAGGGCTGGCGCCACGCCGGGCACGATGCTTTTGTGCTCTGCAGAATGGTGGCCAGGAGCTGCCAGAGCCGCGCGGTGGCTGCGCTGCAGGCTGAGCCCTGCCAGCTCTCTGTTGCTGGGAGATTTGTCTTTGATTTCCCAAACTCGGCTGCGGGCACCCTGCCGCTCACCAGCCTCCTTTTGGAGATAATGATATCAAGCTTGTTGGCTGCGCTGAATGGCTGTCAGGGGGCAGGGCGGTCAGGAGGGAGTCTTTTCATGGAAACATTCGGGACATAAAAGGCCTTGGCAGAGCCAGAAAGGTCCTGACAATCCTCGATCTTTCCTGAGTGAGGACAAAAGCTGCACAGGCGCCGAGCCTTCAGTCTGGTGCAGCAGAGTAAAGGCTGCCTGGAAAGAGACGAGGTGAGAAGGGGATGTGGCAGGATGCAGCCTGCCAGCAGCAGGGTTGGCACTGCTCTGCAGCGAGCAGCCTCTGGGAACAGAGCGGCCTCAGGCACGGGCAGCTTGGTGAGAGGTGAGAGGACGCAGTGCCCATGTGCGACGATCTGGCTTCATCTTCCAGCCTGAGCACCCATGTGCTGCTGTGCCTGGGGACTCTGCTTCGGTGAAGAGGAGCTGTCCAAGCTGAGATCACAGCCCCGGGCGGGAGCAGAACTGCTCTGCTACGCTGTCAAAGCAGCAGCAGTCCCCCTTGTGAGGAAGCTGCTGAGGCAAGCGGCTCACACAAACCAAGACGAAGTAATTGACCTGAGACAGTCAGAGCTAGGCACTCTCCCTCACCCTCTGCCAAGGCTTGCTCTGTCCCTGAAAGGTGTCTGGAGCTACTCAGCGCTGGCACTCAGAGCCAAAGGTGGATTCAATCAGCTGTTTGCTGTTAAATAAAGGCTTAACATTAACCCCTGGAGAAGTTTAGCTCCCCTATTCCATCCTACCCTGATGCTTTCAGATACCAGACCAAATTCTAAAACAAGTTCTAAACCCCAGGGGTTCTGCATTTAGGCTCAGCTCTGATGCTTTTTGGCTCTTGCTGGGACTCTCAATCCAGTCCAAGTCTGTAGTGCCAACCTCAGTGGTGCTGACACCCAGGAAATGAAGTGTTACTGGCATAACTAACACCTGAGATGACCTTTCTCAAGGGGAGTCTGCAGAAGCTGGGAGATGAGTCATTCAGTGAAAGGATCCAGCGCTGCAGTCCCACAGACACTGCTGCGTTCATCCTTGTTTCCTGAAAACATTTGACCTAATCAACAACTTACTTAACTATAACTTGACATTTAAGATGTCAGAACCCATCTTGTCTAGAACAAAGCCACTTACTCCTTGGACGCTTACATGCCACCCTAATTCAGAGCCAGGGTCAGAAACAGAAGCATGGGACTGTCCCCATGCTGTGTGCTCATTGTCTGTAGGAAAGACCAAAGGCCACAGCCATGGGGATGTGGTTGTTTCTTCAAAGGGCAGAAGAGATACAGAGCTGAAGCACACAGCGTCCCAAAGCACAAATGAGCTGCTCAGATCATAAATCACTTTTCCCAGATTCTGCTCTGCTTTAAAGCAAAAAGAAAAACATTTTGTAACCAAGAACAAGAATTACACAAATGCTTCAGAGCTCAGGCCCACACAGGGACACTAACGACTTCAAACTTACTGGTGTTGTAGCAGATACTATCCTGTCACTCAAGATGGTTCTATCCATCCCGGTTTGTTGCTGGCTGTTGGCTTTCCAAAGAGACAGGTAGCTGAAGCCTGGTTGATGGCTACAAACAAGTCTTTGCTCCAGGGATGCTTCCTTCTCACACAAACATGCACCAGCACTCCTCCTTTAGCTTATGCTGCTGCTTGTCCCACAAAGCCAAAGCAGTTGCAGAAGGCAGCTGGTGGTTTTGGTACTGAAAATGTGCTGGGGATCCTGTTCCCCTCTTTCACATCGCTATGGAATATTTTCTTTGTGGCGCTAAGTTAATGATAGCAATTAGAAATATGATTGAAATAAAATGGTGAATCTGAGTGGTATTACAGAATAAAGAGGTGAACAATTAACAACTGGCACCTAGAGAAGGCCTGCCTTAGAACTAGGCTACACCACTGCTTCCACAACCTGGAAGGGTTTACTGTAAACCCAGCTGTAAGGGAGTTCTCTTATTTATGTTCCAACAGCTTTTTTCAGCATATATAATTCTCATCCACCACAGCACTCAAAATCCACCCCAACACTGCAAAGTGCCTCAGACCTTGTTGCTGATATCACAGCTAGCCACAAAATATCAAGGGGTTGAGCTGGTCCTGCAGAACAAGTTTCCACACACATAGCAAAAGCAACATGTGACAGCACACTCCCAACCCTTGTGGCCATCAGTTAGCAAGAGACAACTGACCTTTGCTAGACGCTTCATGCATGTATCCATAATGATGTCACTGAGGGCCCCTTGCTCCAGCAGCCCAGCCGAGCACCTTTGTCTCACCAGGAGGACAGCCGATGACTGGCAGCCTGCAGCACGGCTGCAGCCCCACAGGGCTGGCAAAGCCCTGGCAAAGCCTCCCAGTAGCTCAGACAGCACAGTGGTTTCCTTCAGCGTGGTTACTTCTGCCTCTGCCCATGTACTCAAGCAAACAAGCACAACACAACTGGTGCAGGCAACAGGAAGGCCATTTGCCACCCCCCTTGTCCCCCTAGACAATAGGACACTAACGGTAATTTCATGCAAGGTTTCCTCCTCATTTCAATGACAATCACCCTTAACTCCCTTGATCCTCAACCAGGCTCTTAAGCAAAAATGTAAATATGTTAANTCCACAGCAAAACTACAAGACAAAAATACAGGAAGGGGCTCCACAAACTCTGATGGAAGTAGGAAATTTGGTTGAGGAAAGAAAATGAAATCTCGAATTGTTCCTCCTCTTTAATTAAAGACACATCAGCCACGGTTGAGTGAGCAAGTAGGGTGGAGGCTGGTGCTGCAGCCAGACAATGGCTATCTTGGGAAAAGGCAGACACTTCACAGAGCATAGCCAGCTGCTCCTGTCCCCCACAGCAAACAGCTCTCTGGGCCATTGGAGCAGCTGGAGAGTCAACAGCTGAACTGGGCACAACACAAGGATTCTTGGCTGGCTTTAGCATTGCAGACCTGCTGCAGGAACAGAGAACTTGCTACCACCCGTGGCTTCCTCATTGAGGGGCTGTGTCTTGATGTCACCCAAGCCATGAGTTGTCTTTGCAATGGGCAAGGCTCCAAGCAACTTCACCTAATTTGGAAGCTGGCTTTGAGTTGGATCAGTCCTTTCAAGTCTGTCATTCTATGGTCCGGTGGTATCTTCACTACTGGGAGAGACTGGTCTGGCAGTTGGGCATCCTGGCACTGACCCAGTTCTGCTCCAGACTAGGAGGCAGATTTTGCAAATAAATTGTCCCGAGCTTCAGCTCCCCCTCCTACGCCATGGAAATGACAACTCCTGTCTTATTTCCCACCAGAAAGGAGCTATCAATAATGGGCCTGTTTCTGGTTCCCCCTCCCTTCACTGGAAAGGGGGAGTCAATCAAGTGCACAATCTGTTCATCTCCAAGGGTTTCAGAAGCCACCCAAGCTTTGCTGGATCTGAACTCAGACTGTTAGATGGCACAGCCTCCGTAATCTAGAGATGCTAACAAGCTTTGGAAACAACCAGACCATCTCCAACCTCTATAGCCAAACTGCAGTTAAATCAAGAGTCTCCAAGACAAGACATGGAATTGACAGGTTCCAAGTTGAAGGAGACAGACACTGAAACCCTTCCCAGGATAGTCACACATTTTACTAGAGCCCATTCCCTGCCTTTCCAGAGTCCCTGGGGTCACGCTGTCAGTTGGTGAGATGGGTGGGTAGGTTTGCTTCTTTATTTAAAAAAAACACTAAACCACACAACAATGGAGCAACAGAATATATAGCACTTGCTGCTTTGATGAAGATGAAAGTCTGCCTTACAATCCAAATGACAGGGCAAAAAGTAGAAGCTGTTTTAGCAGGAGTTTCATCACTACCTGGTGGTGATGATCGTCTCAGCAACTTAATGATCCTGCTCTCCCTTCCAATATGAGAGGTGCATGTGAGAGGGGAAACCCTGATCCAGAAGAAAGGAGGGACAGTTAAAGGTAAATGCATATCTCTCCACTTTGATATCCAGCTTCTCACATTTAAAAGTCACCTAGTCTGAGTTGGCTGAAGATGTGGGTGAAGCAGCAGTGCTGGCTCCAGTGCCGCATGCTCCCTTCCCCAGCAGTAATGACCTTACCCACCAGTGCCCAGACACCAGCCAGTGATTAAGGGCTGGCCAGCAGTACTGCTAGGGTATGTCAGATTGCTTTGACCTGAGGTGAACCCGTGGGCTGGAAACATCATCCAGCTCTCAAAAGCCAGACTGCATTTAAGCACAGAGGATATCCCCCCAGTGACAGGGCGCTCAGACAGACCTGCTCCCCAGAGTGCTGTGCTGAGAGAGCACAGAGCTACCCTGTTAGCAGGCACTGGGCAGGGAGGGCAGATGGTTCCTTGCCCGGGTTCAGTGTCTTTATGAATACAGCATATAACAAAGTGGAGATGGAGGGAGATAAGATTTCTGTCTCCTTTGAGAGCAGAGTAGCTTGAGGGACCAGGTTCATCAGCTGGCTGGCCAGTCTGCAGAGGCATTTTGACTCTAATTTAGTTCCTCTGCTGTCTTAGGCGCAAAGACAAGGAAAGGACCTGCATCACCACCATCTGTTACCTCCTGCACTTCATCCAAGCAGGCACTGGAAGCATAGATTCAACATAAACAGGAGAATAAAGACTTTCAGGAGCTTACCACTGTTCTGTTGTTAGACCAATGGAAAAAAAGGGCTTTAGGATCAGGTTTGATTCTTAGTATTGCCCAGATTCCTGGAGTGAGCCCAGATACCTCTTGTAATGCCTTGACTTGCTCATCTACAGGGTATAAGCAACACACTTCTGTCTTTGGAACCCAGCACAGCCAGGGCTGTGGAGCTCTCATGAAGGGTGGTTGGTTGATTTCTGCAATGGCAGAGCACAATCAGCAAGGCACAAGGCCAAGCAGCACAGGGAAATCATGAACAGAGTTGCTCTCTGTCAAGGCTCCACGTACAGAAACACTGAGCCCAGCTATTAACATATCAAACTTTACAAAGTCAGTAAAGTTGGACATCACACTGAACTCCTTGACTCCACAGAGGTTCAGACCCCCAGACCAAACAAATTCTCTGTTTGGAAACCAAAGGAATTTTCGGTCCACAGCCTGCTGGGGCAGTCTATCATGTTCAGCCAGCTACCCAAATCCATGTGTCTGTCTCCATAATTTTTTTTAATCCAACACTCTCCCCTGTCCTTTCTCTGCCTCTGAGTTTCTTGCTACAAGTCCTTGCTAAGACACTGAGAGGACAGAGTTGAGATGCACTCACAGGATCTGTTGAGCCAGTTTTCAGTCCCTTGCCATCTCAATGACCCACCAGCCTGAGTGATCCCACTGCCTCTCTCCAGATAAGCCTCCTGGCAGAAGGCTCACAGGAGCCAGCTCCAGTCTCAGTTGGAGGATTACACTCAGTGTTCAAGCCACCCAGAACTAAATTATTCAAAGTATGCCACTGTGCTGCCTTTGAAACCAAAGCTGCTCCCCAGAAGGAAGGCAGGGTAAATAGAAGCTCCATTATCAGCTGCACTGACAAGGAAGGAGATGCAGCACTGAAAGTGAGGAGATAATTACATGATTAATGAGACAGCATGGATGGCAGGAGATGCCCTCCATCATGCCCCAAAGCTTAATGCAAAGAGACATGTTTATAGACTGAGCCTTCTCCAGTTCTGTTTCTTCCTGTTGTATTATTTATATCAGTGCATTAAGACTAATGGAAAGAAGCTGAGGCACTCCAAAACATGGTGGGCTATGGGTTTTTTGGTGCAAATACAATTTTTCATGTTGATCCAGCATTGGGCACTTTGCACATTTGGCTGGAGAGATGACCTCAGCTGCAGCAAGGGACAGGGTAGCTATCTCCTACCACCTGCCCAGCTCTGGTTCTCACATTTCTGAGGTTACAGACAAGATGAAGCCTACAAGAGATCACCTCGTGACTGCCATGACCAATCGCATCCTAACAGTCAAAACCTTTCCTTAACTCCTTAGGCAAGAGGTCTAACATCCTTTCCAGAACTGCTTGTCAGCACTGGTCCAGACACTGTTCTCTGTACAAATGCCCCATCTTCTGCTCTCCCTTTTAAATTCCTCTAGGTTTTAGCACTGCACAATCTCCTGAGGCAATGAGTTCAGCAGTCTAATTAAAATAAAACCCACTTTTCATCTGGATGGTGTAAGGCATTAAATATCAAAAGCTAAACCCAGCAATATCCATACCACCATGACACATAATATTCACATTTACCACCACATAATCATTGTTTATGTCTTTTTAGTCATGTCTTATTGGAGACTCTCAAAACCCTATATCAGTATTATTTACATCTCTCAGTGCTTCTACACTGAGAGGCTGTAAGGAGTGAGGCACTTCATTCAGAGCTGAAATGCAATACACACTGGGTGGGATGCTGCTTTTAATTGGAGTAGCTAACTCAGTAGAAGGCATAGCAGGTATAGTCATCCTCACAGCCAGGAGACAGGCAGGCTCTAATCACTACTGCTAGGAGGAAAATAAATGAGCAACTAAAAACCAGTCTAAACCCCAAAGCCCAACACATAACAGCCAGCAGAGCTGTTCAGCTGGGGGTGTACTTCAGGCCAAGTTTCTGCATCAGATCCCTGCCTACCCCCAGGATAACTCAAGGCACAGAAGCTGCTGACAATGCCTCCTGTCACAGCCCCATCTCTGCTGGCACAGATGAGACCAAAACAGGGCTTTGGTCTTGTTTCAGTTGGAAAAAATAGCATGGGAGATACCAGCAGGAAAGAGTCAGGAGTTGCAGAAATGTTTCTGTTCTGTGTTTGGACAAAAGCCCAGAATTCTCTTTCTCAGATGAAGATGTTGCTGCTGCTGCTGATAGACTTTATGTCCCAGCAGTAACTCTGGAGAGTGCTACGCAGCAGCTGCTGAAGTCAAACAGCTTTGAATAAGCAGGTCAAGGTAACTTTCTTCCAAAAGATTTAAAAGAGCCAACACTATCAGTGATTTTCTGCAAGTCTGGGAACACTGGAGGAACACCAAGATCTGCTTTTCTACCTTTCTTCCAGCTTTTAATCATCAATGTAGCACTTCCAATCACAGCTCCAAAACTCCTGTCCAGAGACAGTGACAGGCACCCACACCACTCCAAAGCTGCAGGGATGTGACAAGAATGTAATGGGACAGAGGAGTTCTGTTGGTCTGATAGCAACCCCCAGCAGATGACTGACACTGGATAATGCAAAGTTGGAGGAGGATTGGTCTAATATCAGCTGGAATAGGCTACAGAAAACAGCCCTTGTTCACCTCATATCATGATAAGAACACAAACTTGGGCAGGTCACAAGACAAGATTGCTGCTGTAACTGATTTCTGCAAGGCACCTGACATCACCAGACCACCCTGTGACACAAACTCAAGCTGTCACACATTCAGTATGCTAAATAGTCTGCTGTTTGACAGGTCTCAAACATATAACCAAGCTAGAGAGCTACCATCACACAGAGATGCCACTAATAGAGTCCCAGGAGAACTGGTCCTTGTCCCTGCAGAATGATCATTAGTGACTTAGAGAAAGCATGAGGTGAGTCTCCATCACACTCACAGAGGAGCTAAAGCAGTAGGTTACTAAGCATGAGCATTAGCTTTTGGTAGAGCTGGGTGCTTGCAAACAATACATATTAGAGTGAAAACAAAGACAAAGCCATCTGGCCGGGAGCCAAGTGCCAGCCAGCTTGCAGGGTGGGGAATGCTGCTTTCCTCAGCAGCCACCCTGGGGAAAACAAGCTCTGTTTGTTACACTGAGTGCTCTCAGTGCCGCAGAAATGTGACCTGCAGGTTTGTAAATGAGGTGACATTACCTCTTCCTTTGGCACTTGGTTACTGCTGTGGTCTGACTGGCTCCACTGACAGGCTTCATTCATTAGCTTATGAAAGAGAAGGTTAAGCAATGACTTGGTCACTGTCCAGAAGAACCACAAAGGGAACAGAAGTTTGGCAGTAGAGGATTCTCTGCGATGACAAAGGTATAATCACATCTAGGGGCTAGAGGTCAAAGCTGGGCAGCTTTCACTTGATAATAGGAAACCTTAGCCTAATCGAGTAAGTTGATTATTTTTCCTACTAACAAATGTCTCGCTAACTTCACCAGAAGCTCTACAATTGAATTGTAACCTTTCCTAGGAGGTAAGATATGGCCAAGGTCAAGCAGAAGACCATTCAGAAAATCTTCTGTCTTTCATTGTGAGAAGTTAGATGATCCCAACACTTCATTCTGGCCTGACTGCATCTTATTAGGGTTCACAAAAACTTAAGCCAAACAAACGCATCTGAAGCCCGAACCAACAACTGCCATAACAGATGTGCAAGCAGAATTCCACCTATGCTGGAATTCAAACCAGGCTTTGGGTTACAACAACCACCACAAAGCAGAATTCCTGATAACCAGGTTGGGAAACCCAACTCATAACTGATTTTACATCTGGCATTGTTCAGTCATGAAGACTAGAAGTTTCCCAAGAAACTCCTGTGCTTTCCAAGTTGAACTGGAGCAGAAAGCAACATTATCCTTGTGAAGAGGAGATGGAGGCACTGCCTAACTCCCTGCAATGCCCTGTAGGTACCTGGTCACTGCAGCAATACAACTGGCTGGTTCTAACTGGAGCCCTGAGCTGGCCTATTAACTGTTACCCGAGGCTCTATCACTCCAACACTTGAAAGTAGCAATTCTGACTTGCATCTTTCCAGGGGATGTAACTGCAGTAAGCAGCCAAACTGCTGGAAGCTGTGGTGGGTCACACTGTTTCTTAGGAGACAGATCCAAATAGGTCCTGGATGACTCCCAGACTGCAGGTTCCCTTCACAGAGAATTGCAAGGGCAAAGTCTGCAGTGCTTACACTTTGCCAGTGTCTGCTCTGTCAAATCTACTTTGGTTTAAGGGTAAGAGAGATCTGTCCAAGTGCCAAAGCTATGCAACCTCAAATGGGAAAACTTAGGTGCATTTTGGGCTTCTTACAGGCCCTTACTGGATCGGAGGGACAAGTACAGGGTAAGGCACAGTGCTTCTGGAGTCCTCCTCAGCACAAGTTTCAAGAGATGCAAAAGTTGTCTGACGTTTTAAAGCAAACCATGACTCTACAACAGGAATGTAACTAACTTCAGAGGAAGAAGTGCTGTCTGTGCAGGTTGCCAGCCCAAGCCCTGCAGCTGGAGCACAGCTGCTCTCCTTGCAGGTGACAAAATGCAAGGCTGGCCCAGGGCTGGCTGTGCCCTGCAAGGTGTAATGTCTGTGTGGGACCTACAGACAATTAATCCCTTTCACATACTCCCCAGCCTGACAACACACTGCACCACAGCATGGTTTGAAATCCCTCTCTTAGTTATCAGGGGAAAGGCTCCTTCCCACAGCATTGAAAAGTCCTCACAGAGCCTGGCCCTGCCTGAGGCTCCTTGCTGCCTCAGGAGACAGCAGGGTCCTCACTCCACAGCCTCCCACACAACAGAGCACTCATCCTGCCTCACCCATGCCTGCCTCATTTCTGCTCCTTTCCTGAGCTAATCAGATTTCCCCATAGCACAGGGCTCACACATGCTTTAGAGAGCACCTGCTCCCTGGGACAAGCCTTTGTACTCTTCCCAAGCTCTAACATCCCCCTCAGACTGGCTTGAGTGCAGTTTAACCACTCAAAACTGCACCCAGAGGCAAGCAGACCTGCCACTGAGTTCTGTCACCCTGCTTCTTCAGCAGGACAGGGTGAGGTCTGCTCAGTGCTGGCACAGACCAGATGCACAGCAGGATAGGGCACCTTTAGCAGAAGCCTGTGGTCTGTATTTGCCATGTTGGTGTCACAGGCACAGGGTGGTATCTGTACTGAGACTTAGAAACAGCAAGCTGTTCACAAGTTCCATTTCCTGGGTAACACTTAAAGCACACGTTCCAAAACTGGTATGACCCCAGCTCAGATGATTAGAAGAAGAAAGAAGAAGAGGCATAGGCAGCAACCACACTTAGAAAAGCAGCATAAATAAAAGAGAATGCAAGTCATGCTCCTCAGGAAGGAGGAAATCAAAACAACCCCCCAAAGAGTCACCTGAGAACTGCAGCCACTGAATGAGGAAACGAGCCAGGAGGGAGAGGCAGAGAAGGAAGGCTAGGAAATGGCAATACTCTTCCTATCCATGCATCATGCTGCATCTCTGGCAAGTGGAAAAACAGTGGAGAAAAAAAACAAATCTCACCTGCTAGGGTAACTAGAGAGACAAATCCACCCCAAACAATCCCACCAGGCTTCCAGTGGGGATTAATTGGCCCATGAAGTGGGGCCAGTTTCTAGCAGAGCATCCTCACCGAGCACGCTGCAGACTGCTGTGCTTCAGATGGTCACAGAGAAGGAAGCGCAAAGACACAAAAGGAGGACTGGGGAAGGGGCAGGAGGAGAGGGCAGCCCAGCCTAGCTGAGACGAAGTCCAGATGAATGGAGAAAGACAAACAGGGAGGTGAATGAGCAAGAGGTGATGAATGATAGGGAGGGCGTGGAAGTTTTACACAGGGCAGAGAGCAAAGAGGGACCTGAATGGGAAAGACTGAAAGATGCCGCTTGAATGGAAGGGGAAAGAGGGAGGAGAAATGAGGCAGAGAGAGAGCAGGGCAGCACAAAGTGAAATAGTGCAGGCAAAACAGCTTCCCACATGGACTTGACAAGGTCTTAGAGAGAGATACAACTAACACAGCATGAACTTTAATCCAGGAGCAGAAAAGCTGCCTGGAGCGGACAGCGTTAGCGTCGTCTGTCCCTGTATAATCCCTCCGCTGCTGGGCACCTTCTTTTCTCCCAGTCAACAAATTCTCACGAACCCAGAGAAGCTCAACAGCAGCCACCAAAGGCCCTATGGTCCCTGTCAAAGCAGCTGTAGGAAAACTGAGCCAGTGACATGGAAATAGCTGAGGGGGTAAGGCACCAAGATAATTCCAAGCAGCAGCACGGGAGATGCAAATGTAACAATAGCCTAAAGGTAGGACAAGCTGCAGTTCCCATGTATGACACAGAAGCCCTCTTTACCAGGCTGTTATCTGCAAGGCCTCCCACCCCTTGCTAAAGCCAGGATAAATTGTTTCAAAAGAAAACTTTTCCAAGCAAAAGCTTGGAGATGTCAGTCATCCCAAGGCACCTCTGTCAATCTGCCTTAGCTTGAACATTGACTGTCCAAGGCTAGCAATTCTACTAGGCCAAAACATTGGACATTACCATTTTCAAAGTGTTCCATCAGAAAATTGCCACTTAGGTTCAAGTTCCGAGTGCCCAGATAGTTTGGCTCAAGCCAAATTCAATATTTTGCTCACAGAGAAACAAAAGGCATTTCCCTCAGTCTTCTGGGGAATTACAAACAAAATTACTCACTCCCTCCACCCTTTTCACAGCTGAGGGAAAAGCAGGCATTGAGAAAGGACACATCTTATTACTTGAACTTCACTGGGAGAGCTGAAAACTGCATACATTCCATGCCTGTTGGGTGTGCAGGTTTAGATAGGCCAAGGTACCTGTTACCCTCCCAGGTCTATCAGACACCCCTTGCACTACCCTGGGCCAAATCTAATTTTCCCAATTGCAAAGCAGACAATATAGTGACTCATTCTAAAAAGGATAGTGTAAGGTCTTAAATCATAGCCCTTTGTGCAGAATGTCTTTCATATTTGTCAGAAAGAGCCATTTAAAGACTAATTCAGTGTCTGGAGCTCATGTTTTGTTCGCTCATAAATAGACTCCACTGTCACACAGGCTGAAATGGGAGGTCACAGAAACCCAGTAAAAGGTGGGACACAGCCCTCAAAAATAAACACAATGGAAAGGAAAACAAATTTAAATTTGAGACTTGACCCTACTTTGCCTTTTCAACACATCAGGAAAGTCAAACATACAAACTGTCTTTTCAAGTGCTGCTAAAGGAACCATGAGGGGCCCATCTCCGCCTCAGCTTGAGGCTCTCATTCTGCCCCTTCTTTTTTTGACATTTCCCATACCAACTAAACTTCATAATAGGAATGCAGCTGATTTCAGGTAAAAACATGAGAGCATCCTGGAGTTAAGAGCACAAGCAACAACCTGACACAAGGACATTTCCCTCTTCCCAGAAAAACAGTGAAAGGGTTCCTGAGAAATCTGGGCTGGATCATCAATCCCTCTCAGGGAGGTTAAAAAATATAGGACAGTAACTTGGGATCTGGCCATTAGCAGCCAGGTCTGTTTTACAGAGTGCACTTTGAAATGGTAATTTGTGCTCTTTATGAATCACAGTGGTGCCACCTTATAAAGAGTTCCACTTAATGAACTGAGACCCCAAGGCAGAAGGGTGAGTTAACTCACCCAAGGTTGCAAGAGGCTTAAAACACTTGAGATGAGCTACCTGTGCTCCAGTACCTCCATGAAGCACTCCTACATTGTGCTTAAACCCCCACTAGTACAAGCTGGAAATTGATAAATACTAGAGGGGTAAGGAAAGGTTAAGATAGAGGTCAGAACACCCCCAATAAGTATGCTGAGCTTAGTGATATCCACAAGCACAAGAAAATATGTCCAGGTGTGAGAGCGTCTCCTGGAAGCAGCAGGGAGGTGAAGAGATGGATGTGTGTTTTCACAGGCACACACGGCAGTGGCAGAGGGGCTGTCAGGGTCTCCAGAAGGGCTGCTCTGCCAGAGCTGACAAGGTTGAACATGCAGTTTCACAGAGCAGTTGAGGCCATAAAGAACACTACTGCAAAGAGACAAGCGTCTTGCTTTTCCATCTGCCGGCCCGGGGAACAGGCAGCTCGTGTTCCACATGGCACTGGGGGGAAGGGAGTATGACTAAGTCTCGGCGCCGTAAGAGGATCAGGAGCTGTGCAGCTGCTGCAGCCTGAGCAAGCCCAAACAGGACTCGCTCCTGCTTCGGGTCAAGAGATCACAGCACTCCAGCCTGCCTCCGGACTTGTGCTTCGGCTGCTTTCCTCTCCCTGCAGTGCCTGCCTGCGGGAGCAGCCAGCTCTGGAAGAAATCCAAACATAGGCAGAGAGGTTACCTGTGCCTGAGGGAAGTGACAACACAAGACAGGTCACTGCTCAGTCTAAAAGCATTCAAGCAGGGTCAACACCTACTAAAAATAAAACCATAAATACACACAGAGACGCCCTACAGGGGAAGGATTTGCTCAGGCAGGACGGCTCAGCACGTTTGGGCTACCTTGAAGCCACATCTCTGGGAAACTGGCAGCTGAATCAGGCAGCCTTGTGCGGCCAGAGGCTGGGAGCCAAGTCACCCTCCTTCCAGGAGGGGCTGCTGCAGCACCCATGCTGTTTGGGACCAAAACTGTCACTCCCTCCCCAGCCCACACCCAGCCTGGGAACTCTGGTCCTTTTCTGTCCCCAAATCTAAGTGTCCCATATCATCAGAGAGCTGAGGCAAAGCCTGGGCAATTTTGTTATGCAAATAGCCTCGAGGTAATTGAGACCGTTACAAGGAGTCTCCGACAACGTTTGCCTTTGTAGTAGAGTACAAAGTGAACTGCTCCTAAGGACAGGGGTGAAGGGGATGCTGCACCAAAGGACAGCACCTTAGCTCCTCAGAGAGATGCTAAGGAAGCAAGCACTGTTGAAATGCAAAACTGCTCTCAGAACTGAGGAGCTGATGGGCAAGGGAGGAGGCAGATGCTGCAAATAAAAGTCACTGTCTGGAAGTCTCAAAAATACTTAGGAAAGCATAGCCACTGTGGCAGGCCCACAGAGCTGTCCCACCACATCACAACCTTTGTTCCAGTCACAGATTCCACAGCATTCTTCCACTTCAGCATCTCAGCCCACAGGGTTCAGCCAGCCAAGAAAAGTTCCCACCAGAGCCTAGGCTGACCGTACTACAAACACCCCACCCACAGCAGCTGCTGACAGGCTCCAGGCTGCAAGCTCACCGTGGCTGACTCTGGTTCAGCCACTCCTGCACTGATGGCTTTGCCTCTTGGTTATCTCAGGATGCTTCAGCCCCATGAATCTCACACACTTGCTCTACTTGTGCTGTANCATGCAAACAAGACTCTTCCCACCCATTGCCACAAGGAATGAATGGAGAGGGACTGAACACCCCCCACCCACCCCTGCCTGGTGGTCTTTTTGTCTGGTGACCTTCCCCACACAAACACAACCCCACAACAATCAGACAGGCAACATAATGTGCTAGCCCCGGCTTTCCCAGCCCTTCAAGGCAAGCCGGAGAGGGAAGAGGGGGAGAGCTGGGGAGAGTTGAAAGAATCTGGGGATGAGGAACAGATAGGATGGAGAAGGAAAGCAGAGGTCTAATTTCTACTTGTACAGTCACATGAGCCAGGATAAAAAGAGTTTAAAGGAAAGAAACAAAAGAAATGTTATCTCAAGTGGCTTAAAGGGACATGGGAATACCAGCCAGTGGGATTTTCATACCAAAACCCACAAATTCAACAACCCTTCTAAACCCCGTGAATATCTTCTAATATTCCCTTCCAAGAAGCCCACAAAATTGAGCTCTGTGTTGCAAACTCTGCTGGTTTTACTTGGCTGTCTTTGAGATGGATTACATATGAAGCTTTGCTTTGGATTGGAAGAAAACCTTTTTGCAGCTGTAGGTAGCATCACCATGCATGGAAACCCTCCTCTGTGTGACACCTTCAAAGCCTAGGAAGTCTGTCCCGACTGGAAAAAGCGATTCATCACTTGTGCTACAGAGAGAAAATGTGCCTTCAGGCCCCAGATCCTCCTTGCAAGGTAACAGCTACCCTGTGGTTCCTGCAGAACACATACCACGTGTGGGAAAGAGCAACGAGTGATACTGTGCTCACCTAGGAACACTGAGGAATATGCAATCCTCTAAAAACGATCTGCTAAGTAAACTAAGAACTATTAACTACGCAAACAATAAGAAATTGTAACTGCGGGCTTGAGAAAGGAGTGAAGAAAAGCAAACTGCTTTAGACTGACTGTGTGGTCAGTCTGTCTCGTCAAGGGATCAGACAGCCTGCAGAGCATGCACAAAGAAGTTCAGCTAAAGGCCACACGGAGGAAGGGGACGGACACCCCACACTACCACCGGGAGAGCCCCACATTGTATACCTTCTGAAACATCACGGGATTCTTCCCCTGCTGCCCATGCACTACAGGAGAAAACAGAGACTCCATGGGAAAGCAAACCAAATGACACAGAAAGAAACATCATCTCTCAGGGCCTGCATTCCACCAGCTCAGCAGGGCCCTCAGCTGTGCTTCAGGGCACTGGAAATACAGACCAAGCGCCTTTACACGGAAAGGAGGCTGAGCTTTCACTCAAAGCCAGGACCTGTGTGCCTTGAAACCCTGGCAGCCGAGGCAGGAACAGAAAGCCAGGCTCTGGAAAAGCACTTGTGTGATTCACAGACACATTAACCACCTAGGGAGCCTGATACAGCAAGAGCTGACATCTCAGCTCCTCCTGCCAGCATCCCCACAATGCTGCTGTCCTTATCCACATCTTCATTACAACCTCACGGTGGAAATCACCTGAGGAGCCATGTGTGAAACCACCTCCATGGGACAGTGCAGCTGACAGAGAGAGTCTTGACAAAAGCCACACACAGCAGCAGGGTGCAGGAGGTCTCTCCCAAGTCCAGCACACCAGGCCACAAGTGGCCAGTTGGCCCCAGTGAGGGGACACGGAGCAGCAACCGATTCTTGCTCCAGTTCACGTCAGGACATAAGCAACTGGAAGAGCAGCAGTGCTGAGTCCACACCCCATTGGCAAACATCCCACAGCAAGGATACTGTCGCCTGTCAATCCCTGCAGCGTTAATCCCCTGAGGAAAGATCCCATCAGCACCATGCTAAGAGGCAATCTCTCTAGCCAGACGCTAACAATTAACGATAGCAAAGATGAGGGAGGGAGGGGCAGATGGAAAACAGCTGGAGCAGGGCTGTGCTCTGCACGCAGAGTGACTTGGAGGAGCTGGGCAGACTGTAGGCAGGACTTTCAGCCTTGCTCAGCCCTGCAATAAAGTCCTGCACACAACCATGCACGCAGCCTCTCGATTGCTGAGAGAGATCATCACAACCTCTCCTGCCTGAAAAGGAAATTCATCACTCAAATGCTCTTCCATGAAAGGGTGCACGTTGTGTGAACTTCCTTTAGTAAAACCCTCAGCAAAACAAAATTAATGTTTCCACATCTGCATGCTTAAAGAAATACTGTAAAATTAAAATCAGGGGAAGTCCTCACCCTTCCAAAATCAGTAATGAAATTAGCATGAGGCCCCCAACGGAAACAAGTGAGGCCTCTTCAAGAGGGGCCAGGATTTCATCTGGTGTTTAAAAGCCCACAGTGGCAGATCTGTACTTATTTTAATGACCTACCAAATCCTTTTAGTTCTCTGCATCCCTTCATGAAAACCTAATAATGAAAAATAACCTATTCCCACTTGGCTTTTCCTGAAAAACAGTATCTGAACAGATCTCCAAAGACAGACAGCTCTGGGCACAGCGAGTTTGGCCTGGAATGCTTTGTTTTCAGATATCATTGCACTTCACATTTTCACAGCTTCCTTGGAATAACATTTGATACAGAAAAAGTGTAAGTGATATTCATAGACAAAAGGACAGCCAACCCTCTGCAACCACAGGGCCTCTCCATTTGTGTTGCTTTGTAGCAAATAAAACCCGAGCTGCAGAATTCCATGTCAAGAGATCCTCAGGAGACTTCAAAATTCAAGCAAACCAGTGCTATGCAATATTAGATGCATTCATTTTTCTGAGCATCAAATTCCGTCTCTTAATGGATCAGTCATCCCCTGCAGCTCCCCAGCCCGTAAGCTGCTGAGGGGCCACTGGAGATGCAGCACAGGAATACTCTAGGTCTGGAAAGGGAACCTAACAGCCCTCATCATTCAGCTTAATGCACACATTGCTTGCACGAGCAGCAGCAGAGCCCACACACCCCAAAGAGGTACCCCAGATGCAGTGAAGCACTGAGCCCTCTACTGGGAGGCTGTAATGGAGAGTTGCCAAAGGAATCCCATCCAATTTCCACCATCTCTCTAAAGCCTGTGCTGTAGTGCATGGACTAAACCCAAGGCCTGGTCCTCACTGTGGCAGACAGCTTATCTGAACATACATTAAAACCCTGAACTATATCTCAGCCCTTTTGCCAAGGCAGGCAGCATTACCAGCTTTAATGTAAGTGTGCTTTTCATCTTGTAACAGCTAGAGAGGTGTTAGTACATCTATTCCTCCTGCAACAGAGTTGTGCTCTGATATCACACCTACAATTCACTCTTTTTGTGCACAGCTATCTAAAAGCAGATGTGAGAGAGCTTCTCAGCAGCATGCAACCCTTCTATCATCCCAGGGAGGTGAATGACCCTCCCCAGTGCCCAATCCAGGAACAATTCTAGCTATGGCAAGAAGAAAGGCTTCTATTTTAAGCATCTTAAAGAGGTAACTGGGTGCTGCAGGCAGAAGGATAGATGTGGGGCAAAGTCTCCTGTAAACTGATTCTACTTTTTCTCAGTTTCTACCAGGCAGGTAGACAGCAGCTTGAGGAACAAGGGGCAATCCCACAATCAAATAGATTCCACTCCTTTTTTGTAGGTGTGTAGCAGCCTGTCCCCCATTATAACAGGATGTGATCACTGATCTCCTTATTCTGTGTTCCCATCAGTGAAACCAACCAAACTGACAGTGAAGAACAAGCTTTGAAGTCCTTGAAGAGGAATTGCTATTGCAGTGTTGAATAAGGCAAATTCCCTACAACCCACAGCAATACAAACAAAAGCCCTAAGGTGCAGAAGAATCAAGCCCTGAAGGAAACTAAAAAGCTCTGAGAAAAGATGAAAGATACTGAACATGGAACATTAATAGTGCTTTGAACGCTCACTGAGCAGAAAACCTTCCCAAAAATTACAGAACTGCAATGAGCAATCAGGGATCCAGGCTGCTAGGTGAGATCCACCCCTCCCAAGAGATCCAGCTGCAGGGCTCACACAGACCAATCTCACAGGTAAGAGCTTTCACAAAGGAAAGACAGGAGCTGTTAAGATGAGCAGTGGGGAAGAAGCAAACACCACTTGTTTATTCACAGGTCTTGCTACTCCAACTTGTTGCTTGCATCAGATGTCACAGTGACAAATACCTGCTCGAGAAAAAAACCACAGGAACAGCAAACCCACCCCCTGCAGCTAATCCAATTAAGACCCGGGATAAAGTTGTAGAGGTTAATCAGATCTGAGCCATTGGTCGCTCTCTGCTGCTGCTTAGTGACATATCCGGTGAGCAACACCAGGGAGATGAAGGCCAGGCAGAAACACCAAGGATACAGCTAGTCCCAGGAGACAAGGGTTGGTTCTCTGATGCAGCAGCCAGAAGAGAGAGTGAGGTCTGCTGAGGTCAGAGCTTGGCTGTCCCATGAAGACTCATCCGGTACCAGGGTGCTGTGGCCCATGGGCTGTGTTAAGACATCCCTCATAGCACAGACCAAGGCTGTGGCTGCCAGGTGCTGCCAGCTTGGTAACCAGGATGGAAATCCACTCAGCCCATGAAGTCGGGGGCAGCTCCTCTTGCCTTGTGTGCCTTACCTTGCTCAACTCTTTAATCCAAGGACAGTCATTGCCACTGCTTTTCAGTTTCTCAAAGGAACCAAGATCCTGAAACCTGAACTTTTCCTCTTCCTGTGGGAAGTTTTATCCTTCCTTTAAAGACAATGAGTTTTGTAGCAATCAGTCCTGAAACTTATCAGGAGGAAAACTACATTTTATACTCTGAACTTGAAACATAGAACATTTCAGATTAAAAATAGCTCCCTTTTTCACTGTCTGCCAGATCTGGGAGGGAGGTGAAAACCCACAGGGACTTGATTTGATGCATGAAAAAGTAGAATTCTATAGCAGCAAGTATGCACACACACTTATTTTAGGTCAAATAATAGCTCTGCAATAATACTTCTCTTAGCAGAGAAAACCAAAGCTTGGGATAGAGCCATGCTAGCTGCAGCTCTGGGGCTGAGCACCATGACAATTCCAGTGTGCCCATCAGACACAGAGCAGGGTGGAACCATTAAAATAAACAAACAATTCTAAAATATTTTTTTAAATCCCATCACAGTTTTTCAGCCTTTAATATGGTTTCTATTTCAAATTCCAAATACCTGCTCCTTTATCTTGCCAAGATACACAATCATAGAATGGCTTCAGTTGGAAAAGATCTTTAAGATCAAGTCCAGCTCTTAACCCAACACTGCCAGGTTACCACTAAACCATGTGCCTCAGTGCCCCATCTACACAGCTTTTAGTGATGAAGAATACACCACTGCCCTGGGCAGCCTGTTCCAGGGCTAGACAATCCTTTTAGGTAAGAAATTGTTCCTCATGTTCAACCAAAACTTTCATCTGTATGATCCAGGTGTGGGCACTGGTCTGGCCAACACACAACCTTCCCCCTGCAGCAGGTAGATCCACATCAGGCTCCCTTATTCCACAGCCATGTAGTGGACAGCAAAGGGACCTGGTACAATATTCAGCCTTCCCTCTCTTCTTGGTAGAGGGAGAGCACAGGCCACATCCAGCCTTCAGCTTGATGAGGAACTGCAGCTCAAACATGACTACTTCAGAGCATCCTATGTTCTGCAAAAGGGCCAGCTCTGCTCTTTGGGTTGATGAGCCACCCATCAGAAAAGAAGAGCGAAGTGGCATCATGTGTCCCAGTGAGCAAAGGCTCTAAACAGAGCTCTGCCACCAGCTGAGCTGATAGATCCTAGCAAAGGAGAACAGGGATCAGCAGGCACAGCTTTAACAGGCAGTTAAATATCCAATGATAAGGGCTGGAGTAAAGCAGGAGTGGTGGGACAGAGAGAGAGTTACCTCAGTCATCTGATTAGGTGGCAAGAACAGGTAGTCCTTCCAAACATGTGCAGGATGCCAGAGGCTGGAACATGTACACAATGTCAGTGAGTGCCTTGGCATGGGCAAGGAACACAACACCAGGACACTCCAAAACACTCCTTCTCTAGTGTCCCCAGCACAACTGGCACGTGAAGAGCAGCCTCATCACAGGAGGCAGGTCTTGAGTGTGGCTGACTGTTTGCTAACACCAGACAAACACTCTGGTGTTCCTATTGGGAAAGAGCTCGTTCAGCTACACCTCACCAGGAACAGTGAGCAGAGGATGACCTCAGGAAGACCACAGCACTCAGACTGCAGAGTGCATCTCTCCTTGAATGAACTGCTTTGGCTCAGGTTTGGTGTGCGCGATTCAGGCTGCTTTAGACTACAACAAACCACCCAAGGCAGCTTTGTGTCAAACATCTACCCACACATCAGCTACATAATTAATAAGGATGAAAGAGAACATTATCCCAGGCCAGTGTGCAGATCCTCACTGTAGAGCTTGGTACATTCTGTTCAGCCTTGGAAGTCAGTAGAAGGAACATACTTCATGCACTGTGCTACATGCTTGGTCATTAAACCCAGGCTTATAAGCCCATAAAAATCACTCTTGCTTGCAAGCATGGAGGAATTTTTTGCATGAACCAGTTTGTTTTGCAGCAAGCCCAAAAGTTAATTAGTTTTCACAGTTTTATTACTCCACATGGTCAAATAACAGCCTGGAGCTTCCAGTCATCTGGAACCATGTAAGGTCCAGAAAATTCTCCCTGTTCTTTTCAGGACGTTTGCTAGGGCCATAAATCAGCAGCTGGCAAATGACTTTCTGCCCCAGCTCTTCTTGGCCACCAGTCTCAGCCCTAACAGATCCCATAAATCAGTAGCAATAACAGCTCTGAGCTCATGGGTCACAGAGGGAATAGGGCTAGAAGATGCTATTTCAGTCACATATGGCAACTCTTTTGGGAGACACTGTGACTGTCACTGCCCTGGGAGCAGTTCCCCACTGCACCTGTCTTGCTCAAGGGGGCTGTGCAGCTTTAATATCCAGCCAGCCTCAGCTCTCACATAACTGTGAAGCTGTGCTGCTGCTCTCTTCACCACGAAAGCTGTTCCTGTCACATCTGACAAGAAGATAAACTGGCTGTTGTGCTCCTTCCCCAAAAGACATGGCTTGGGCCTCTCCAAACACCTAGGAAGCAGTGGCTGCAGGCAGGAGGCTCCCATTAGGTGTAGATCACATGTTCCTTGTGTGCAAACTAGCACACTGCAGCCTCTGGGACACAGCCTGAATGAAAAACACTACAACAGCAAAAACCTCTGGTGGGGGTGCCCAGCAATGGAGACTCCTCTGAAAGAGCCAAGTATACTCCAGTTCATAGAGCTCCAGAGGAGACAACACCAGAATATTTAACATGTGGAAGGCACAAGAGCAATCCCATGCACTTACACACAGGCCCAAGACATTTCCAAACCCTTCTCAGGCCTGGCAAGTCCAAGTGTGATAAAGCAAATATGCATCTCAGTAAAGACTCTTCAGACACTTTATTTAGGTTGGAAGGAAGTTATTTCTCCAGCCATGGTCTCCAGACACAGCTCAGAGACCAAAGACAGCAGCATCATCAGCACCATCTCCCATGCTCTTCATAGAAGTCTCCCCCCTAGGGGCTGCCTAAATGCAAAAGAAATGTTTCTCCAAACCCCCAATGCTATTGTTAGAGGACACACAAAGGGAAAATGTCCGTGCCTCCCCTGCTTGAGAAAACCCAGAGACATAAACCCAGTGATAACAAGACTGAGCACAAAACCAACTCCTCTATTAGTAGCCAAGTGGGAGCAGCTGAGGGAAGAGGCAGCAGTTCAAATGGAAGAAGGAACCACAAGAAACACTTTCATTTTCCTCCTCAGTGCAAACATCAAGGCTAAAACCCAACATCCTCCCATGGAAGCCACTGCCTGCAGTGAGGAAAGATGCTCCAGGCCCACATCCCATTACCTCTCAGCATGAGGGTAAGCCAAGGTGTGAGAGGAGTGGCTGGAAGCCAGCAGAGGGGAAGGAGTGTGGGGCTGTTTCAGAGGCAAGGGGACAGAACTAAAGACCCCCTTTGCCCTCCAAAGCCCTTCAGGCACACACTGTTCTGGTATCAGCCCCTAAAAACCATGCAGTTACTAAACACAAACTGGGCCCAGGTCAGTTGTCACACTCATTTTCACATGCTTTACTAGCCCAAGGCAGAGCACACAGGATCGAATCCTCCAGTCTGTGAAGCTTTCCACTTGCCACCTTTTTTCACAGGGACCTGCCAAGGCAAGCACAGCTGCGTCTCGCTGGCTGCAGGCTGCCAGCAGCAAGCACTTCCACCACAATCAGACATCACAAACGAGTTTGCTACACAAAGCAATGTCCCCATCACCACTGAGACCTGATCATGAAAGATCACAGAGGAAAAGAGATGCTTCCTCGGGGAACACTGCCCTGAAGAAGCACACAAGACTTAAAGTTTGATCACAGCCACAAACTGCTTTGCCTCCAGCACCCTCACTTACTTTTTACCTCAAGAAACTCCAGGGATTACACTGCTTACAGAGTGTGTCAGGTATCAAAGAACATGAAAAACAGTTCCTAGGGGTAAGGTTGATCTCACTTGTTTAGCATCCCTTTCATACATGGTTACTTTTCTCACCAGCCACACAGGGTCACTGCAGACAGCTGTTCCTAAGCAACAGGAACATTTACTAGGAGTACATTCTGTGTCTTGCTAGTGCTAGGGTTTTAATTTTAGAGTTGAAGGAATTTGAAGTCCAAGGGAGACTTGGTGTAATCACAAACATTCAGGACCTTCTCTGCACATTTCACCAAGACATCTTGTCTCTGGTGACAGAATATGCCCAGCATCACCACTAGCAGCCACCACTACAGAGACTGGGAGAGGAGAGGGAAAGAATTTACTGTCCCAAGTACTACAGCTTGAACAGGCAAACACTGAAAGGTTTGAATCACATAAATAACCACAGCACTCAGACATCAGCTTCCCTCAGCAGCCTGCATGTACAACAGGGCAGTAAAACATCCCATCATCCGATCTCCATCAACTTGTGTTGGTACCAAGCTGATTTCAGGCCAGCCCACTGTACCATGCCTAGTGAGGAGGCAGAGAGATCATAGCTTCCTTGGCTGCTGTTAAACATGCCCACTGCTGCCTTTAATTGGCAAATATGCCTTGGTACATTTGAGCCAACCACAAATACAAGAAGGCAGCATCAGCATCAGACTTCCTACCACATAGAATCACTTGCCTCCCAGGTCTGGTAGAGAGCAGCTTTAAAAGCCCTATAAATGTTACAGACATAAGTGATGATAGTGTAGAAAAACACTTCCAAAGTGTTTCCACTCGCTAAGCAGCTGGCTTGTTCCTCTGGAGACTGGATGATCTCTTCCCCTTTGCTATCGTTAGGGAGAACACAGCCGCAGAGCACAAAGCACCAGCTGATGTGCAGAGCAGCATCAATCCACTCTCTGTTTATGGCTTTTCCCTGCTTTCTTTTGAAAGATGCAGGCTTAAATGCTTTTATTGCTTCACTGGTTTTCTATGTGCAAGACAGGATTTGAGAACAATGCATTAGCAAGGATCTCTGTGCCTAACACCTCTCGCCCACATTCAGCTGGAAGGGCAGAGTGCAGCTCCCACAACCTGCCCCTGCAGCTGGCACCGGCGGGCAGCAGAGCCAAGGACTGAATGCTGCTCGCTGTCCTCCTCGGACATTGCTCTCTGGTGTGTGGGTTTGGAGGCAGCTCCATGTGGAAGGTACATAAATGTGTAATGAGTAGGAAACCTCCTGAGACCTTTACAAATCTAGAGGCACTGAGCTGCCAGTAACTCACGGGCTGTGTAAGACTGACTCAGCCTCCATGCGCTTTTCCATGTGCTTGGTGTGACTCCTTTTCAACACTCCAGGAGATGCTACCTCTACCAGCACCAGCTCAGCAGTCTTGTGTTCGCTGCACTGCTGATGTCTGGCCTACGTGGATGGCTTCTACTCCCAACTGTCTGCACTAGGCAAACCCAAGAGTCTGTGTACAGGCTGGTGAGACTGGAGAGAAAAGTCTCCATATAGCCGGGGAATGGGGGCAGCTGATCACAAACCTGCCATGCTGCAGGGAAGGTGTAAGCACAGGCAACCCCAGAGACCTGCATCCAGCTCAAGGGCTGGCTGGTGTTCAGTGTGCAGAGGCATTAGAAGATTAAGGAGGAACTTGGGGAATTTTTGCTGTTGATCCTGCAAGAGGTGGGAAGATCATTAGCGACCTCCATGTAGCTTTTTCATGCTGAGCCATCACTCCAGAGTGGTGTGGCTACAAGCCAAATCTGGGTATAAGCCTTGAAGTGCTGGGACATTGCCATTCACTGTAACAGCACTGGGGATGGACACAGGCTAATCCAGGCATGGTAGAAGACAAGACCTTACACTGCAGAGCAAATGTTCTCTCGGACAGCTATTTGCAGCTCAGTGCCTCAGTTTCCCTTCTTGACTGAAAGAAGGATAAATTCCCCTCCACTCTTTCCCTGAGGCTGATGCATTCAAAAGAGCCTCTGGCAGAACGCAGCAAGGGGTTAATAATCATAGAATCATAGAATCATAGAATCATAGGNCTGGCATTCTTACCTGCCTTCCTCTTTTCAGGGATGCATTTTTTCTGAGCCTGAAAATTGGTTTGCATCAGCAAATTGATTTGCATCAGCAAACCAATCTCCTCCAGCAAAACCAGATCCTCTCCTACCAGTCCAAGTTTCCCTTCAAGTTTGTCCACAGGGCAATGAATTTGAAGGGACCCTCTTTTTGTTTCCCCTCAACCCCATAACCCAAAGTGGAGGAGCCAAAGGGTTAATGCTGCATGACAAAGGTCAGCCCAGTTTGGGGAGGGAGGAGAAAAGGAAGCATTGTGGCCACAGACAGCGGCTCCCTCCGACCAAAACGCCACTTGAGAAATGTAAAGTGATGGTGCAGCTCAGAAAAAAGCCCCGAGAGCCCTGCCTAAATCCCAGGGCTTTATGGCTGACAAAAGCCCAGCCCTGAGTCATTAATCGCATGCTCCATGGCTGGGCCCTCAAAGAGCAGCAGATGACACACGCCCAGCTGCCACTGCCACCCCTCCTCAAGGTAGCCACTGAGGCAGGTGCACTCCCAGTGCCCTCTGCTTGAGACTAATCTATTGTCCTTCCTTGTCCTCTGCCTTTCATCTCTTCCAGCAACCCACGCTGACAACTGTAAATGAGATTAGACTTCAAGGCATGGGGCAGATGCAGGGCCCCTTCTGTGCATTGCCAAGAGACTCTTGTAGCTTTTAAAGTGTCTTTGCCTTTACAATGCACAGCTTGGTGGAGGGGGAGAAGGGGGTAAGTTTCTTGTCACGCTCACAGCAGACAAGGCAGACCCTGGTTTTGGGCCTGGATGCTAATCTGTTCCCACTGTGGACAGTCCTCCCACCAGCACCTCCGACTGTCCACTTTAGTTGCCGAGTTGTTACTTCATCTCCTATTTCCTAATTCCAGTTCTTATAATCTCCTATTTGCAGCACCACTCTACTTAAATACAGACATATGTCCTGACAAACATTGCTCCAAAAACCCAACTGTAGTCCGAAATTCAGACAGGGGCCTCAAGGTTACAGACGAGCCTCAGAGAGACCTGCCTGGCAAGGTCTTCCAGCCAGCAACAACAGGCAGGGAAACTTTTCAAAGTGAAGTGTGATATTTAGCTCAACAGTGCCCCAGTAAACAAACTGGAATTTCTTTCACAATGTGGGAAATATCTTATCCTACCTGTGTTAAAGGCTATTCAAAGCAAAGGGACACATTAACACAGAATTATTTAACTCAATGATCTTTTTTCTCAGCTACCGCTGGGTATGATAGTAGCTGCCCTGGTTTTATGGATTGCTTTGCAATTTCAGTCATGCAGGAGCCAGCCCTGAATTTAAGAAAACTGCAAAGTCAGCATCTTTCTAAGCACATTTTAATGTTTTATGAGACCACTGCAGAGCAAGTTCAGCTGCACCCACTGCTGGTAGTGTCAGCAACTGAACTCCTCCTGGCAAGTGCACGTCTGGTCCACAATATCTCTAAGCCTTGTTTCTGAGCTCAAGTTTTCCATTAGCTGCCTACACAGACTGGGTAACTTGGCATCTCTCTGCATTCCCCATAAACTCCGTTCATCTGTTGCCATCACACCCACGTACAAATCTCAGGAAGGAATCCAGGATTTCTAAAGCAGCTGCAACAAAACCACAGCCTGGATTGACAAGCCATAGGATCAAGGTGCGGAGCCAGTGAGGAGGGTCTTTTTTGAGAGTTTTGTGTGTGTCTATTTAAAACAGGTTTGTTGTCATGACTACGAACCAGGGTACCAGTGCGAAGAAGTGAGAACTCTTCCGTGAGGGCTGATAATGTTAATTTACCCTTGAAGTCCCAGCAGTTACTGAGATGGAGAAACAGAGAAGATGAACCAAGCTCTTGGATCTAACAAGACTAAAAGCCATTCTCAGAAGGCAGATCTGTCCTAACCACAAACACTGTCCTCCTGGATAGTCCTTTTCGCTGAGCACAGCCAATGGCTGGATAATACTGATTAGTTGCAGTCATCTGTAAAGCAGGGGCACCAGGGACATGAAGGCAAAGAAGGGCACCCAAGACCCAAGGACATAGCAAAGCAGGAACAGTCCCTCAGGAGACTGATCTGCAGACTCACTCTCTAACCACCAATGTGGCTTCAACAAGGACAATGAGGTGTTCTGATGTCTGTATGCAAGGCAATTAAAAATAAATCATCTTAGAAGTGTGAAACCGTGAGGACATGCTCCTGGGATTATCACATCTTAAACGTTATCAGAAGATTAATGAAAGATATTGCTTTGGCCAGTGAAGAACAAACGAAGACAACCCCAACTGACTGCAGGGGGGATGGAGAGAGGCAGTGTCTTGCTCTGCTCAAAGCTTGGATTCCACACGGAGACAGCATGGAGTGCTCAGCGATGGCGCAGGCTCTGCAGAAGGCAGCAGATGCGGAGCTAATGTGCGTGTGGGGGTGGAGGATGCTTATGAGCACAATAAATAAATGTATGAATCCCTATAAAAGTTCCTATATAAAAGTGAGTTAGAGCTGCCCGAGGGCCATGGCCTTGTAATAAAACCCACATCTTGTAAGCACAGAATGAAGCAGCAGCTGTATTGGAACTGCCTGGCTACAGCACTGAAACTCCTGAGTCTGTCTGCTCCCAAACTCTGGGGTGAAGTGCTGACTCCACCAAATTCAGGAAGAATTTTGGTACTTGCTTCAGTGGAGTCAAGACTTTGCCCTCAAGGCCTAGGAAGCAGGATGGAATCTGTCTTTTTTGGTCAAATTTAAGTTCTTTTACTTCTTAAAACGCAACAATCTGCAAGTGGCTGGAGACAGTGACTTGAGTCACTGACAGTTCTCAGCTTGACAGATTAGAGCTAGAGCCAAACAAATAAAAAATCCTCCAGAAAGCAGAGTCAGTCACTTTTCTCCCCCAAAATAAACAAGCAAAAAGCACTGCTTTATGACTGAACAGCAATTTTCATCAAGAACTTTTGATTTTTTAATTTAAGATGTTGGAGGTGGCCATTAAAAAAAGCCAAGCCCTTTAATTTTGTATGCCTAAATGGAAGCTTTTTTTTTTTTTTTTTTTTTTTTTTTTTTTTTTTTTTTNAATTCTTTCTCCCCTCAAAAGCAAGTGGGGAAGTGCTGACTGTTGTCATACTCCATCAGCCCAGAAAGACTTGCAGCCTGCCAGCATGTGAACTCCCAACTGCTCTGACACAGCCTTCCTGTGTGCTGCTGCTCTCCTGGAGGCCCTGTGTCTCAGCTGGCAGAGTGGTTATCAAACTTCAGAACTAGAACATGAGTCACAAATGCACAGGGCACGTGGATCTCCAGTCACCCATTTCCACTCCAAGTCCACACAAGGCCAGGTCCTGTCTCCCAGGGAGAGCTACAACTATTCCAAATTTCAACATGTGAGCCTTCTGTAGATATCAAGCCTGCCCTCATGTTTCACATGGATTCCAATCAGAGCTGAACAAAACACTCCCCTCTCCCACCAGCATGGAACTGCTGGGAATAGCAACCTTGTTCCATGACAAACAGCATCTTGCAATTCACTGCAGGGCTAATTGCACTGCTGGTACAGCGCTCAAGGAAGACGTCAGCTCCTTGGCTTTGCCCACAGGCAACAAGGACCTTATTGATTTATTCAGGACTTAGAACTAGTTGTCACAGGTTGCATTCTCTTTGATAACGAAGCCTTACAGACGAAGCTTCAATTTCAGCTGCAGCCCTAATTGAAACATAGCTAATTATTGAAGTTCTGCCTTTACAGCCCATTCCCTTGTTACAAGGGTAATGTTCTGTAAATCCAAACAGTCAAACTGCCTCCCCCCCTTAAAAGAGAAAAAAAAGAATTACATCTCCCCTCCCATCTACTATTCAAGACAGTCCAGTGGGAAATTACAGATTCCTCTCTTTGAGCCCAAGGTAGCTACCAGCCAAGAGCCCCATCCCACAAGGACTCAATGACTTCAAAGGATGCTTGTAGAATCAGACTCCAAATTAAGGCCAGTGTTTCAGATGGGAGAGAATTCAAAGCGTTTAAAACAAACATTTAGCCCAGATTGCCAGCAATTCACCAGTAATTTATCCTGCACCCACCTCCTGAGTGGCAGCACACCCTACCAGCCTCAGCAAACTCAAACACACCACACACTTTAGGTGTGATCAACAATGAGACTAATCCAACTGCCAGCTGCCAGCTTGCCTGACTGTACAGCAACAAACGTGCTGCAGTCCAGACACGTGGCTCAGCAGTGGGCACGGCTGGGTGGGTAGGAACCAGCACTCATCAGGACAGGTAGCCCAGTTATTAGCTGGATGACAACGGGACCCTAGGGTATCAAGGATATGCTTTTGAAGAGACTGCAGCAGAGCTTTTGGGCTTGCAGCTCAGCCAGATGCAGAAGCAAGATTATCACCTCATAAAGCAAGGATGAAATCCCATCCAAACTTCAGTATGGCCAGGATGGTACCAGCACCAGAGTAAGTCCCTTACAGAAGGTGACATTTACACACATGCAACAGCACAGAAGTTTATGGCATCAAGAGAGCACTGCAGTCTAGAAGCGAGTCCTTTAGTTTATAGCTGCTTCACATTGCAACCTGGCAGATGGAAGGACCACAAAGCAAACATGTCAGTTACAGCAGCTAAAAGCATGATTTACAAACTAGAATCCACAACCAAATTCCCAGCAGAAGAAAGCCACAGTTCCTCAGAGCTGTGCTGATTTCAGCCAGCCATAGATGTGACCCAAGGTATTCACCTGATACAGCCACTGTCTTTGGTACAGAAGCAGATACCTGGCTAATTCTGCACCAGTTTAAAGCAGCAGGTCCTCCCCTGGAGGATGTAACCCCACAGAAGTCACTTTAGCAGCTGGGGAGCCATTTCAAAGTGGGCTGGTTTTACAGCAGGTCTCAATTTGCCTGCCTCACAGAGCACAAGATCTTTTAATCCAGAGAGCGAGGAGAGCACAGCTAGCAGCAAAGAGATTCCCTGTGCTATCAGAGATGGCCAGGCTTGGGCCTGCTTCTGTCCCTGCCTCCTCTGAAGAGGAACTGAGAGCAAGGCCCAAAGCAGTAGTGATGATTCTGACTTGCACACTGTCACCCTGGGAATTGGGATCATGGAGCATGTTCCTCCTAGGATGTATTTTAAATGCAGGGAAAAATCTAGTACAGGGGAAATTAACTGGAGGTTAGACTCTTTGCTCACAAGACAGAGACAATACATCAGTTGTTCACATACCTGATCAAATAGCGCTTTCCAGTGCTGAGAGGCAATGCATGAGGGAAGAAAAAGAAGAAAAAGAAGGTATAAGAGCAATGCCATTAGCATGCAGCAAACTGTAGAAGTATATTCTAATAACCAAACAACTTAGTGCCATTTCCAACGTCCTTTTTCATCCCAGAATCACCTACCCTTCCAGGGGAATCTACCAACCCCAGGGAGGTCAGTTCTTATTTACAAATCCAAATGAGGGTGAACTCTGAACATTCATGTGTTAATTCTGTTTTCTCCTGCTTTGTTTGCTTGTGCACAAGCAAAGAATAAAAGGCTTTTTAACTCACAGAGGTCAAGAAAGCTTGGTACATGTTGAGGGGAGGGAGGAACTAGCAGTGGTTTTTCAGACCACTTTCTAAGATTCTTGGCCCAACACTGACCCACAGACCACCATGATGGTTTGCCAGAGCCTTGCCTGCTGTATCCTCCTAACTGAAGCATGACTTGCTGCAAGGTATTTGACAACTTGTCAGTTCTATGAGCTTCACACATCCACATCTGAGAAAAAGGTAATTCCTCTTGCTGCAAAATGGGAGGGTGGAAGGCTGGAGAGAGCCCGTCACAAGGATTTACCCCACAACTTTTGTTCTAGCAGATCTGTCTTAAAAGCTCTGTATAGGAGGAAGTTCCACTTCAACACTGAGAACCATATGAACACTCCACAGGTCCTGGTCGCTTGGGAACAGAAGAAACAAGCTGGCAAATGGCTCAGATTTATGTTTTGCAGAAGGAGGGATATCAAAGCACTTCCCTGACCCACTCTAGTCCATGGGATAGGGAAAATCCCCAGTGAATTACTTAAGGTTCCCTCCCATCTCTCCTGGAGTTGGGGGCCAGATGAGAGTAGAGCAATTTCCACAGGGTAACAGTGGGGTAACCATGGGTTTGGAGTCCCCAGAAAAACCTTGCCCATTTCCAGCTCTCCTGTCTGCAGTGCCATTCAACATAACCCTTGGTTTCTGCCTCCTTCACAGAAAAGCAAAAATTAATAAAATAAGAAACATCAGACTTGCAGAAGCAATCTTCTCACTGTGCTATGTTCAAAGCAGAGTTCTTCCAAGAGTCCTGGAAGAACGTTTTATATGGTAGACAGACCTAAAGCAGACCCGACTGGAGAGACAGTGGTATACCAGGCCACTGACTTCCACTTCACCAACTAAATTGTTGGGTCCCTCCTCCCCATGCCTCTGTTCACTTAAAACCTCCCATTTATCATCATAAATCAGCACAACACTTTAAACAGAACATATTGGGATTCCCTGAATTCTGTCTTTGTGGAACACTGCTCCAATAGTTAAAATGACATCCCAGCTGAGCTGTTACAAAGCTGTGCCAGTCAAACCTCCACTGCCTAATACTGCGGTGGTTAATAACACATAAAGAACCGACCTTGTGTCACTTCTTGCTGGCCAAGCCAGAGAGCTTACATCAAGCTTTCAAATGCAGTAACAATCACAGAAAATCACCTCCAGATAGGTCTCACGGGGACACACTCCTAGCACAGAACAGTTTGAGTTTTCAGAGATGATGCTCTGTAGCCTGCTTGATTCAGCAGGAAATCTTGGCTGAGGAGGAGGAGGAGGAGGGGGACATTTACACCACTTCCTGCTGCTCCAACTTGCAGGTGATATACAATACCTCAGGCTTCTGTCACATCATCTACTACCAGGTCTCATCAGCTTCCTATAACCAATGCAACTGCAGGCTCTAGCTTCTTTTGTTGATTACAGAAAACAAGGTATCAGAGTCAAATAACAACGCAGCTCCCAGTGTAAGAGCAAGACACTGCGAGCTGGACCAGACCCAGACTGTCCTACTTCAAGGTCAGGCAGCAAGTCAGCAGCAGAACTAGAATGAGAATCTAAGCTTCACCAAGGAAAGCTCCCAGTCTCTCTCTTATCTCAGGAGCCAAATCCAGCCCGGCACCCACCACCTCAGCATCTCCTGGGCCCCTGGCAAGACTGAATTGCTAATGGCTGCATGCGTGTGGAGAGTGGAGCAGCTCCGAGGGGCCCACGTGCATCACCACAGGAAATCTTTCTTGTAGACCACGCAGACAAGCAAAACATTTGTCGGGGAAGAAAAGGTCACAGCCTGAGGTAATCAAGCACTGCTATTTGGAAACGTGGACCAAGAAAGCTCCTGGAAAACCACCCCTTCCAAGTGAAAGCCACACATGCTCCAGGCATGTTCCTCTTAGGACTGCCTGGCAGTGGTGCAGCAAAGGTCAGCTGCATCACACGTTCCCTCCCGAGCTTACGGCGCTCAGGAACAGCCTGGGGAATGCAGCTCCACCAGGCAACTGCACTTCCTCTGCTACCCTCTGGGAGGAAAATCCAACAGCAACCAAATTCTAGATGACTGAGAAGGGCTGCGGGTGAGAAACAAGCACAGCCCCTGGCAGGTTCCGCCAGCAGTGTCACAGAAGCAGAGGATAAAGGGGATGTGCCGCTGCTGGAGGCTTAGTTCACAAGGGTCCCTTTCACACCGGTGAAGACTCGGAGTCACAGCCCACTTCAGAAAGACGTTCGGTACCACTGTCTTTGTAGGCAGGAATAGAGCCTGCGCTTGCCTCTGCAGACCCAGCACTTTGCACAGTCCTCATCCCAGCAGAGTTTTCTGGGAAGGAGAGCTGTGAGCAGTGCTGGGATGCACCAGGAATGGAGGCTCTGCTCCCAGACAGGTGCACAGCTTCTTCCTGCCTTCGGGACTGTTAGATGCAGAAGTACTGCCTCAGCTCTGCAGACTTTGCTGCTCAGCCCCGCAGAGGCAGATTCAGAGCACACAGGACCACTTGGCTGAGCAGAGGCAGAGACACGGTGCCAAGTGATCCCATCCTCAGGTGCAATCAGAGCTCAGAGGGTGGAGAGAAGCTATCAGCCCTGCCGAGCCAGGGAGAAAAAAAAAAACTTCCTCGGATGTTTGTTGGTCAGGGAATGGAGGATGGAATAGGCTCCCGAGAGCAGGAACGTTTCACATCTGTCACCCTCCGAGTGGCTGGGGCTTTGAAAAAGCTCTGTCCCCAAGCCGAGGCGTCAGCCCTTCTCCCGCCTCTAGAGACGCCTCTACACAGCCCCAGTCCGTCCGGCTGCAGCCCGCCGTGAGCCAGCATCTCCACGCCGGTCTCCAGACCGGAGCCTGCCCGAGCTGCTGCCGCCAGGGCTTTCCGGGCTGAGGCAGGGACAAGGCAACTGCGGCTCCGGGAACGGAGACAGCCCAGCGGTTACCGGAGCCCGCAGACATCCGGTGACGAGGAGAGCGCAGGGCGGCGGGGACAGCGGCTTTGCCGTCACCCCCGAGGGTCACCAGCCCCATTCCCCTCCCAGCCCGCACTCCAGATATAAATAGCTTGAGCCGATTAACCTGGTCCGATTGGAAGGCACGGAGCAAAGGAAACTTACATCCTCTGCGGCCATAGGTAGGACATCCTCAGAGTCCAGCACCTCGATTTCTTCCGCCTCCGAGCTGGCAGCCACAGCAGGGGAAGAGCTGGCGTGAGGCTCCGGCAGCTTGTCTCCCATGCTTGGAAACGGTCCCCTCCAGCCCCCGCCCCCCCCTTCTCCCCAGATCCTTAAAGAAATTAAACCTCGCTGCCGCTTGGCAAACTTTCAAGCGCAGCCCAGCCTGCCTTCATGCCTCCCGCAGCCGGCAGGGGAGGGAATCCTCCATCCAGGGACATCCAATTAGCGCGGGTAGCACCGGCGGGCGGCATCCCGGCGGCCGGCTCCGGTCGGGGCAGCTCAGCCCTCCCCGCACCGCCTCGGACAACTCGCCTCCTCCCGCCGCCCCCGAGCCATGCCCGGGGGTGGGCTGCCCTTCCCGGAGCGGGGGAGCTGCGCGGCCCCGGGAGCTCTCGGAGGCAGAGCCCAGAGCTGCAGCAGCACGTCCGAGGATGCGGGCTGGGCGGTAACAGGGCGGGGAGGGAACCCCGGAGCGACCCTGCCCGCGACCGGGCACCGCCTCCCTCCCGGGAGCGGCCCTGCGGGCACCGGACAGCCCCTGCGGCAGGTCCCAGCTCTCTCCCGCTCCGGTGCCGCTCTTAGGTGCTGGCCATAGCTGTCTTGCCCCTCCGGGGCTCCCGAGCCAGTGCGGGCAGGTAACCGAGGTGCCGGGCTACGGGGGCTTTTGAAGCCAACTTCCCTGCCCCGGAGAGTCTCGCAGCGAGTGAGTCACATTTTTAAGCCCAATGGTTTGCTCCTATGTGTCAAGATTGGTATCTTAACCATCTGGAGCCTGAATCAGGAACTTGAGGAATGCCTTGACTGAAGACACAAATCCAGCAGTTTTAGCTTCTCCAAATGCAGTGCAGAAACAGCAGGCTAGCAGCGGGAGGGCAGCGGAGCCAGGCTAAGCCACATACTGCCAGCGCCTCCACTCCCTGCGCCACCGGCAGCCAGAGCCAGGGCAGAGGGTCTGGCACCGCAGAGCTCTAGCAGCAGAGCAGGCACACCCTAGCCACAAGGACAGAGCCAAACTGGAAGCCCCTCTCTCCTCTACAAATTTCTTTAGACAGAGCACACACACACACACACGAAAAAGGAAAAAA
>VWZE01010410.1:639933-747893 GCA_013396675.1 Eubucco bourcierii
ACAACCACAAAAAAAAAAAAAAAAAAAAAAAAAAATCCAGGCAGACTACGAACAGGAATGGGCTCTTCCATCCATCAGAGATTGTCTCTCTCTCATTCACAGCTGTCATGAACTCCAGACTGCATCTTATTTTCATCTGGATCTAATTTGTCCCATGGTGTTGGGACACCACACAGAGCCATGCTCTGAGCCACTGGGTCCTAGCTTCTGAGTTCTGCATGAAAAGGAGAATGATGCCAAACTCTTTTCATATGCCCACATGAGCTACAGCTATAAGGTAACAGCAGGTCTCTACATCTCAGCACCCTGCATGGCTGACACTCACTTAAGGTCAAGGTCAAGGTCAAGGTCAAGATCAGTCCACACAGCTGAGAAAGGTCAGGTGAGGGGAAGGATTTCCTCTGTCACCTGATCTGATTCCTTGGAAAGGACATCAGAACTCAATCCTGCAAATAGCATGTGGGGAACAAACAAAATAGTGAAGGTGATAATCATATCCTGTACTGCTGTCTGGCTGCCCCCTCCTCAACAAACACTAGAAAGGAATCTTATCTTCAGGGAGTGCTACAGTAAAAAACTTCCCTCCGTTGGAGGTTCTGAGCCTGGCAGGTCACAATCTGAGCCAGAAAAGATTTGTTAAAGAAATGTCCCCTGCAGTACTTTCAAGATTTTGCCTAAACTTCTAAAGCAAGTGCAGGAAGTAAACCCAGGGCCTTTGGACATGAGCAAAACTTTTCTACCTCAAGAGTCAGGTAGGAAAATGACAACAGAAGAAAACCCTTCAGGGGTCTCCACTACAACTGATAAACAAGGCAGTTTCTCTCATCTTCATGACCCAACCTGTCATCAATTAAACAGAGCAGACCTGCTCTAGGGTTAAAGGGGTTCAGCACAGCATCTGCTTCTCACTTCTCTAAAGCCTCTCCAGCTTGTTCTTCCAAAGCCTGAGATCAGGCTACCAAAAGCAGTGCTTTTGAGAAGCACTCATCCACTTTGCTCATACAGCACCACCCCTGCCAAAATATTCCAGGCACTAAACAGCTATTCCACCAACAATCTCGTTTTGATTAAAAAACTAAACCTCATCAAAACTTCCAAACAGATGGGTAAGCAAAAATCTGCTATGCCAACAGAAAGAAACAGCAATGATTTGAAGATGTCTTTAGGGAGGTGAATTTTTAAAGTAGAGAGAGAATAAATGAGCTGAATTTCGGGGGTAACAGGTTCCACACAGCTGGGGATTGCCATGCCGAGAGCTCTGTACCGGCTCTGGTTCCAAATGCCAGCGGGAAAAAGCTAACTGTGAAGTCTAACACAAACACAAGAAACCACAGGGAGAACCCCCAAACCCTTAACACCAAACTCCCACTGAACAGGAAAACTGCTGCAAAATCACAAGTTCTTTTTTCTCCTCTAAGGAATGCTTCTCACTAGTGGTAATGATAGGATTTGGTTGGGTTTTTTTTTTTTTCAGGGAAATATCTCTGCACATTGCACATATGAGCTAGTGCTCTGCTGTAATTGTCACAGAAAGGAAATTAACAGTATCCTAATGAGGAGTTTTGTTACAGACAAATTATCATCTTTTCAGTCTGTGTGAGCCTCTTAATTTAGACTGTCATTTCTCCCCACTGCATACCATGGTGACTTTAGCCTGGAAAATAGTAATTGCTCAAGGAACTAGGGACCTGCAGGCCACCATAGAGCAGATGCAGATGGAACACAGAAGGGCTTCAGGAGAAACTTTGACAGAAAGAACTTAAGATAATAAATCCCAATTCACTTTCACATTGTCACATAGGCAACCTTTTCCTAGTGCTGGCACTGAACTGGAGATTTCTGTCCTTCCTGCACTGCAAGTGGCTAAAAAGGTCAGCTCATGAATATGTAAGAAAAAGCCCTCCAAAGCAGGGACCCAGCCAACATCTGTCAGCTAAGCCTTCTGGAGCAAATCAAAGGAGTTTGATCAAGGGTCTTGTTTCTAACCAAAGTACCCCCAAGGGGCTTTTACTAAACTGCCCACCTCACAATTCATACTAACTGGAGTAGCCTACCCAGTCTGATTACTGTACCAGAGCTCAGCCAGCCCTGGGAGGAAACTGCTAAGACAAATGCAATATTTTGGATCAGTGGCAAAGCCACTGCACCCAAACACAACCTTGGCAAGCAGTTAGACAGCACATTCAAATTGGGACTGGATCAGACCAGTCACGTTAACCCCATCAGGCTTAAAGGCCCACAGATGGTATGAGACTGAGGCTTCAACTCAGCCCCAAAGGTTAACAGTGGCAAAGGGCTCTTTCACAGTATCCGTGATACTCTGTATGGGACAAGCTCACCTTTTAGGATCAATATGATTTAGATTCTGTGTGCTGCCTTTTGGCTTCTCCCTGATTCATGGATAATCACTCTCCTGAAGTGAAGAAACAGTGGGAAAAAATAAAGTCCAGTCTCTTCTCTGATTTCTAACCTGTGTTGAAAGACCATCCTTCTGACCTTCCCTAGTAACAGCAGCTTTTTCAAGTCAGCACTGAAAAAGAAGACTCTAGTCCTTCCACCTGCTGTTCTCTTCTGCCACAATAGATGTTATTGGTTGTAGCAAATTCTGTCTTGTTATAGCAGGGAAATAATTAAATCCTCCATTACTCCATTTTTGGGTGGCTGTCTTAAGAGGGAGCTCTGTTACCAGGTCAGCCCTCCACTATTTAAGACGTCTCTCTGTTCCTTTTCTGACGGGTTCACAGAACAGAGTCATAGGCTCATTCCAAATTGAAAAATCCTGCTTGACATGGAAACCAATTAGTAACTCAAGATTAATTTCCAACACAAAATCAAGTCATGCTGATAATTAATCCTGACTGACAAGTTCTCAGACAGGTCAAAGCTGTGGGGTGAAGGATGTCTCTCCTGAGGGTGAATCAAGATCTTTGTTCTCTGTGACTTTACACCATGGCTGGGTGATGTGCACATCAGACTGCATAGGACTAGGAGATGGAGTCTGGTTTTGGAAAATACAATGAGAGAAGCTGGCAGGAAGCAGACAGGATCAGAGGTAAGAGAACAAATCACTGTTAAAAGAGTGCAAGTGTGTAGAGACTCAACCAGGGTGCAGCAGCCAGAGCCCAATAGCAATGGCTCAGCTTGGGGCCTTTCTTCTTTATATGCTCCCTGAGCCACTCTCCCTTCACAGTGACTACAATCAGCACAGGATCCAGGAGCGCTTGGCCAGTGCCCCAAGGGCGGTTGTAACCCTTACCTAGGTGGAACAGCTGTGTGGGATTTCAGACGGAGCAGCAGCAGTGAGATACCAGGACTTGTGTTCTTTCCCCAGCTTTCACTCCAGGCCAATTCCTCTTCCCACACCAATGGAGAAAGCCTACTTGTATGAAAGTAGGTAGGGATCTATTCTGTTATTCACCTGCCCGCCAGCTGCCTCAGGAGGCGTCGCTGAGGGAGGGCCAGGCCTCACCTCGGGCCAGGAGCCTTTCTCCCCGCGCTCCCACACGCCGGGACAGGCCTTTTCCTGAAGGGCGATGGGGCCGCGATCGTTTGGGACGGTCCGGCAGCCTACGGCGGCTCTTGCCCGGCGCTGGTTGGGTTGCAGGAGCCGTTCTGCACAGCACAGCACAGCCGGTGCCCCGCGGACCCTCTCCGCCCCGCCGCCGCCAGCACCGGGGCCGGGCGGAGCCGCTGCCCTGAGAACTCGGCGGCTGCGCGCCCCCTGGCGGCCGCTCCCCGCCTCCCTCCGGGCCATGCCGGGGCCGCAGGAGTCCTCGGGGGCGATGGCTTCCCGGTAGCTGCTCTGGCCTGACCGCTGCAAGGTCAGCGACAGCCAGGCATAAGCATCCCCAAAACACCCCCGAACCCTTCACTCTTCTCTCCCACTCCCTTCTGTCTTTGGAAGTGAACGCAAAGCTCATGGCTGACTCTGCAATTTGTGTTTCTCCTTTAAAATATCATTGAACTCACTTTTGATTTCAGACATAAAACTAAAATAAACCTCTACTGGAGGCAGAAGTCCTCAGATAACTCATAGAAACTGCACAGCCTTTAAACTCCAGCTGAAGGCTCTGACTGGGGCCTAGGATAAAGGGCCAGACTTTAGAAGGACCACTTTTCAGGGCCTGAGGAAGGAAAAAAAAAAAAAGAGAAAAAAGATAAACACAAACACAGTACACAGTTATTTTATTGAAATACCTGAAAAGGCCAGCAATGGAAAAATAGGTTTGTCATGAGGAATTACTGTTTGATTTACTTGATCATTAAAAAAGCTGTGTCTCTAGGTAATTCTAGCCAGTAACAGAATGCACTGTGACCCATGCAGCTAATATACTACAGTAGAATAGGCACTGTGTACTATTTCAGTTTTATCTTATCCACAGCTCTCAACAGGTATGACTGACAGAGGTGAGAAATTAAACAGCAACACTTGGTTGAATTATAAACATTTATCGTATACAAATTTGCTCATCTGATGGAAGGGTTATAAAACACAACATAATGGGAGATGAAAAACACGCCTTACACATGACATATGAAGCTGATCTGGGGGCAGGGGTTTTTTTAAGTTTCTGTTTCTTCTTTTAAAAGAAAAAACAGACTGTTGAATATGTCCCTGGTCATGTAAGGTACAAAATCATAGGCCAGGACTGCAACAGTGACATCTTCTTGGAACACATAATTAGTGGGGAAATTTGTTCGTCAGTTAAAAATAACAGGTAAGAATGAAAATCACCAACTCTGCCTGGTATAGCTTAAATAGTCCAAAAAGATGAAGTCACTTCAGATGCATGTGAAATAAATAAGCAATCCTTGAGGAAGTTTCTTCTTTGAGTTGAACCTACTCTACTGAAAATTAATATCACCTATACAGCAGTATGTCACCATGGTGAGACACCAAAGGACAGCATTTTGAATAGCTTTTTGGGAAGCAATGTCTTACTACTTTACTATGTACAGGTTATTTACAACAGGTTCCCTTTTGGCCTCACAAGTTAAGCCATTTCAGCTGGCTGTTAAGATGCAATTATTTTTTTGTTTTTCCTCTTTTTTTTCCACACGTTATGCAATAATACCTTAGTTAGAGCTATAATTTAAAATACTCTTATGCATGAATTACAAATATTAATAAAGTAACTCTGCATATATAAATATTTCTAGCAGAATTTAAAGCATTCAGAATGTACATAAAAGTGGGGAGCTTTTATTTGGTAGGGTCAGATGTGCCTCTTCTCAGATCACCGTTGCTTTAGTAGCGCTTTGTACATAGCGAAACCCAACACTGCAAAGACAGTAGCACCAAAACTTGCTCGGAGCCAGAACGTGGAGCTCTTGAGGTCCGCTTGTGTCACGTGCCTAAAATTTAGCACACATACACAACCAAGTTAATCCCACGACAGGAACGTCAGACAACTTGTGCTACACTACTCTGCTTTTGGAAATTCATCACTACACTTGTCACAGTCAAGCAGCAGCTTACAACTCAGCCCGACAAGCGCTAACACTGTCCTGTTGCTTTACTTAAAGCTTAGGACTTGATCTGCAGCCCTGAGCACGAGTAGACCTCCCTAAAGTCAAGAGCTCACACAGCTGAAGAGAAATGCAGGAGCAGATCATTAACCATGAATGTGGGGAGGGCAGTGTGTCTTCTTGGAGAGCAGCAGCAACCATTCAGAAAAGGGAAACAAAAATAGCTACAAATAATTAATAACCCAAAGTCAGAACAATTCCATCCAGCAAAGCTCTTGGGTTTAAATGCTGAGTTTGCTTTCTGGGAAAAAAAAAAAAACAACAAAACTTTCCAGTCCTGTTGTATGTCTACTTATACTTCTTCCCTCCCCAAAAGTTTACTGACAAGTAGCAAGCAATATTTTTCCAAAAGCTAGAATCAAAAGGAGGACCATTTGTAAAACCCTTTCTTCCCAATACAGTCACAAGAACAGCAATAGAAACAGTCATCCAATACCAAGCTGAAAGCTAGGAGAAAGTGCTAGTGAACAAGCAGTGACAATGGCATCAACAGAAAGAGACACGATGAAAAGAGAGTATGAAGTGACTGTATGACAGAAAAAGCCACATCTTGCATGACAGTAGAGACAGCCAATGACCCAGCTGTCCCCAGTACTGCAGAGGGCTGTGAGCATGCTCAGTTAAACACGCTGGCCATCCTCCGAAGTAGTCTCAAGTATGACAGCTTACCAGAAAGCAGGAGCTACTGTTTAACACGTTACCAGAAATGCCAGAATTTAAAGCACAAGAAGTTCCTAAATGACAGCAAAGTTTGGTTTGTTTGTTTGCTTTTGTTTAAGGTAGAACAGAACTCTGCTAGCCTAAGGATTTTAGCCTATATTAGTCGTCAGTGAGTAGGACGTAGGAGCACAGAGAGGTCCTGAGCATACAGGGTGCACAAGAGAGCACCTGCAGAACTCTAGCACAGAAGCTGTTTAATAAAGCAGCAATTGTTACTATCAAAATACACAAAAGCAGTTCAGGTTATTCTTTAGTGGATACTTGCAGGAGCAATACAAGCCAGAGAGACCATCAGCATGCTGTCAAACCACATGCCAAAGAACAGGCTCTTTGCTGCACAAACAAACAGCTGGAATTAAAAAAACCCTAACCTTATTTAAGAACACCTTGCTGGGTTAGGGAACAGACCAAATTCATTAATTCCTGCAAGCATTAGTTGTTCTTGACAAACTCTCTGCAAACTAGATGTCAAGTGGTTTGCTGAGGACAAGAAAGGGCAAAGGCAGTGGCAAGGGCACCTTAGTTTGGCTGTTGTTACCTGTCTTCAAGTACACGTGGACCAAGAGATGACTCCATGAAGATGGAATCTTCTACAAAGTTGACGGCGTGCACCTGCTGCATTATACTGCTCTCCTCGTCTGCTAACAGCATGGCCCCCAACTCATCTATGTAGGGTCTTAACCTTATTACACACATGCACAGTTTGCAGTTCATAGCATGGCTCAACAACAGCAAGGGTTTCAAATATGCTCAAATAACAAAGCCCTATCATTTTTAGCCATCTAGCCCCTGGTTCTTGTGCAGTTGTTAAAAACTTGGTGCTTGGGGAAAAACAGACACAAATGGAGCCTGTATTTTGGAAGGCTAAGTGAAATATATGATTCTATGTGGCTAAATGCCATTAAGGACAAAGAAACCTGCTTAAGAAACTGAATCTCTTCCTGCTCCATCCCCAAAGCCTCAACTTTTATGTGTCCAGAGGATGCTGCAATACTCCTGCACTGCAGGCACAAACTGGAGCCCCTGCTCACACTGGAATGACTCCACCACATCAGCCCTAAAACTGGCAAGATCTCATTACTGTTGATCATTCCATTCAAGGCTGCATTTTATCCCTAACACGTGGTGAAGTTTTACTAAAGACCACTGCCTTCAGCTCTGTAAATTATAAACCTTATTTGTGTACAGAAAATAACTCACTTGCATGTAACATGATTTCAATAGACTGTGACAAGCTCTGTTGGGTATTTGTGTAATTAACAACTCTCAAGTTCAACTTATCAATTAATTCAAATGCCCTACTATTTGTATCATTTAAAAAACATTCCTTTAAGTGTGCAAATCACCATTTAAAATGCAAATGAATGCTTTTGCACTGCCTCATAAAGCACTATCACAGCTAGATTTTCCAATTCCTATGTATAATTTGCCTCATTTTGACTTTGGTACAGGTCTGTATTTAATAGTTTGCAAGAAACTTGCTGAGTATGCTTCATCCTTTTAAAAACAATGAATACATTCTCAGTCATGACAAAATCCTCTTTTTGTGCCTGAAGGGAGAGTAAATTAACTCTGATCTCTTTTCTAAGCCTAACAGTAACAGACTCGTTTAAATAACTGAACTAAATCAAGGCAGAGATTTGCCTTATAAACTGAATTATTGAATTGATCTGCCCCCCTCCAAAAAAAATCCAAAGTCCAAAAATCCTTCCTGAAATTCAAAACACTGTGGATATCTGATTGCTTTACACCTTTTTAAAAAAAAAAAAAAAAATCCATTTTTTTCTTCCTGAAACGTTCCTTATGCTGTCATAAACTTCATGGTTGCAACTTTTATCCCTGACATTGTTTAGCTGCCATTAAAGGGGGAAAAAAACCCAACCCACTCTTGTCTGAAATAAGAGGATCAACGTTTGATTTCAACCAGCACAGGATTTCTGACATGAAGGTGGTGGTCATAATGCAGAAAAACTTCCCAATGCATACTGAAAACCTCTACCTCTTCAATAAATAATATTCAGACTTTATTTCAGTGTAGTTGTGTTTACGAAACTAAATTTTACCAGCGACAGAAATTATTCCTGCCTTGCTAGTTTAGAGAACTTCCCTTCAAGGCTGGAACACCCACATGGAACTGCCCATAGACACACAGTAGTACTTAGGAGGCCATAAATAAATCTGTGTTAGAAACTCTTAGTAGTAACAATAACTAACTTTCAGAAGTCCCAAATCAATTGGTGCGTGTATTTAATCACATAACCAGTTCCATGCTGATAAGCAAGTCTAGAGACATTGCCTTTGGCAAAAAAAAAATCAGATTATATGCCTGTTTTGGACAAAAAGGCAGATTTTGTTCAACCCACTCTTCCTAGCGAGTCAAGTAACTTGTCATTTGTCACCAAGACCTTTGAAATCTGTGCAGGCTTTCTTTTAAGAGACTTTAACAACTCACAAGAAGTTTGCAACATTCACTCCTCAAGAGGTTAGCTGAGCATGCCTGTCATGGTTACACACACAACTGCTGAGTTAGGGGCCAGTGCTGATGCCTTCCCCATGTCAGCAGCAGAAGAATCTCAAGTCTGAGAAGGTTTAACCATAAAAGCTAGAAAACATTACTGAATTAACTACAAAAGCATTTTAAAAGCCCAGTGGTGAGGCCAACAGACTAGTTCCATGGCTACTCTCACCAAAACAAGCGTGTTCAAGCAGCCAGCAAGCAGCAGCAGCCTGCTCTGACAGACAACAGGTTCCAACAGTAAAATGTAAGCAGTTGATTCCAAAAGCATCTCCTAGCATGCGCCAGCCACTGCAGCTGCCCTCCAGGCACATATTTTCTTCAGATGCAAACCAACTCCAGCAGTTTGACTTCCCCCCCCATGCATTAATCATTTCAAATGTGAAAAGCTCCAAGGGCATCTTATCTACAAAACAGGTAAAGAATGTCAAGTGCTAATTCAATAGATTCTATTTGGAAAGAATTCAGGGGGTGCTGCTTCAAATTTCTGCTCAGCCTGGGGCACCAAAGGAGGAAGCCAGCCAAGCAGAACAATGTTATGCTGGGCTGATTTGGGGGACACCTAAGCATGGGGATAGATTTCTGCAGCCTGATTGAATGCCTTTGAAAAACAATCTGTGTACTCATAGTGACAAAAATCCTAGGTTATAGTCTGAAAACTTCCTCACAACTACAGGAAAATTTCACAGGAAATAATTAAAAAAAAAAATCATCTTACAAAGAACTCCTGAAATGTGTGTAAGTAGAATTTCACTTCTACTACACAGTATAAAAAACTTCGGGTGGAAGAAAAACATGCTCTGAGAAGTCTCCCTCCCTGAACACCACAATTCTCATGCATCAGAATTAGGTTGTTTGGAAATGAACTTAGCTCAGAAAAAGGTCACTATTGTGCGAGCAAAAGGCATCAAGTGAATGACCAAAACCCAAGTAAGCAGAAAAACACTTAAAGTTGATGCTCTGGAGTTAAAAAAAGCCCCAAATCCAAGCTCATTGTTGAAAGAAAACAAAAATCAAAGGTTAGAATGACATAAGCAGAAGCCTTGCTTCCAAAATGAGGTAAAACGATGTAGTAAAAAGAGACTAAGTGCCAGCCAGACAAATACAAATGAACACCTAAAGGAAAGAACAAATTAAAAACGTAAATAGTAGAGGAGAGGAACAAGTCTCAGACATGCATGTGCAGTGCTGCCTGCCGCAAAAACCAACAAAGGGTGATCCTGGGTAGTTCAAACCAACAATCCTCCTCTTCCTGCATAACAAACATCTCCAAACTGAACTGCCATGTCTCTGAACATGCCTTTGGGGTTGCCTGCAGACCCTTGGGACAGCCTCTGAAGTCTGCAAAAGAGAAACCGGAGGTGGGCATGGGCTGGTGCTTAGCTGCACAGAGGCAATGTTCTTCCTTTAATGGCTGAGGTGGGAATACTCAAATTTGAATGGATATTTTGCCTTGGTACCAGTGGTTAAGCATTACTTAGCAACAAACAACAGAGGAATTTTCAGCTTGCTTACTTACACTGCCCAAAGGTTCAGGATAGAAAGGGACCAGGAGAATAAGTACTCCTGAGAAACCTTCCATCCGTCAGTAGTCTAGCTTTTGCCAACCACCTGACCAAATGTCAAGCACTTGTAAAGGCAAAAGAAGAAAAGTTTTATAAACTCCACCAGAAAGTCCTTCTTGATTCCAACCTTTCTCTGACCTAATCACAAATCATTACATTAAGAACACATCTAAGGAATTGACATTTTTAAACAAGGAAACCATCTCTCCCCTCCTCAGTCTACAATTAGGAGCTCTTCCCTCTTGCTCACAGGTGGCATCTTCATGCAGCCACACAGCAGTTCATGTACTGGATGGGGAATAACCTGTGGGGAGGTGTCCGGTCAGGAAACAAGAAGAGCTGACTAGGAAGAGAGCTGGTGAGACCAGCTGAACATGCTGGAAACTTGTCACCAAACCCTGCTAACTAACTGAATGAATGTAGGCTAAGAGATTCCAGCAAATCATTTTTCCTTTTTGTAGGTTCAGTGGAAAAGACTATGAGGAATTCTTCTCACAGGACAAACTTTTTCAGGCTGTGGTGGATTCTTGTGTTTATGCCACACTATCTTGTGACAAGGTGTGGAATGGCAACATCCCAAGGCTGCTTCTAAAAAGATTTTAACATCCCGAGTCCTTGACAGTACTTCAGAGGAACCAAGTGCAACATCTAATGCAGGACTCCAAAAAATCACCGGTACATACAAGAGGAACAAACCACAACAGCTAAATGTAGCAACCCAAAACCATTCCAAAAAATGAGGATGTGTTATAGAGGTGATTTCAGCTTCAATAACAGGGTTGGGATTTTCTAGTAGTTGCTCTAAAACTTCATTTAGCAGTCACAAGATGCAAAGAGATTGCTGTTTCAAGGGAATTTTGTCTAAGGGATTACTGCTGTTGAAGAGATGCAGCACAAGCAGGCTCACTGATATTCAGTCTTTTCCTAAGGTGATGAGTTTTCACCCTTCTCTGAACTCTCTTGGCTTAACACTTTTCTCCTGGATAAGATGGTGCCCCCCAGAGAGGCGCAGGACTGTAGCTGGGTGTAACAGCAGACCTCCTATGTGCGCATAACCTGCATTTAAAGGAGACAGCCATTCTTACTCGGAGCAGTGACATCTAAAAGCAGTAAGAAGTAATAACATACCTGAACCAGCAGCCTGTCAGGATAGTCTAACCATGGCCTTCAAATAAACACACTTATCATAGTTGCCTCCAAGAATCACCTTTATCATACTTGCCTTCAAGAAGGCTATAAAGGATGGAGCCACTGCACTACAAAATTGTTCGGTTTGAACTCCCAATTGCTGAGGTGAGATGAAAAGTGCTGAGGTGTTAGTAAATCATGTGTGTCAAAAGCTGCCTGCAGCACACACAAGACAAAGTATAGTACTGTTTTCAGTGCTGAAAACCAGTTCTCTCTCTTTACCAATTGCTTTTTCCAAAGTGCCTGCAAACATTTAACCATTCTGACATGTTGTGTTTCATTCAGAGAAGAACTGGATGTTAAAAGCTCTTTTTTTTTTTTTCCCCCCCACAAAATAGCCACTCTGAGCAAACCAAGCACAGCACACACACATTCTAGGAGTTCCCAAATATCAAACAACCAGCAAATGCAAACAGGTAATGTGATACAATGCTGCTAGAGCCAGGCTGTGCCTTTAAAGAAAATATTTGTGTAACTGCAATCTAAGAGGTACTACCTCTGATAAATACTAAGCAAACCTATAACATCTCAAGTGAGACACATTACACAGATTTACAGACACCACTTCATGTCCATTACCAGCTCCCTAGAAACACAGCCCTAATTTCTCCACAGCATTTGTGTAATCACTAAGTGCCTGAATCAACTCCCAAATTGGTCATGTTTCAAAGAAACCACTGGACTAAGCTCAAAAGACCAAAAGCACCTTCAAAGTTAAACACAGTTTGACAATTTCATGACAATTATTAAATGAAGCATCTGCCTATTTAGTGAATACGGAGTGAAAAACCTGCAGTGCATAAGGTTACCAATTGCTTTTGCAGAAAAACCTTTATTTTCAAAGCACACCTGGTACCTAGTAAATAAAGTTAAGGACCTGTTAAGAACTGCAGTGAAGAGTTTGTTCTTTACAGATTGCAGCAAGTCTGAGTTGAGGAAGTTCTGACAGATGCAAAATGTACACCTGTTGCAGGCGCACATACAGCGTAACCGGGCATGGCTGCGAAAACACACAGAAGGACAGGAGTTGAAATCTTGCTCATAAAATCAGGTGCACATTAGGACTGTGCCACAACCAAGAGAGATTCAGGAATAAAAAAGGTACATTTGAATGAGTAAGGAGTGGAGAAAAAAAATACACTGGGGAAGCAAGGGTATAACTACAGCTGTGCAGAGTTTTGAGGTTGAATATTCTACGAGTTGGGCGCTTTGGCATTCCCACCACACACAGATCTGAATAGCAAAGCATAAAGCATGAAGGAAAACATTGAGTGAATTTATTTGGGTTTGCATGGAAAGCATCTAAAGGCTTCAGAGGATGTCTGCACAGCAATAGGTAACACCCCTTTTTCAAAGGAAAAGTAAGCCACATTTTCTATCACTTGGAATGCACACTGGACAACGTGACAGGAACCTCTACCTCTCCCACCCTACCAAAGGCACATGCTTGAAAACTAAAGGGAGAAGCAGGAATACTGATGACAAGACATTGGGTCAGTGCTACACTTTAGTGGTGTTCCCAGTATTTCAGTGCTACAAAATAAACATGAGAGAATGAAACCAAAACAAAAGCCTTACAAATCTAATTCAATAAAGTCAGGATTTAAAAGGAAATAAATAAATAAAATAAATAAAGAAAGAAAGCATCTTATTTTGGGTGAAAGTGACATTAGTTCTATTTAATTTAAGGCAAATGTCAGCTGTCATACTAGACTCCATCTGCTGTAATATTTATATGGTTCAACAGCATATTAAAAGCTCCAACCCACCAAAAAAAGAGATGCAAAGTGAGCTTAGCAACAGTGAGACTTGTAGTGAAAAACGTGAGCTCGAGTATCTTCTATCTGAAGCCCAAAAAGGTGTTTCCATTTAAATAGTCTAAGATCTATTAATGAACTGCAGCACAGTGCTGAACACCCAAAAACCAAAGCTTTGAGCAGTGCATTGAGGGAACTGCTGTTCACTAAAGGGTGAACTTGTAATTAACTTGTCAGTTTACTTGTAGTTAACTGTCAACGAGGGTTGCAGTAGAGCTTATTGACAAAGATCTCAACAATACCAAGATTATTTGAATATTGACAGACTGAGCTGTGCCCCTGCAGTAAGGTCAGCACAGAACTCTGCATATTCATTGCAGTTTGCAGCAGGAGCTGGACGAAGCAGCGCAGCCTTCAAAAAACACCTCAGCCACAACAGCTGGCACTGGCGTGTGCTGCATGCACATCAACTCTCTGTCCCCTTGAAATCATTTGAAGCTTCTCCTCAAGTCACTTTTATCTCTCTGTTGCTACACCTCAGTGAGGCAGCTCCATCCTCGTGGCTAATGGTGCCATGCAGTGGTGTTGAGCGTGACCCATGCAAGCGGCCAGCGAGCGCAGCTCCGGTACTTACGGATACATCGCCATCGTCGTCAGCTTCACAAAGATATCCTTGCTTGGCACGTCCACTGTATTGCAAGTAAAGGCCTGAGGTGGAGGCATTTTGTGTTTTTTGCAGAACTCAGCAGGAGAAATACTATATTCCTGTCTGACTTCATGCAAGTCAGACTTTGCAGCTACCACTAAGCATGGTATTCTGCTATCCATGAAGTGCTGCTGCAAATGGAAAGGGAAAACGTGAAAGCAGCGGTGCAGCAAACATTCAGAGATTGCATCGGATTGGAAGGGAACCTCAAAGCTCATCTTACCCAAGCCCCCTGCATTGAGAAGGGACACCTGCAACTAGAGCAGGCTGCCCAGGGCTAGCTCAAGTCTGATCCTGAATCTCCCCAAGAATGGAGCCCCTACCATATCCCTGGGCAACCTCTTCCAGTACTTCAGGAGGAAGTTCTGCACAATGAGAGTAGTGATGTCCAATCCAAATCCACCCTGTTCCAGTTTCAAACCATTGCCCCTCATATCCCATCCCTACAAGCCCTTCTGAACAGTCCTGTCCAGCCTTCCTGTAAGTCCCCTTAAGATACTGAACTGTGGTTAAAAGGTCTTTCCAGAGCATTCTGTTCTCCAGGATGAATTCAGGGATTCGGCCTGGAATGCCCCAAACAGAACTGCTTGCAGTGGATAAATTCATTATACTGATGTGAGGCATTTGTAGAAGCAGAATGTTTCATATAAACAAGCAGATGTATGAATAACACATCTGGATTTTTAATGCATCAGGCACATATAAGCAGCACTCATAAAGAATGTCTTATAAGGGTTATAACTTGCAGATAGGACCAGTAAGTGACACTGAGTGTTTAGCCAGTGAAAATATCTATAAATGTAAAGGTTTATTTACATAAACTCACAAACCTTAAAAATCCTGGCACAGTACTCAAAGGACTTAGGGTTACTGACATCATATACCAGGCAGACAGCATCACATATGGTCTCAGCATCAGTTAAAAAGTCAGAGTCACTCACATCATGTAGCTGGAAAAAAAAAAGATGGTCAGAGAGGCAGGAAAGCTATGTCATTATGCAGCTAAAAGGAAATGTGCAACCTTCTTTTTCTCCTATTTTTCTGGGCTCATTTTTATGTATCAGTAGAACTAATGGACTGACAGTAAGTAGAATTAATGAAAAAAATAGTAGGAATTCACCACACAGCCAACATATGTGAGCTGTTAGCACCACATCTGCAGGCAATCATAACCTCAGCACAAAAAGTGACATGAACGTGAAGTCTTTAGATCCCATAGAAACTGATGGGCATCCTACAGAGCAAAACCACAGAGCTGAGGAGCAAATCTCAGAAAACAAAGAAAGACATCCTATCATCAAGGAGGAAAACCACAGTGGAATGAGCTTTAAAGGATATTTCACCCACTGTAGATTAACTTCAGCCCACCCTAGGTGACAAATTCTTCATTGCTGAAGAGGTTGATTGTTTGTTGTTAACTTATCATATGTCATAACTCGATGCCCTGCAGCATAAACACAATGGTCTGGGTTCAATTCAGGTCAAACTTTCAAAAATGACAGGTCCTGAACAGGTTCAGTTTAAATGATTATCAAGATGTAAAACCAGATGATGTTTGAGCTGGAAAAGGATCAATGGGAAATCCACACTTATGAAGAGGAGGCAATTAAACCAGGTATTTGTTTACATAAGACTCTGGATAATTCACTAAATTTTCAGAGTAACCAGTCCCATGCAGACCACAATGAGACAACCTTACCAGTAAGTATTTTTCCTGTCCATACACGTAGACTGTATTAATGGCATAGTATGATTTGTGTTCTGCACGGATTTGCCTCTGTCTCTGAAAATGCAGAATTCCATGTTACACCACAGCAACTCCCTCATTTATGTCCATTTATTAATGAATGAAATGCACAATAACCTGTGGTTTACTCTGCAAGTAAATGCAAAGCTCTGATCCACGATGTACAATTATTGCATTGCATAGACATTTGCCCATTTGCTAAATAACTAAATCCTCCCCTCCCCAATAATCCCCTATCCTCTCACAGAAGTCTGCAAACTCAGCAATAATCTGCCAAGCTCTAAGATCATTTTGCTTTGCTGTTCAACCTTAATTTAAGCAATTAAATAAGCAAAAGGTTTCTTACCATTAGATTTCTTCCAAGGAGAGCCTGAAGAACTCCACTTTTCCCACAGCCTTTCATTCCAATAACGTTGCATCGGAAGACATTCCTCTGTGTCTGCTTTTTTTGGAGGTCTATCTTTTTGTCTCTTGTTACTTTGGAAAACAAGCACAAAAGTTTTCCACAAAATGCAGATGCATGTAGATGAAAATATGAAATAATTTTCCACTTACACTAAAATGCATATAAACCAATCAAAAAAAACTAAATCAAAGGCCTGACTTGAGCAGAAATTAAGAGTAAGTGAAGCCAGACAGACCATTTGTTGAAGCCGCTTACTCTTAGGAATTTAAATTTAGGAATCCACTCAAGTGGTATCAAATTAATTTTTTTTATTACCTGTAATTGCTGATGCTTGAGATTCTTGTTCTGCAAGTATTGAGTAGCCTAAATAACCCAGGTACTCCAGGCAGCGCTGCACATCTAAGTATGTGGTTAGTCTAGCAGAGGGAACAAAAAGAAGTTTCTAAATAGTTAGCATCTTTACAGTACTGAAACAACATTTTTCCTCCTCTCTTCAGACTGACATGACAGAAGGATTCCTGGCACTGTATAGTACTAAAGGACAAAACACTATGAAGGAGGATGGTGCCAATTTTTACAGTCTTAATAGCTGGCAGAACACCATGGAAGCAGCACTGCCTGAGGCCTAGCAACATACACATCTTTTGTCTCAGCAAATAATGTTTTCCTTATTTTCTGTATTTTCAATTAGGAAAATGCCTGATGATAGATTATCACTAAATGTTATCTACTCTAAAGGGTAGAGCAACAAATATTTTAAGGGTTCCAGGGAGATTTCTACCATCTTCTACCATGAAGAGACACTTCATTGTTAGCACTAAATACTGGCCAAATCCTGAACTGGTTAGTAACTCAGACCTCTGGGTATAACATGTAACCCATTACACTTACGTCCACTGAGAGAGAAACCCTTGGTAGGTAATCCAGCCCCTTTCGTTTGTACAAACAGTGTTGTTAACATCAGGTCCCCAGGGCATGTAAGGGAAGACTTTGAACAAATCTTTCAATTCATCCGGAGACAAAGCACAGTCCCTGTCCTGAAAACAAGCAGAGGATGTCAGGCATACCTCACTTGACTCATGTCTGTTTTAACCTGATGCCTGCTTGCTGTACAGCTGGGTCCTCAAACAATCCTCATTATCAACACAGGCTAGGGGACAGGTGATAGAAAGTTCAGAAGAGAACTTGAGGATGCTGGTGGGTGAGAAGCTGGACATGAGCAAGCACTGGGCATTTGCAGCCCAGAAGGCAAATGGCAGCCTGGGCTGCATCAAAATCGGTGTGGCCAGCAGGTCAAGAGAGGTGATTCTGTCACTCCACCCTTCTCTGGTGAGACCTCATCTGGACTACCTTGTCCAGCTCTGGGGCTCTGAACACAGGAAGGACATGGACCTGATGGAGCAGGTCCAGAAGAGAAACACCTCTCCTTATAAACACAGGCTGAAGGAGCTGAGGTTGTTCAGACTGGAGAAGAGAAGGCTCCAGTGAGACCTGAGAGTGGCCTTCCAGTACGTGAAGGGGGCTACAGGAAGGCTGCAGAGGGACTGCTCACAAAGGCCTGCAGTGACAGGATGAGAGGTAATGGTTTGAAATGAGAGAGGAGTAGATTTAGATTGGATGCTAGGAACAAGTTGTTTAGCGTGAGGGTGGCGGAACACTGGAACAGGTTGCCCAGGGAAGTAGCTGAAGTCCTATCCCTGGAGATATTCAATGTGAGACTTGACAAGGCTCTGAACAACCTGATCTAGTGGAGAATGTCCCTGCTGACTGCAAGGGGCTGCACTGCATGACCTTTGGAGATCCCATCCAGCCCAAACCATTTGATGATTCTACAATTCTAAGATTCAAGAAACTGGCTCTAAGAGACTCATCTGCTTTCTTTCTCATCACCCTTCTCTCCTTGTTTTTAAAAGAGTAAACATATAACCTAGTTAAAAATTACTTCAGTAGCACAACTCTAAACTGCCAGCTCCCCTTGCAGACAGAAATACAAACAATAGGCTGGTGCTGATTGCATAGCTTAAGCCAGAGACAGTTTCTGAATAACAGAATGTCAAAAATCACACTTCTTGCAAAGAAAACTGATAGCAAAGTAAAGCTCTTAAGTCTAAGACTCAAATGGTAAGCTTACCAAATCATGTTTATCAAAAATACTTTGAAGAAACAAGTATGCATGGTGATTTAATTCTGTCGTGCAGTCTGGAGGAATTTTTAATCTGTTTGTTGAAGACAAAAACAAATACAAGACATAAGACATGTTAAGTGTGTTTATGAAACACTAAAACTCAATATACAGACTTCTGCAATGACAACATTTGGTGTTTTGACTTTTGCATTTAGCTTTAATACTTTATCTTTAAAGAGATAAAAACACTTACTGACTACTAGGATATGTTTACTATATTATTATGGAACCTAACCAGGTTTTGGTTTGGTTTCTGTGTTTTATTAGCAGAAAATGATGTAGTTACATTCTGAAAAGAAGCTGGAGATTTGGTCAATCTTTTCACTTTAATTGGGGGATTTGCAAAGGATCTCATGTGCTATGAAACAACTGGCAAAGCAGAGACTGCTTTTTTAAATTTGTTGCCACACACAATAAGCAACTGCCCAGATTCATGTCCAAGGTTTGTACTGGAAGTCTCTTCTGCCACCTCCCTTAGAGAGACAGCAGTGCACAATTTGGTGCAAGAGATAACTCTTGCTGATTTTCAGGCACATGAAGAATTTGGCTGCTTGGTCATGAACTAAGGAAGATATCTGGCATAACAATGTGTTAAACAATGTGTTTCCCCCAGTAAAGCAGTAGGTAGCATAAAATAAATGCATGGAAGTTAAAGACAGTTCAGGAAAGCGACACATACGGGGGAAATAAGTACTCTGGTGTAAGCTCTAAGTCATCGTCATATCCAAAGCGACGTAGAACAGTCCAGGTTGTTTCATGCCTTCCCCGCTGAATGAAAAGTGTATGTAGAAAAAGAAAACCTAGAAATCAAATGATGAAATCTCAAGGCCTTGAAGTCCTTTATCTGCCATAAGTGTTTTTAACAGTATCAGAATCAGACTGAAAACAACAAAGCTTGCAATACACATTCCCATTTTAAACCCCCTGGCTGACACCACAGCATTATCTACACAGACTGGAGGTTCAGAAATCATCTTCTATGCAGAAGCACCCTTCCAAGAGCCACCCACTTGCTTTTCTCTTGTTTGCTTCTTCCAGCATGAACATTTTAGAACAACTTAGCTGTATGAAAATAAGGACAACATTTTCACTGACTTACAGCAGCAGCCCGCAGAGTGGTCTCGTGGAAGATTGCCTTTGGTTTTCCCGTACCAATATAACTGGGTAGGATTTTTGCTTAGCCCTTTTCAGGGTTCAATGAACACTAAGACTTCACTGGTTAGTAAGACTACACCTCACCATTGCCACTCTACAATTTCTCACATGTAAGCTGCACAAGCAGAGCTGATGCATTGATGCTTAGAAACAAAACGTTTTGGGGGGGTTTTCTCCTTTTACTTCTGTCATCTGCTCTCAGCAAATCTGCACAACTAACTTTAGATGTTACACACACCACACCTTGCTGGCAAGTGGTGGAGACAGTGAGCCTAGAGACAAGATACAGGTTATCTAGGAGACCAGGTCTTTGGAAGCAGTAGACTCAGGGATTCTAACCTCTGTAACAAGAGGTAAGGAAAGACCTTATTTTATTCACCTGCTCATTCCCCACTTTGATATCACAGAGCACCCAGCTATTGTAGTCTAAGAGAATTATGACAGAGATCACATTCCCAAAGACAAGCTCTTTTATAGAAGAATGACTATCAACTGCAGAGAGACACAAAGATATCTTTTAGGAGTTAAATAAGGCTTACCTTTTAATGTTAATCCATTATCTGCAACTCCATCACTCACATTTTTCCTGACTACATTCTTTACGTCTTCCAAGGCTTGAGGTGCCAGTGGTGTATTGAAACATATTCTCTATCAAAACCCAAGAAGCACACGTTAGGACCAGTGGTTGCTAAGCTGGACAAGCAGCACGTGCTGTGTGAAGAGGAGCCTGACACATTCTGATAAGCTAGCACAGCACAATCCAATTTCTTGGTGGAAATTAACGTGTTCAAATGTTATTTTATTAAATATGAGCATTGGGTCTTGTACATTTTCATAATTTCTCTCTTGAACAATACTTAGAAGTAAAATTAAGACCATTTCCATCATTACAGCTCCACTCTCTCATGCTGTACTTCAGACTTTTAGTATTTATCCCTGGTTGCCTCAGCTTTCACTTACTGCTGTTCCTTCAGAAACCATCATAGATTTTCTAGAATGACACAGTTCTGGTGAAAAGAGAAGCAAAAGAGTTACCTGAAAGAAGTTGAGCTCTGCATCATTGAGAGTGCCATCGTTATCCTGATCAGAAATCCTAAAGATGCGAGTCAGTGCTTTAATGCAGGCAGGTTTCATCTACAGAATAAAATAAAGTTCAGTATCTTTCCAGGCTGGAACATAAAAAGATCATGCTAAATGACATCAGGCAGCTCAACCCCATTAAAACTAATGCTAGCCTTCATTTTACAGTTTTAAAACAGTTATATTCATACAGACATACACAAAACTAAAAAGCAAGAGGAAACTAAATCCTGATCCAGCAAATTTACACCTATAACTTTAAAGCAATTATTCCACGTTATAGGTCCTTCTATAAATATTACAAGAGCCTGAATTCCTTCACAGACTGCAAGTGGTACTACTTAATTACTAAAAAAAAACTCCAACAAAACAGTTCTCCAAAATCAGACTTCTGGCTACAGAAAGCTCTACAACATTATTGAATGATTTTTTTTCCCCTCTAAACATTTTCTGGTAAAGGGAAAAAAAAAAAAAAAAAAAAAAAAAAAGGCCTTGCAAAACTAAGCAGCTCTAGAACTACAGTCAACTCTTCCTAAACAAGCACACTGCCACTGTTCACCACTTCAGCTGTGGTTTCAGAAGGCTTCCAACATCAAACACTGAGACTCTTCGCAGGGCTCATTCATCTACCAGGCAAAGCACTGATCATATGGACTATGGCTATGACAAATAATTGCTGGGATACCTGCCGAGCGAAGGGAAAGAGACTGTGGCAATTCTCTCCCAACAACTACAGTGCTGATGGACTCTTCTCTTCACAGAGGTCACACAGATTGCACAGAGATTGGTTTTGGAAAACCAAAAAAGATTTCAGTACAATGATTTTTATCACAGTATTACTAACTCATAAAGATGATTCTGATGGAAGAAACCAAAATAGAGTTATTCTCTGGTTCTCTATTTCAAGTATTCATGACTGAAGCAATTTTCCTACTGCCCAGTATTGTGGAAGTTACGTTTAGAGATTTTATTTGCCCACTATATTAATGTTTTAAAAAAACATTCTCCTCCACAACACACTCAGCTAACTACCTGTGATACTTAAACACCAGCAACTTCACTTGACTCTCCTCCCTTCTGCCAGAGTCTCACAAGATGCTCAGAAAAGCTCTATCCCTAAAATAAGACCGAGTCTGGAGTATTCTCCCCAAGAATAAATGGAATTACTGTGAAATGTGGAGAGGAGAACTGAAATGAACACTTAAGATTGCTCACATTATGTCTGCCTTAAAGCCATCATCAAAGCTTCTCATTTTACTTAGCAGCTCGCATGGGTAACAAAAAAACCTGTCTTCAGGAAAGATCAAATGAATGCAACAGCAAACAAACACCATGGCTCTGGAACGTGATGCTTGACATGTGGAGGGGGACCAGTGGGAACAGGACACACCAAGAAATGCAAAAGGAAAGAACAGGAAAGCAATTAACTTCCCTCCCCTTATATTACTTGTTTTTAGAATCTATGTACAAATACCTCTTTCTCCTCTGGGCAATAAAGAGGACCTGTAGGATGTAGGACAGCTTTCTGTGCATAATAAAATAGCTCAGATATATTCTTCAAGTTTTTGGCTGAACACTGCAAGAGAAATCCTTAGGTTGATTAGACAGTTCCTGGACTGTTTGGTGGTTTCTTCTGAAAGTTAAGCAAGCATCAAACCTGTAAGGATCTAGCCCCCTCTGGTGGGTCCAGTGCTGTCTGGAAAACATCCAGCCCAGCATCTGTTCATCAGTTAATAAAGGATGTTTCACTGCAATTTGATGTCATACCAAGAACAGAGAAACCATAAAGTTGTACCTAGTTTAAAAAGAGAGGCCTATTGCCCATATTAATTCCATTTCAATACTTTGCAGACACCTGTCTGGCTCAATATTAAATTTAAAACATATTTTAAAGGCAAAGATATGAGGAAGTTCTAAATATTAAATGCTACAGTCAAATTCTTCTAATTATCTAACAGTGCTATATAACCTTTAAAGAAAAATACACAGGAACTCACCATGATGCTGACCTACATTTGAATATTTTATTCTGAACATCAACCAAAAAATCCCAATCAAAAACTACTCTATCAAAAATCTGCCACAGATGCTTGGTGAGGAGGTGTTTTTGTTAGTTATTCTAACTTCAGAAAGCCTTGCATACCTCTACACACGTTTCTATCTCTGTGTATTGATTCATAATGGGAAGGATTGTTTCCATACTGCTGTATTCCACTAGATCGGACTTGTTTCCAACTAATATAAGAGGCAATCTGAAAACAAAAAAAAAGGTTAAGAGCTTTAAAGACAGAAGGATAAAAAGATCTAATCTTAATTTAGCACCCTGCCTCCCACCAGACGCCATCATCTCATTTCCATGATGCAACTAAGTATCACTGGCAGCCAACAAGCTAAACAGCAGCAGTTGGCAGTCAGTTGTTGTGATACCCTGAGACAGAAATGTGCTGCTTGATGATAGCAGATTGGTAAACACACAAGGAACTGATCACACTATTAGGCCAATCTAGCCTAATCTAGTAGAAAACCTTCAACAGACCACATAACCAAAACCAGCTGTACCATAACAAGTGTCAAGAGACCTGGTAAAAGCTGCCCATGAAACTCAAACCAAACAGCATTGCTGGCACATGCACCAGGCCTACATACTTTAAATCTCTTGTTGCTTGGGCTTCTTATATAAACTTTAAGTTTAGAATTTGATTCTCTTAAACAATTTAGACCCTCAACACTGCACTGCCACCCATCAATGTGCAGCCTAATTCACTTGTCCCAGCTTTACTTATGCACCTGCTGTCTTTGTCTGTCCTTTCATTGATGAGAGGAATCCAGCGACTTGTTACCTACAGGGGGGTGAAAAACACGAAAGAGACATTGTCAGAGGGAAAAGGACTGCGCTGTGCACAAGTGACTACAACTGCTACTGCTTCTCTCCCAAAACTCACAAAGATGCTGAAGGCAGTGGAACATCTCCCTTCTGAGGACAGGCTGAGGGAGCTGGGGCTCTCTAGCTTAGAGCAGAGGAGCCTGAGGGCTGCCCTCATCCATGTTGATAAAGATGTGCAGGGCAATGTTGGGAAGACAGAGCCAGGCTTTGCTCAGTGATGTCCAAGTACATGACAGGAGGCCATGGGGCCAAGCTGGAGCAGAGGAGGTTCCATGTGAACATAAGGAAAAATGTTTTCACTGTGAGGGTGCTGGAGCCCTGGAGCAGGCCGCCCAGAGAGGTTGTGGAGTCTCTCAATGTCTCTGGAGACATTCCAAACCAGCCTGCATGCATGCCTGTGTGACCTCACACTCCTGGTGATCCTGCTCCGGGGGGGGGGTTGGACTCAATGATCTTTCAAGGTCCCTTCCAATCCCTAACATTCTATGTGATGCTTACCCACAAAAGAGGAAACAACTGAAAACTGGAGCTGATTAATGAGCAGTTTTGTCAGATGATTGAAATGACTGAAAACTCAGCAATAAGACACCTGTGCATTCTCTGAACTTGATCTCAAACACCTCCTTCTGCATTTTAATTATTCAATCGAGTTTCCAGTTTGCCAAGACAGTGTACAAGCAGTTTCTCAAACAGTAACTGGGTAAAAAATGTTACCATACCTTATCAATAGAATTCTTGTTGTTAACAGCATATACTATACAAATCACATTTGCCTAAAAAGGAAAAGAAAGAAAAGGCTTGAAATTCCAGTTCAGAGGCCCAGGAGCAAAAGAGACAACAGAGTAAGAATGCTCCATTAGTTAAAAGCTCTGCCCCTGACTTGTCTAAGCTATTTGTAGCCTGAACAACAGCTTAAATCAAATAATTTTTATGTTGAGAAGTGCCAAAAAGCCTGTCTTGCAGTGTGACATTCACAGCTTATGTCTGCAGCAAGACCTATGCTACCAAAAAAGCTCAACTGAAGAGTTGTAACTTGCAGCCTCCACTCAAGTACCAAAGTAAACGCCAGAAATGGAACACAGCAGCATGACAGACTGCAGAGAATATGTGCAAAGGTGCTCAGAAAGAACTGAAAATAGGAAACAGAAAGAATGACAAAATTACCAAGAGCTCTGTGCCATTCAAAAATTCTACAGTACAACATGACAGAAAAAAGAGGAATAGATCTTTCCAAGATAGGATTATTTCTTTATAAAGCTGTCAGACCCTTGGCCTACTGATTAAAAAGTATTTAGATTCTGCCCTCTCATTTGGAAGGACAAAACTTAAGCTCAATTCACCAACAAAGTGGCAGCACCTGCTCTTAAATACAGGAAGGTTTACTGTAGCACAGGGCACAAAACAGAACAAAATGAAATGCCAGGCAACAAAAAGGAGAGTATTTTTTGTCTTCAGTTCAAACTGCAACCCATCTAATGCAATGAAACTGAAAGCAAACAGTTCTTCAAAAGCAGAAAGTATGTTCCAGTAAACATTCAAGCACACTTACCTGTGATATTTCATGGTAAAGCTGCTCATCGCTTTGCTCTGCCTCTGCATTCGCAACAGAACAAACCATCCATCAACAGTAAGAAGCATTTTTGTGAACAAAACTGAAAAGCTTCAGGAACAGCTCTATTTCACAATGTTCAGAAGACATCCTTGTGAAAGTTCTTGGTGTTTCTAGATGATGCACTAAAGAGTGTTTCTGCTCTAACAATAAATGAAACCAATCCCTTAACTCCCAAGACCCGAACAGTCTGTTACATTTTATAGCAGCTATTCTAAAGAGGAAATAATTACATTTGTAGACAGGTTCTTTCTGGAATGAGTTATTGTTTGCATCCCCTACATTTATCAACAGCCTCTTCCTGGGATAATAATTAGCAACATTGTTCTGTAATATAAACTTCTACAACAGAATATGGCATGTGTTAATTTTACTGCAGTGCCTTTTTTCCCTCTTCATTATCAAGCTTCTGCAGACCCAACTCATGAACTACTTCATCCAACAGAAAGAAAAACTCACTCCACATAAATTTAAGCTCAATTCCAACAACAAAAAAAAACCCCAACAAAAAAACCAATTGTGTTATTTCTTTGGTCTAAATAGGTAAACACCCCAAAGATATTTCTACAGGAGTGGTGGGAGAGTGAAGACAGGAAGGTTATTTGAGTGAAGACAGGAGGGTTATTTGCTAACAGGGCCTAATCCTTTATTATAATAATGGGACAAGGATTTTTCTGGCTGTGCAGCAGCTGCATGTATTTACAACAGCATATGAACTTTGATACTGAGCTTATCTATCCTTCAGTAAGGTCAAGATTAGAACAAATCAAAAAAGAGAATGCAAAATACAAAAACTATCACAAAAGGATAAGGTGTCCAGGCTCAAAAATGAAGAAAGACACAGAATAGAAAGTAAAGCGCCCTGTGTCTCAGCAAATTCTTTGCTGGAAGAAAAGCAGTTTTGAATTCCATGAAAGCACCCAGCTTTGAACTGCAAATCTGTCACCCACAGAGCACTGACTTGACTGGAATATTGCCACCACTGTCTTTCATGGAAGTATCAAGAGCAGCCACTTTTGGGCTTTGAATTAGTCAGCATCACCTGATGCAATTTATTCCATGAGTTTCTGCTTTGAGTCTTTTTCTACCTTACAACTGCTGAGGAGGCTCTGGAGTTAAACAATTCTACACTCAATCAGTTCGGCAGCACCAGTGCTGTGCAGTCCTTACCTGAATAATCAACTATGTGTGTTGGCACTCTTTCAGGGGTGACATCAGCTGGAATAGTAATTTCTTCAGCTCGTGGTGGAACCTCGGGTTGGAAAGAAACAGCAAGAAAAAGCCTTTAGAGATAATCCAGAAAATTCAGATGGCCAACAAAAGGCCACACTCTGCAATGTTATTACTCAGCTTTAAATACAACAAATTCTTAGTGGTTCAAGAACTTTTGAAGTGTTTTGGGGTTTTTGGCAATGTGCTGAAAGTCACTGCTACTTTCTTTCTCCCTCTCTCTCTCTCTCTCATTTGTCTCCTCACTGAGTAAGGAATAGGCTGCCTAGGGAAGTTGTGGATACCTCTTCCCCAAAGGTGTTGAAGAGACTGGATGAGGCCTTGAGCAGCTGAGTCTAGTTGAGAGGTGTCCCGGCCCATGATGGGGAGGTTGGAGCAAATGCTCTCTAAGGTCCTTTCCAACCTAAGCCTTTGTAGGATCAGAGTTAGCATGCCCTCACTGACAGATTGAATATTCTTTAATCCCCAGTGAGATGCTTTAATTTTTCCACAAGATGTCCTGATCCCACTCCTGCTGAAATCAGTACAAAAGCTACCCCTGGGAACAGTGCAGGAGTTGTTAGAATGAAAACATTCAAGGTACAGCAAACAAATTTGACAGACAAAATTTGTCTGAATTTTTACACAGTCATAACCTGACAACTTCCTTGCTTTTGACAAGAGTGTTATGCACTAATTTCAGAAAGGTCTGGGCATGACACCAATAAAAATTGTGTTCTGGAAGTACAAAGCTGCTGTTATTGCTGGCCATTTTATTTCCAGAGAGCACTAATCCATATTCAGAGCCAATCACCAGAAGAATGTCTCTCTGTAAAGCTTCAGGCTCTCCTTACATCTTCATCAGGAATAATTACTGATAATATCCAGGATATTAAACACTATTTCAGCATCTGAGATGTCTTTTCCACACACCCATACAGCTCTGCACGACTGCCCTGCAAGACTTGGACCTGCCTCTTTTATCAGTTTTTCAGAGTTATTTCCATGATTTCAGGCAGATTTTGTGTTTACATAAACGATTTTTCTTTTTAAAGAAATACTGCAGGAAGAGGCTGAGAAGTGCACAGAAGCCTACAAAGCAGTCAATCTATCAATGACCACCCTGCCAAAGAATGGGTCTGTGCGCAATTTAAGGAGAGAAACTGGAGCTCCTTTTTACCTCAACGTTGGGAACTACATTCAGCTACATTAATAATCTAATCTTGACTCACAAGCTCTGGTAACCTTCTGATTTGCATTAAACACAGCACATGTAGCCTCAAAGGGGGGGCACATGACATCTATTTTAAGACTTGTGACCAGAAGAAATAAACATTCATGCTTATACGTAAAAAGTTTAACTATTTGCAGCAGCTGCACTTCTCTTTGTGATGTAAAGAGAGCTATGTGCTGCTTTTTTGAAGGAATAAAATGTACAAGTAGCTTTACTCCTGTTCTGGAAGAAAGTAGTAAGAGTGTTTTTTGCTTCAAAAGAGTAAAACATCTTTCAAAAACAGAATTGAAGGCAGTGTCTAGTCACATAACATATGTAAGTGTAAGGTGTACAATGTGACTTTTAATTCCTCATTCATTTTGCAACCTACTTTCTCTTTAAATACAACACACCAGAAAAATGAAGGCCTTGCGTCTTTCAGCAGCTTCTCATTTATACGTCTCTAATGTTGAAGTATGTTGCCAGTAATGACCAGTTTCAACTGCTCAACATCCCCCCTGGCCCTGCCAGAATTCATCAGGTATATATTAAAAAAAAATTAAAAAAAAAAATCTTTACCCATGTGAAAAACAAGAAGGGAATCTAGATACAATTTAAATTCCTAATCTTCATGCAGAGTTATAAACTAACCTACATCACTTGTCCAGAAGTCTTCACTGCAGTTTCGGACTTTATTATTTTCTTAAAAGGAACATTATTTTAAAGTAGAGTCTGTTATTTTTTTCATTCAAAGATCAAGTTATACAACAGGATAGAAATAAAAGTTAGCAAGCAAATAAGGATGCTCTACCTCTTCTGGAAATTCTTCACTGACAAGAGACATAATTAGTGAGGTCTTCCCAACTCTGGCTGCAAAAGCATTAAAAACAGAGATTAGATAATTTGGTTTTGTCACACTCATTAGCTGCATCCCATTTTCAAACGGGAAGTACTTAAAAACATTTTCCAGCTGCCCATGTTAAAAGTTTCTTATCTGTTGTTTAAATCTTAAATATGGGTGATAACAATATTCATAATTCTTTTATTGTAAAGCCTTAGGACCCATTTCACACTTCTGCATTTCATCCAGATGGGAATCATATCCTGCTCTGTCTCACACAAAGTTATTGGCAGGTTTAAACTCTCACACAGGAAACAACCAAAAATTCAGAACAAACCAGAAATGTATTAATACAACTTAATAGAGAGCACAAAGAATGGAATTTAGCAGATAAGTACTTTACAGCACCCATGATACAGTTGTGCCTCAGTCCTAAGAGCTGGAGGAAGACACAGCTCTGGCAGCAATGGACAAAGTCTCCACAAACTAGTCTGACTACTTTGAAAGGAGAGCACAATCTCTGTGATACCAATAAGGTGAAGAGTGAAAACATCTCAAAACAGCAACCCTTCCAAAGTCAGTTTTCTTAATCCAAGAAGAATATAATCTCTTCTTCAATATTCAGCTCTATTCAACCACACAAATTACCAAATACCTGGAACTTTGGAAGTTTTTCTGTCCTAACAATACATAATGCAACGTTAACGCTACGTCAGCAGCGTTGGAATACAATTTGCAAGATGCCAACTGTTGAAGATCCAAGTAGTGACCAAAACTTCATTGTGCTTTGGATGTCCGAGTTTCCATGCTGCAGTCTTACTAGATCCTAGTTCTACTGTTTTGAAAATCTATTTACCAGCAATGTTCAGACTTCTGCTGGAACAGTTGGGTTTTTTGGAGAAACTTTAATGTGATCACTGAAAATGAAGTTTGATAACTTTTCTCAGGTTTTCCCTCTCTAAAAACCTTCATCAGTCAATGTCCTCTGAAAGCCTTTAAAGACTGTCAGTGGTTTTTTGCTTTTGAGACATTTCCTAAAGCCCAAAATATTCAGATTCAGATATTGTCTGGGATCATGTATTTCCAACAAGTTACAAGTTGATTCAGTTTGGAACTCAAGTGAAAGCCCCTGGGCACAGCACCTCTGCTAGCACACGTGTTATCAACTCAGACACTGCTCACTGCCAGTCCTTGTGCTGAACACAACAGAAAGTGTTGCTAACTGCCAAAATTTGTTCTGCTGGTACCACTGCATTTACCTTTGTCTACTTAACTATAAAATTCTGACTACTGGAGGAAGGAGAGGGGATTAAACTGTACGAGTGAAAAATGGTATTACTGAACTGATGATCTAGTCAAAGCACATTCAGCTTATCCAAGACTATTTTTGGTATAGCAACAAGGGGCCCTCTGACATCCAGAAATAAAAGCTTCTCCTCATCTTGGTAAATTAAAGCATTACAAAATTATGAAAAGCAAAGAAGCTACCCTGAGGAGAAAGAGTTTTGTTTTCCTTAGGGAGAATTGATATTAATCCTTTCCCAGTGGTATTAGCTGGAGAGCAGCAAGATGCAGGTTTTTCAGCAGCACGCTTATGTTCTCATCAAAGATACTCATACAGCTAAAGCTGTAAGTTACACTGCCAGGTGTCCCCCTGCATAAACTACATCTTCCGTTTCAGTGTAACTTTCAAAGCCCTCCCATTTGCAGAGATAAGTACTTCCCCGACAGGCAACTGAAGTTAGGTAACTGCTGCAAACAGTGCAGTGTACTTTTCACCTGACTAAAGGAGCTCTAATTTGAAGAGGTGACAAACACATTGGCTCTGCAGTTACAGAAACACATCTCATTAATTTTATAGGACTGAACAGTGAAGATTATGGACTAACAGTTAGCAAAGATGCTCAGTGTTTATAAGCTTCTGATACACTTCCAAGAGTCCTAGAGTTGGGGCTTTAATGGAAATCCATAGGTTGAAGTGCAGAGATGTTTCTTTTGCCTGAATTTAGGTCACCCATTTGCCTTTCCAACTCTGTTTATAGTCTTAGAAATAACAGCCTGAACAATAGCAGCTGAGCAGGATGAGGAGAACAGCACAGCCCTTTGTGATTATTAACTCATCTTTTTCTTCCTAGCCTTTCAGGTCATGCTGCATAAAATAACATCCTGAACATATTCTGAGACTTATTGGCTATTAAAAATGGGTATTTGCACCATGGGTACTAGGATTAAAACAAGCTTAAAGCTAAAACGAAGACCTCCAGGGAATGAAAAGATTGTGTTTTGAAACAGGATTATAACAAAAGGTCTTCATATGATATTTTGGAGTCTGAACCTGATGGTCTGCTGTTATCCTCTAGCAACTATTACATGGTCTAGACTGACTTGTGATTTCAGACTCACATATACAAAATACGTGTACAAAACAGTACTAACAATGTAACCAACAAGTTCTACCACCTGTAAAACAAATTTCTCCCTTCTGTTCCTTACAGTTCCTACAAAAACACAACATAAAGATGCTCAGCCTCTGCTCTGCGCTGTGCTGTCGTATTTAAGAGAGTTGTATCTTTTGAGTGTTCAGCTGAACACGGGGCGAGCCCAACTGCCAAACCAAAGTACCTGTTACACCTGCACTTAGACCTCTGTCCAGAGCCAGTTCAGAACCCACCACTGTCACAGAAATGAAGCTCAGTTAGGCATATATTCTGAAGAGGAGTTCAACTGTGTATTTAGATCCATAAGTAAACTGAGTCTTGCAGAACTGGCCAAATACAAGCTTAATGAGTTAATAAGACACGAACTGAACGAGTTAATTCTTTCTGCAAAGTACCACCTCCCTGAAGATTCCTCTCTAAAGGAGAGGATCTTTCTAGGCAGCACAGAGAGAGCACACCCATAGTATAAAATAACTGTACTATAAACATACACCAGGCATTCAATTCTCATGAAAGCTTTATTAACAGTGCTACATTCTCAGTACAATTAGGTAATTTTACTAATAGCACTTGGTAATTACTCTGTATTCTTTTCTTGTGAGTAACTTAAGCACACTTTACACCTAGCAAACCAACACTTCCTTGTTGCTATTTGCATGGTAAGAAGCTTGACACTTACTTGAGTACCTAAACGTGAACTTAAGGACGTCATTTCAAGAACATAAAAAGCAGCACAGCCCCCCTGTATCTCTGGCATACATGTCCCAGTATGTGCTGTTTATTCAAGGTCACACAGTTAAGTTAATGACAGAAGCAGGGATCTGGACTCCCTGGCCCTGTCCTAGCCACAAGCCCGCAGCAGCCGGCTGATAACTGCCGGGCGCACATCTGGCCACTGATTTCCGAGCTCTTTAAACAGGAAAGATTTGCGTTTGGTTTCCACACACAAACAAACGAAAAGTTTAAACAGGGCATGGCCAAACACAGGGCAAGGATTTCATCGCCGTCTCGTCTCTAGGGACGTCCGGGACACAACCCAACTCCGCCAACTGACTTGCACGCTGCGAGCCCGGCATGCAGCGGACGGACGGAAGAAGCTCACGGCCGAGCGCAGGCACAGGCTCCCGGGCCCGCCGGCTCTTCCCTCCCGCCGCTCCACTCCAACAGGAAGCGGTCACGGAGATCGCCCAGCCTCAGAGGGCCGGGACTCACCTTCTCCCCCGGGTGCCCCGTGCCGGACGGCCCGACCCAAGGAGGAGCCCAGGAAGGGCTGAGGGACACCAGAGCACTGACAGCCGGCGGCATGGCGACAGCGACTCTCTCTCACCTCAGCGGCACCCGCCCTACCCCGCAGCGCCAGCCCCCGCCTTGCCCCGCGGCCGGCCCGGCCCCTTCTGCACTCACGTTCTCCCACCAACAGGATCCTCACGTCCTTCTTCATGGCCCCGCTCCCTGGCCCCGGAGCGGGGCGCCTCACATGGGGCTCGGCGTGGGAAGCGGAGCCGCTGCGGCCTGGAATCCCCTCGCGCCGCGGGCCCCCCCGTGCCGCCGCCGCCTCCTCCCTGCCGCCGAGCCGAGCCGGCTACGGCGGCTCGCGAGGGACAGAACAAGCGGCTGCAGCCCCCGCTCCGGCGTGCGGCTGCGCGGGGCGCTCCGAGCTGCGCGCCTCCCGACGGCAATTTAAGCTGCCAGCTTCAGGGCCCGGCCGGGAGTCGCTGCTATCGGGAACTTCTACCCACCTTCGGGCCTCGGTTGCCCCCAGTCTCTAAGTGAGCAACGTGTTCACTCGCATTTGTGACCATCAGGTCTACTATTGCATCCTCTCAGGCAGAACTGGCTATGAGCTGGCACTGGAAGTTACCGAGGAGCTGCAGGAGTCCCTTCCATTTGACTACGGTTTGCTGTGCTGCTTTTCCAGTAGATGTCAGGGTAGTTGAAGTTCCCCAGCAGAACAGAAGCCTACGAGCGAGAAGCCTCAATTAGCTGAAGTAGAAAGGCTTCATCAGCGGGCTCCCTATCTTGCCTTCTTTAATGGGGATCTGCTTCCATTCACTGCTAATTTCCAGGACCCTATCTCCATCCTGGTGTGGGCAGGATACCGAGTGCCTTTGATTCTGAGGTTTTTGTGGTGAGTGTTCCTGTCCCTGTTCCTGTCTCAGGGAGATCACAGTGTGGTTCCAAATGTCTGTCTCTGCAACTCCCTAATGTCCCTTAGCCTAGCTGTTTCCTCATAGCTCTACCACCACTGTAAGAAAATAAGGTTCATGGGAAAGGCTTATCCCCCACCTCAGAGATTCCTTGGTGCATGTATTCCTTCCAAGGGATATCCTGGCACTAGTTAAAGCTACTTAAGAAATCCACCTTGCTCCCAGAGGGATGGTAGGCATCATTACCATACACTGGAATTGCTTTAATGAAGTATGGCTAGATTAGAGCACAAGAGGATGGAAAGAGGAGCAGACAAAGTAGCAGCTGCTGATTTCCAGGAGCATCTGGGGGAGCTCTTCAGCCTTTAGTAAATTCCTGGGGTAAACACTGAAGCAGTCATGAGCAAAATTGTCCCTTTTCTGAACAGGCTTTATCTCTTGTTTGTGCTACTTAGAGTTAAAGATCCACTTTTTTCTAGATTATATAGCCAAAAAGCAGGGTAAAGAGGATTTGAGGTATTGATTTCAAAAGCATGCAAAAACACTTCTTTGTCAGTGATGGAGTAAAATGACACAGTCTTCTTCTGTAGCTCCAAGAGAACTCCAACCTTCACTGGTTTATCCTTGTGTAATAAAGTTTCTTGGTCCCTGTGCCATGCCGACAGCTGCTTTTTGGCACCTAGCCATTCTACACACCAGGAACGCTCTGTTCTTCCTAATTTATCTCTTTTACCAATCATGCCATCAGCAACTCCAACAGCCCATCCATCACTGTCCTTGGTATCCACTTCCCAGTAGTGGCACCCAGTAGAGAAGCTCTGTGAACACATCACTTGGCTGATGCAGAATCTGTTGGGTGATGGTTTATAATCAGTTGGGTTGCTGGAGATCATCACTTTCCTGTTCTGGGCTGTGATTGCTAAGCGCTCATGTACTCTTGTGAGATCAAAAGTCACATCATCTGCCCCTAGAAGAGAGAGAGGAAACTATTCTCATCTGCAGGCACCAAGAAGGCAGAGCACACCAGTAGTTATGCTTCCCTAGTGAGGCCACAGCTGGAGTATTTTGTCCAGTTCTGGGCTCCCCGGTTCAAGAGAGACAGGAAACTGATGGAGTGCATCCAGCAGAGGCTACAATGATGGTGAGAGGCCTGGAGGAGAAAAAGCTGAGAGACATGGGGCATGAGGATGGGACCAGTCTCTTTTCAGTGATGCCCAGTGATAGGACAAGGGATAATGGGCACAAACTAGAACACAGGAGGTTCACATGAGGGAAAACTTCTTTCCTGTGAAGGAAGTCTGCACTGGAGCAGGCTGCCAAGACAGGTTGTGAAGTCTCCTTCTCTAGAGATTCCAAACCCACCTGGACATTGTGATCCTGTTGTGGGTGACACTGCTTTAGTAAAGGGGCTGGGCTAGATGCCGCCCAAAGGTCCCTTTCAAGCTCCATCACACTAGGATTCTGGGATTCAGTAAGCAGCCAGATCTGCTGATGTTTGTAAGTACAGCTCCCTTCATTAAATTCATTTGTAGTCCCTTGAATGCTGTTACTGAAGAGTCAGGCTGGCTTGCTACTTACACTGAGAGAACTGGCTTGAAATGACTGGTTCTGGATTTTGAGCTGCAGGCTCTGGAGATGATGAGCAGACATTTTTCTCCTGATTTGAGTCTGGGGATTGCACTAAATAAGAAATAAAATAACGATTTAAGCCTTCAAAAGGTAAGTAGGAAGTATTTATGCTTCTAAAGGAAAATGTACATTAAATAAACCTGGCTAGAGGTTAAAGTACAAAACAGAGTTGCTGGGAGGAAGAAAACTCCATAGCAAAGCTCATCCCCAATCTAAAGCTCCATTGAACAAATTCTTAAGCATGAGGGTGGTGGAACACTGGAACAGGTTGCCCAGAGAGGTAGTTGAGGCCCCATCCCTGGAGATATTTCAGGAGAGGCTCAACAATGCTCTGAGCAACCTGATCTAGTGGAGGATGTTCCTGGTCACTATGAGGTGTTTGGACTTTTGGAGCTCCTTTCCAATCCAAACCATGACTCTGTTGCTTAGATGCAGCTTTTGGTGAGAGGGATTTCTATGTCTGCCCTCAGCAAAGACTTTGTTGTTACATTACTCTAATTGGACAAAACAGTGCTGTTTAAATGAGTTATATTTCATGTCAGTCAGTTCCTTTCTTTTGGGCTCCCACGAAAGAAGTATAAATTATTCATGCTGTCTCCCAAACTGTATGGGGATTTTAGAATAATCACACCTGATTTTTATCAAGCTTTAGTCTTCCTCAGTTGCAGCCTCACCTCTTTGCAAGAATGTTTTTTTCATACAAACCTTTACTGTGGGGTCAAATTGCAGCTATCCAACTCCACATTGCCAGTGGCTGAGTTGAGGGGGGTTACATGCAGGAGCCTGATAGACCCAGCCCCTTTGAAAAAGAGATTTCAAAAGAAGGAAAACTCACCTGGTGGGAGCTGCCAAGTGTACTTTTCCAGAAGTAAAATTTCCAGCTTTCTCTTAAGATCTTCTACAGCAATTTTGACCACATGAAGCTTCTCATCAAGTGTAATTTTATTCACTCTTGAAGGTGAGCCTTTGTACCTGTGTCTGTCAGGTATGTTACTCTAATGACAACACAAAAGGATGAAGGGGAAGATGTGAATAATAGCAGTTATTTCAGCTGGCATATCAGATGATACTGGAAAGCCAGTAGTGAGCTCTCTAAATTCTGTGTGTATTGAGAGCTTCCTTTGTAGGAAACTATCTGAGAGAACTAACCTGAAATCTTATGGAAAGTATGAAAAAGGAATTTATTCTTAACAAAAACTAAAATAATTTGCTTTTCCCATGAAAACTAAGAAATAATATTTTTTCTTACATATATTACAATTTCCTGAAGTCCACAGAAGTCTCCATTTTTAAATCAAAAGTTTTTAAATGTATATGGATGAGATTATTTGCTTAAATTTAGAAACTACAGAAATCTACATCTAAGCTTACTCCTCTGGTCTGCCTTCACAGGCTGTGGAGAGAAGGAGCCTTTTGAAGGTTTGATTAATCTCCTCTGCAGGTGGGTGTCTCATAGGCCAGAGTCTCATGCTCTGGAAGTCCTCATTTCTCTCCAATGACTTTAACAGGACTCTGACAGATACAAACACACAGCCACACCAGATGAATCCTAATGCAGGTCCCTGGGCCTTGGCTGTGGAAGTCCATTTCTGCCTCTTGGCACCCTCACACCAAATTCCTGCTGGCTAACTGGTATATTGGAATGGTTGTTTTCAACATCCAGACAGGCTCTGTGGAATTTGGAAGTGCTTCAACTGCCTCTTTTGAGAGCCCTTGACAAATTTTCCACAAGAAAGTTATTAGAAAGTACCTAGTAAGTGTGTGAGTTCTTTAACTTGCATACATATGGGAATATACATAGTCTGGAACAGAAAAAAATAACAAAGGATCTTAGCTTAGCCTTAGATTTGACTCAGGACTGGATTTAAGCAATGCAGTCTCCACTCCAGCTCACTGACATCCTTTGAACCAGCCTGGTTCTGAGCTGCAGCCCTAATGCCTTTTCTAATAATTTCCCCACCTCTGAATTTCTTATTCCAAACTTTTACTGGCAACAGCAATGTCTGTGGACCGGTACCAGTGAGAACCTGAAAGTCATCTGTATACATTCAGCTACCCAAGACATTCAGTCTGGGAGTTTCTACTGATATTCTACCATCTCATCTCTTACCATTTCAGCTTTGATGTCTAGGAGATTGTTCATGTCAATGCAGAGCTGGTGAATAGTCTCTTCAGTTTTCTCTTCAGCTGCTTTTTGCTCTTGTTCAATGAACATCAGTGTGTTTCTCTCCTGTCTTTCAACATATTCTTTCATACAACAGAAATCTTTACTAACCTGGCTTTTGATCTGAGATGCATGTTCCTGAAAAGGCAGAAGATGTGGAGTTTATTGTGCTGTCAGAAAAAAAAGAGATGTGGAATACAAGAATCAAAAATCCACTCTCCATCAAAGGTGCTCTTTGACTGACCCCTGCAGACCAGAAACAGCTGCCTCCATTCATGGGATTAAAAAGTATCTGACGCTATCCTGCAGTACCTGCAATGAGGTTTGGGGTATTTAAGGATCTATACTGCATTATGGCCAGCAGGCTTTGCTGGACAACTTAAAAAAGATCAATATTCCCTCTTTAAGATTTTAATTTTGCATCTAAGACTATTAGAAGCATCCAGGCTATTCCTTGGGTAGGCAGAAAACGGCAGTAACACACAACTACAGTGGCCTTTGTGCCACCAAGACAGGAATTCATTCGGCTGGTGCCATAGCTCATTCTCACCATTAAAAACAGAGCTGTGACAGCAACAGAAGAAAACCTGAAGTCAGCTCCCTGTTCTGAGCTGGAAGGCTACACTGAGCCAGTCACATTTCCAGGTGGCAGTGGAAACAAACTCACTGCAAGTAATGAATGTAGTGTGTACCTTTGCTTTACTGAGATCTTTCCTCAAGAGCTGAATGGTCTCTGTAGCCATTTCGAGTTGCTTGGAGATGTCCCATATATCTTCCTCCTTTAAAGTGACACATTGGACCCTTTATCTATCTAACCCTCCAAGAAAGTACGACTAGGTTTAAAGCAGCAGGATAACAAAAATCTCTACCTCATCAACATAAGTTAAGCACCGAATTGGTTGGGGATAAGTCTAGAAAACACAATTAATTCTGAGTGGGAATAGTCACAATGAAGTCCATATGCAACAGCCATCAACTGCATGTTCAAATATTGTGAGTTTCAGCATTTTGCTCAGCTGCAGAAACTGAAGAAGGCTTTTTATATATATATGTGCTGAAATGATGAAGGTCAACAGATTTTTCACATCTCCACCAAGGTTGGGAGTTATTTTAAGCAGAGATGTAGACAACGAACCAGTTCTGCTTTCTGCCGTTCAGCTGGGTGGAGCTGTAGCACTGTACAATAACGTTGTGTCCTTTCAGGAAGTACAATACGTAAACCGAGCACAAAGAACAGTCCATGATTAGCTCTTCGAACTCAGCTACTCAGTCCTCAGAGTATCAGTCAACACCAAAGAACCCCAAACACCGCCACAGCCAAAAAGCACACAACACACAGCATTGTTGCGCTTCGGTAATATTAGTATGGGAAATGGGAAGTATCCGGGGAGGAAGGAGAGAAAGGAAAGATAAAATTTACTCAGCCCTAGCCATGTCCCCACGCTCATGACTCCCTCCCGGGAGTTACTGCCAGTCGGAGCCCCAGGCTCTATCTGGGAAGTACGGCGAGGAGGAGCCCCGGGCCGTACCGAGGTGGTCCAAGGGGAGGAGCCCAGAGCCTGAGGGGGTTCTCGGGGAGGTGCCTCCGGCCCTACCTTACGTGCCGGTCGCCGCCCCGCCGCGCTCCAGTCATCGCAGGGAACAGCTCCGGGGGCGGTCGGCTCATCCTGTGTTTTCAGCTCTTCCTCCCTGACCCACCGCGGGACTAAGCTGACCAAAAGGGCCAGCTCACGGTTGGGCTGCAGGTCCTTCAGGTCGAAGCCTTCCCGGCAGAGCGGGCAGCTGACGCGTTGCTTGCCCCTGCCGTACTGGGTGATGCAGGCCCGGCAGAAGCTGTGGCCGCAGGCCGAGAGGCGCACGGGGTCGGTGAAGTGCTGCAGGCAGCAAGAGCAGTTCAGGTCTAGCTCGCCCAGGAGCCCCTCCAGGCCCTCGGCAGCGGCCATGTCCCGGCACGGGGCGGAGCCGAGTTTCGTTTTCCCCTGGGCGCCTCCTCCCGCCGGCAGCTGGAGAGGGCCGGCACGGCCGCTGCTGGAGCTGGAGGGCTCTGCTCCGCGGCACCGGGATGGGACTGTGCCCGGGACTGTGCGCCACCGCCAAGCCTGAGCTGGCAGCTCCCACAGCAGCCACAAACTGCCCAGCACCGGCCCCGCTCTTCGTCGGCTGGCGACTTGGTCCGAGGGTTGGAGTTGGCCGTAAAAGCAGACCGTACCCAGTACTCTCCGTGCCCTGGCCTTGACTTCTAATGACTCTCCAAAATGTTGCTGTCATCTGCAGGTTTTCATTTTGAGGGAATTTCCCGGTTTTGTAAGAAACGATACGAGAGTTGCTGACTCGGCAGCTCCACTGCCCCATCCAGGAAAGCAAAGCAGCGGCTCATAGGGCCGGGTCCGTGCCGACTTCAGGCTCCTGCAGGGACTGGACCCTTCCGAGGTCATCCTGAGTCGCTCATCTCGTCTCAAAGTAACAGTTAACGTATGCCAAACCAGATAAGACTGACATTGTTCCTCGTCAAGTCAGAAGATGTTCTGTTTTTGATTTCAAGGGCTGCAGAATGAGGCTGTTAGGCTGTTGAAAAGATTTACTGAAGCAGCAGGTGAGATAAAATGAATCAAGTTGGACAGGAACATAGGCAAGAAAGAAAAAACTGCAGGTTGCTCAGAGCTAGGTGGTGATGAGCTGGCTGATGATCCAGCTCAAACAATTCTTCTACACCATTGAAGGGAAAAAAAAAAAAAAAAAGAGTTAATCTCACTAATCCCTTCAAGTATTGGCACTTCCTCATTCCTGCAGAAGAGAACTATTCTGGGTATATCAGACTGCCTGCCAATCGTCAGCAAAAGGTGGAAGCCCCACCAGAAATTTAGTCTGCAGGACTTCCTCTTGATTTGCAGACTAAGACTATCTGAAAAGAAGAATTAAGTATCAGAATGATTGGCTGCTTGGTAGAACCAAATGTGTTTTCTTGGGTTTGAGGCCTGCAGCAGCTAGTGCAGATCTTCACCAGCTCCTGCACAGAATGGCTGTAACCAGTACCTGATCAGGAGGCCCTTGCTCTCCACTTCCAGCACTGGTCCTTATTCATTGAGTATCTTCAAGCGGCTCACTGAAGATAACACTTTTAAAACTAGTTTCTGCCTTTCAGTGCTCAGACTAACCACATTCATTAAGCTTCAGCTGCTCTTTAGGATCTGAGCCATCTGAACAATCTCCATCCCATACTCATTATGTGTTTGCTGGGGCACTGCAATGTTGCTTTGTTGCTTCACGTGTTGGATTTGTCACTCATAAAACTGTCAAACAGCAGAGACTGTTGAAAGCAAGGAGCTAGGAGTGCCTGTCATGAGAGTGATTCCATTACAGTATCCTCCACAATTCAGACTTTTATTTCTTAGGGTGCCAGAAATGTAACACTGTAAAAGACGTTAAACCACTCTGCTGAAAACAACCATGTCCCTATCTGAACAGAAGCTGCAGCCAGCTGGAATGTAACTGTCCAGCTCTGCTCCTCCCTGAGAAGGACATCCAGTGGCTCCAGCATGTATTGGTAGCCTAGCTCTGTCCAACGGGACACCCTGCACCTTCCTGACAGGAGATGGCATCTTTGTCTCGCAGTCACTATGTACTCATGTGCCAGATGACCCCATTTGCTGACAGGATATATGCCATGGGCTGGATGGTCAGGTGTGTCCTTCAGGATGTACAGGAGTCCTTCAGCCCAAGGCAAGAAAAGGAGGAGCTGATATAACAGCACACACAGGAGTCCTCAACAAAATGCACACCAGCCCTTCTGGGGTCAGACGGGGCCACTTTTGCTTTTCCATAAGATGCCACTGGATGATTCATCTCTGCCGGGTGTGAAGGCCTCCTCTGCTCAAAAGCAGAGAAGGGTAGGAAGAGAGAAGGCCCTTCAGGCAAGGTTCTGCAGGGGCACAGATGACTCTGAACATCTGCATTCCCTCGTACTCATTTCTCTGTTGCCACCCTTCCTGTGCCTGTGGCTGTTGAAGGAAGAAGCCTTTTGTAGTAGAGGCACTGCAGGGCCTCAAGCACCATCCTTGCCAGCAGAAAGAGGCCAGGAGCAATGCTGGGCAGAGCCCCAGAAGTGGACTTCATCAGAACTCAAGGGGTAATCTTAACCAGTCAAAGGCTGGGCCATGACTCCATCTAGGGCATCGATCCACTCCCTCTGCTCCCTGTCGTTCTCACAGATGAACACAAACTCTCTCACCGGGGTCACCACAGTGATTGCAGGCTTCCTCTTCTTCACCCGCACTGCCTGCGGCAGGCCAGCTCGTACTTCATACCCCTCATCCCTCTTTCCAATGAACACCTGGCCCTGTGCAAATGCATCCTAGAAGGAAAGAAGCAGAAGGAAGCCATTATCCAGTGGACAGCACAGCTCCAGGGAACATGGTTCTGTCCTTTGACATGGAACAGGAGATGGGTGAAGGGGACACTGAGCTGGAGGCAGAGAGCAGGAAACATGCCAGAGATATTTTTTTACACTCAGAGCATTCTCAGAAGGAGGTAGGGACCTGCCCTCACAATGCTGTCTGATGGGTGTTCAGAAGAGCAAGGAAGGATATTTTCATGGCTGGAGCAGGATATTTGGGCTGTCAAGCCTCTGTGTATTGCTCATTCTGAGGTTACAGGCACAATGGCAACAGGACTGGCAGACAGGGTATAGATCTTCCTCACAGGCACCGTAAGGCCTGGAGCTCCCAAAGAGCTCAGCTTCAAAGAGCCCCATTGACAAAGGGGATGAGCTTTGGAGACAGCCTGCTTCAGTCCTGTGTGGTCACTGGAAGACCTGGCTGAAGACAGACCCTTCCTCCCTACCCACCTTCATGCAGGGGCTTGTAGAATAGCAAAGAACACTTCTCTTACCAGGGGATTTTTAAAGTACATCAGGTTCCTTTCTTGAGAATCCAGGCAGAACCAGCGCACCTTAAAGGCCTCCTTCTGCTGCAAGGAGAAGTTGTTTAAAGACAAAGTCCCAAAGGGAAGTCTGGCCTGTTCAAGGCACATCCCTGGGACTGCTTGAATAACTCAGGGCTTGATGTCAGTTTCATTCATCCCTGTCACAGGTGAGTCCCTGCTATGTGCAGCCCTCAGCAACCTTCTCCCTCGGTCCATTCAATGACAATCCTTTGGGAAAGGCAGGGAAGTTTGCCTCTATCAGTGATCAAATTACCAGGATTAAGAAAGTTGCAGCAAACAGATGAATGAAAGCACTGCAGAGAATGATGCCTGGGCTAGCAGTGATAATGAGGAGAGTGCAATCAGTGGCAACACTTTGGCCTGAGGGTGTCCCTGGCAGTGTTTTGAGAGCACTAAATTAATTAGCTGCACTCATCCAACCATCTCCTGACCTGTTCATTGTTCAGTGTGGAACTGAAGGGTCCTCTTCCAGGACTCACTTCAGACTGAGCAGAGCTTAGGCCTCAGAAAGAAAACACACCATCTTTCATGCTTGTAGCTGTCAGTATTCTCTGTGCAAGCAGCTGCAGAAAGATGTACTCAGACAGCAGCACTGAGCTGGGCCAAACACCAGCAAGTTCAGTATCAGCATTTCACCACTGAACTTTTTAATGGGACTTTGGCTCATGGCTCACCCAGAGGAAAGCAAAACAAGAAACGGCAATGCTGAAACAAGACCTTAGATCTTCTCCTTCTTCAGCTGTGCCTAAAAACCTCCCTCTCCTGTTCCAAGGAGCACTGGCCCAAATACATTTCCATAAAAACTGAAACCAAACCATAGACTTCACTGTGGAGAATTTGCTCGATCTTATTTTGCTGCTCTTCAGCAGATACGACCTATGTGCTACTGACTGTAAGAGAAACAGGGAAGTAGAGGTGCCAGCATGTGATGTTCTGTCTTAGCAGGAGCTGCAGTTCTGGAGCTGCAGTTAGCAGATACAGCAACCCATTCGGTGTTGCGTAACAGGACTTTGCATGCCCACTGCCAGCTAATCCACCTTGCTTATTCTTCAAGGAGGTTTCTTCTTCCCAGTCTTATTTGCCACACAAAATAAAACATGATCCCAAAGAACATGACAAGTCTGGATATAACCTCTTGTAGTGACCTAGGAAGCACATAGTCAATCATCAAACTGCTACTAGTAAACATGGAATTATCAAATACTCTCCCTCTGGAATACTCCTGCTTGTGTATCCTTTAGGGTAAGTTTGTATGTACTTACTTTTGGTCCTGTTTTCTCCATATAGCCCTCTTTGACATACTTCCTTGTGATCCTGGGTATGAGCTAGGAGAACAAGAACAAACACACAGATTGTCTGTCTCATTGAAACTTGCTGTTCTGTTCTGTTTCTGCCCAAGTGAATCACCAGCAAATTTGGCTTTTGGGGTCTGGGCTTTTTTGTCTGCTCAGAAAGGGAAGTCTGAAATAAGGGGGAACATAAAGTTTTCAAGACTACACTTGACATGGGCCACATTCAGATTTCTAGGCCTTAGATGTTGGACTGTGATTTTGCATGTTAACCAGGGTAGCCTTTCTTTCTACCTCTTCTGATTATTCCTAAGACCCGAATGCTGCATTTTGAGCACCTGACTCTGGCAAAAGCAGTGAGAAAATCTTTTCACATACTTTCTTTGCACAGATTGATTCAAGCCCTGCTCAGTTCTCACCTCAGGCTCAGGGACAGTTGGGAAGGTTGTTCTGAGATAGTGGTAACGTGCTGCCCGGATGGCATTGAACCAGTCAACAATCTCCTGGGAAAACAGCAAAACAAGCATAAAGACAAGAATAACAAGGAGGAGTGAGTGCTGCCAATCCAAAATGCCTTTCTCCTTCCTTGTGACCTTTGCAAAGAGGTACTTTCTCCCCAAGAGGCAGAGTCAGTGACTTGTCCCAGACACCACTGAGCCTCCAAAACAATTTTAAAATGCTCCTTTGGGGAGGTCCCAGATATTCTCCACATGGAGAGTCACCCGAGTCTGTGCACACAGCCTTTCTCAGCTGATTCACCTATGGTTTGTCTAAACCCCTTTGTACCTAGAAAGAAATGAGGACTATGGCAAGGGAAGAAACAGCAATCTAACAAAATGCCTAGACATTCTTCTTCAAATTATCACTTTTTGCTTGGAAATAATGCAGAACAAGATTTTCTATGTGTGTCAAGGCTTCAAAGAATATAACCACAGAACTGTGTAAAGGTCTCAGTTAACTTACAGAGATTTACATACCTGCCCCACTAAAGCTATAAGACTATCCAGGCTGTGAAGTTGAATATATGCCCCAAGGAGCCAGTTGTCGGTAACTGTTAGTGCCAAATTCTGCAACTTGCTATATTCTAAAAGTCATAGTGACTTCAAATAAAACCAGAAGACAGGACAGCTCTTCCAAAACACACAGCCAACACCCAAGCATCTTGTTTATTCCCAAATCTATATGGTATTCACCTTTCCACTTTCATGATAGACAAAAAGGTTCCTTGTTTGACCATCTGTGTTGTATGTGATCTGCAGCCCATGAGCGTGATGGATTTTCTCTGTCTGGAACATTGCATTCAGAGTCTCGATGCTGATAATGGCTTTTGGGCCTCTGGACTGTGAAATGAAAAGTATCACTGTATTAAAGTGCTCTTGGGGAAGGTCAGGACAGAACAGCTGTAGGAGAACTAGATCCCTACTGAAGAAAAAGCAGGTATCTAAAATATCTGAGTGTTGGATACACCTGCAATGTAAAGCCTTAGTTACACGCACATAAAATCCCTTACGAAGAGTGACTCCCTCTCCCTGACAGATGCAGGGTTGCTGTTTGAGAGGGACATGTCTGAACTGAAAGGAGCAGGTTCTCCCTCCAGCTCCTGGGTTGGAGAACAGTTAGCTACACTCTCTCACAGAAGGGAGATGTGTTAAGGACGATGCTGCAGCACTTCATGAAAGAATATTTTGGTAACATAAGAGGTAACAGCTGCTAACAGATCTCTTTTTCATCTTGCTGTTCCACTACCAGTATCCATTTCCTTTTTCACTATGCAAAAGGAGGCTGCAGGACTAAGATAAGGGATGAGCAAAAGGAGGCTGCATGACTAAGATAAGGGATGAGGAAAAAGGCTAAATCCAAAAGAGCACATACATTAATGGGCAGACAGCTGAGCTCCTCTGAACACAGGCTGCCCTGGCTGCAGAACAAGAGAGAACACTGCTTATGCTGCATTTTACCAGGGAAGAGCATGGATGTTGCCCAGCTACCTGCGGCAAACTCTTGCTGAGAAACTCACTTCTTTGGTGTAGTACTTCATCAAGCCTTCCCTTGCTGAGAGCAGAAATCGCCTCTTCTGGAACTGCTTGCCCTCCCGCCCGCGCTTCCAGAGGAATCCTTCGCGGCTGCCTGCAGAGCGGACCAAGAGATGTGTCAGGGCTGTAGCTAAATGGTTCCAAGTCGCCTCTACAGCTGAGAACTTTCACCTCATATGAAAAAAAATAGTGGAGGAGAGGACCGTAAGGTCTGAAGAAACCCTTGCATTTGTCTGAGTGCCATCTTCTCAAAGTTAGACTCTGCACAAGGCCTGTGCATCCAACAGTTCAAAGTTGACAGGCCCACCTTAACAACCTTGACAGCTGCAAACAGAACAGTGTGCTGCTGGCCTTAAGGCTAACACCTTCTGCCTGACAATCCTAACTTTTACCTGCAGAACAAGGATCTTGGCAGACTCGGGTGGCAACAAATTCCTCACGCTCATATTTAGCTCTAATCCATTGTTCTTTTAAAACCCTGAAAGAGGAAAACATGGATAAAGCTGATCTGCCTCTACTCTATTTTCACCAAGCAGCCAAAGAGACCTGTAGAGGGAAGCAGCAGTTCAAGAGCTGTGAAGGTATGCAGCAGCGAACACACCATCAACTTACAAGCAGTCACAGGACTGGGGGATGTAGTAGTAGGGAGGGACTTTGGCCTCATATTTAGCTTTGGCACAGAGGTTCCCATGTTTCTTCATAAACTGAAACGCAGAAGAAGTCAGAGTTAGGTGGGCAGCTACTGCATCAATGGCATGTCACCAACATGCAATGAAACCTGTACCAGAGGGAGCAGTGCCTTTCCTGCTCAGTCTCTACACACATTTCTAAACTCCCTCTGGCACTGCTGTTTGCACTTCTTAGGTGGCTGAGCCTTTTTCAGTATTTACAGTTGTGAACCAGGAGGGAAGGGACATGAAATTGTTGATTAAAAATCAAAAGAAAATGAGAACTAATATTTATGATTTCCCTATACCTTCGTCTCCTCCTAGACAGCAACTGTGATTACATTATTAGCACAATTCAATGGAAAGATGAGAGGCTGAACCAGTATTTCAGGAGGATATGTGGATTTCCAAACAGAACATACTACCTGTGGGCTTTTAAATCAGTTACTGTGTGCTCTACAATACACTGCAGGCCGTTAGAAACACGGTCACCTATCACTATCATTTGATTGAGTAGGTCACAAAACCCCCACTACAGTTACACACGGCGTTAACTTGCCTCTCTGTGGCTTTGTTCCTGTCCATAGTGGTTGACACTGGAATTATGAGGCAGAGGAGATTGTGATGAAATGTGGAGAAAAGAAAGTGAATTACTGTTTTTAACTCTGTACCTCTATAAGGTCATTCTCCCAGAAGTCAAGCCGAAGGGATTTGACCCTGCTGATCTGAGGAAGATTGCGATGGATTCCAGAGCAATTCAAGCAAATGAATATTCCAAGTTTGTAAGAAGCCCACTCTGGATCTAGACACAAACACGAAGAATTAACTAAGACAGGGGCAAAGGCAGAGCTACTGGCAAGGCTGAAAAGGTGCATCTGATGCATGGCCCAGGCTCTGCACCTAATACATCAAACGGCAGCCCATTGTTTCTGCCTGTCACTTGGCTGTGTTCAGAGAACAGAACCTGCTTTCCCCAGCGGCGACTGTGGCCCCTGCACTTGTAGGCTCTTAGACTATTTGTTTAAAAATCATTGTGACTGCGCAGGCAGCCAAGTAGTGTCAAAGCTCAGCCAGCTATTACTGCTGCATGAGAAGCTGCTGTTGCTGCTGCTGCTGCTGGATTAACAATGGAAGGATGTTGAGGGCAGCGAGCACCGCTGAGAGAACATCGGGGTACAGCCACCTACAGTGAGGACTCTGCCCGCGACCCACGAAAGCTGCTGCTGTCGCCTGCTGCTGCATCCCCTGAGGCAGCCTCGACAGCCCGATGCTCAGAGACGTTCTGCATGCTCTAGCAAGGCCAGTTCCTTGGACCATTTATTTGACCGTGTCACCCCACCGCTTCTCCCTTATCACGACCAAGATAAGTTACTTGTTGTTTTCTTCCAGCTGCTGTAGGCTACCGGTTGTCTGCTCGCTTCGCTGCGGGTGCCTCCCAACCCGCCGGGGCACGGGGTGCCAACCTTCAAACAGGCGCTTTGGTGCCTCTCTCCCACTGCCCCGGTGCAGAGACGTTCCCCCAACGCCAACAAACCACCGCACCCGCTCCCCTCCGCCTCCTGCGCTGTCTACAAATAACTCTGGGGAAGCTGCTGGTGTGCTAAGGCCACTTCCTGTCCCACGCTGTCCTCTCCTCGCCCCGTGGGGCTCCCGCCACCGCTCCTGGTCCTGTCTGGCTGAGGAGAGCCCGATTTTGGCTGGCTGGAGCCAACTGAATGGCCCCAGCCGAGAGCGGACCGCGGGGCGCTGCCCGCCCGGGAAACCACCTGCCGCCACCTCCCGCCTCTGCCGTACCTGCAAGGGGAGAGCGGCGCCCGCGCCGAGCGAGCAGGGACGGGCACAAGCGGGGCTAGCCGGGGCGGAACAGCCCAGGAAACCCGTCCGGCCCCTCACTCACCCTCACTTTCCCTTTAAAAACCTAGCGGGCGGGCCCTGGGGATTGAGGGGAACGGGGACGGGGCCGCTGCCGGGCGGAGCCCCCTTACCTGGCTCCCCGCAGTCAGCGCAGCAGCCGTTCCCGGTGCCGGCAGCTCTCTGCAGCTCCAGCAGCAGCGTCTTGTTGCGGTCCCGGTCCATCATCGCCGCTCGGCACGAAGCTCTGCGGGAGCCTCGGCCCCGGGAGCGAAATGAGGAACTGGAGCGCGGCCCCGGCGCCACGGGGCGCCTCGTCCCCGTCCGCGCCCCGTTCCCCCTCCGCGTCCCGGGCTGGGCCGCCCCTCCGGCCGCCTCCTGGCGCGGCTCCCCAGCAGGGGCGGCCCCGGCCCCGCTGCAAGCTGCGGGCGGAGCCAGCCCGGTGAGAGCCCGCCCGTCCCTGTCCGCGATAGCGAGGTGAGCAGAGCCAGCAAGAGCCGGGCAGGGCAGGCCCGGTGCCGTACAGCGACAGCAGCCCGTGTCGGTCTTCTTCAGCACCGATCCGAGCTAGGGGAGGCGTCCGCCGGAGAGGCAGGGGGGTCTGCCCTGAGGGGGCCTGTTCAGTTTAGAAAAAAAAAGAAAAGGAAAAAAAAAAAAACCCAAACCAAGATTTTCAAGGACATTAATTAAACCAGAAATAGATTAAGAGGTATTAAACTGTTTTTCTTTATACTAACGTCAGGTTAAAGCTAATTTGCATGGTTAACTTACATTACTCAAGTAGTGCACTGCAACATGCAACTCTTAAGTTTGTATTTAATCTTGTAAAAAACACTCTGGAGTCGCTTATTTTGTAGATAAAATACTACACTAGAAATATCTTACCAGTTGAAAGTACTGACACATTTTTTCCATCTTTTTAGGTACTAAGTGGCATTGTACCTTTTATTTACTTTTAACTATCACGAAGCCATAAAACAAACAGCAGCAGAATATCTGAGAAATTGAGTTGTTTAACCGCCTACATAAAATTTCTTTAGCACTCACCCTTTAAGAACTGTTGCATACTAGAATGTAAACATGGCTTTCATTTTCCCCAGGAGAGAATGTTCTTGCAAGCCATATACTGAAGCTCTGTTACTAGCTTAATATTTGTGTTGTTCTTACAGACCCTGTAAAACAAAAGAGAATCTCTACAACATTTGCAAGGTGGATATTTATATTCACTACAAACACACCACCAAAACCACCCAGCACTAGTCTGCAGCCTCAAGATTTTCCTGTGTCAGACTCAGATGCCGAGCTTCAGGAGTTTTGCAAGGGACACACATGTCCTTCCCAGCCCTCAGCTGTCAAGGCAGAGCTGCTCTGGTTCAGGGCTTTTACAGACTGAGATAATCTTGCTCGTAAACGGCTCCTCCTCCCCTGCAGTAGTGCTAACGCAGCATAGGCATGCACACACACGCCTGAGGCTTTAACTGTCTCCTTCTGTATTACTCATGGGATTGCAAAATAATGTCACCTTCACTGGCAATGCTGGAAAGCAATGTTGGAATGACAGGACAAGCCAAGGAAAGCTTGAAACTCATCTGAGATTCCAACCAGAACCTTTGCTGGTTTTTTGTTTTTAAATTGTACACATAGTAACGGCTACTGCTTAAACAAGGTGTAGAGTCATAGTGAAACTCTTTTTTTTACTTTTGGTTTCCCTAAATTCTTCTGTTGGGGTAGTTCACAGTGTGGGTTTTGTTTTCCAAATATCTTCAGTTATTCCCAAGGTGCCTGAGGCTGTTTTCCTCTGTTTTGAACGAAAAGGTATTTTCTGCTCCTAAGAACAGCTCATTTTCTATTATGTTGCACTTGCACACTGTGGAAACAGTGTAAGAGACACAAGTTGGGCAGGATAAAGCACTGAGTCAGGACCAAACTACTGCAGGAAGACATTCTGAGTGAAAAGTAGGTGACTTCCGCTGTCCTGGAGCGGTCTTGAGAAGCATTTCCTTTTGAGCTGAGTTAATCAAAACCAGCCTCAGCTCTTTCTCTCAAGACCAGCCCATACCTCAACAAAGCTTTTCTTTCTTCTAGCATACAAAAGATGTTCATACTTGATGCAAACATGTGCAGAGTTGCTAGTTTAGCCAAGTTGAAATGAATCATCACAAGTAGATTATCTTTCAAACTAGCTTGACTTGGTTTTATGTTGTAATTGCACACAAATAAATTTCATACCAAGTGAAATATATGAATTCTCCCTTCCAAAAAAAAAAACGGTTCTCAAGGCAGTTACTAGACAGTGTTGATTTCAAAGAAGGTAACTTGTCCTCTATTTCTGCTTTGTCTTCTAAATTACCCAATCATTTCCTACATTAATAATACTTTATGGGCCCTGTTTCCAAGTGATGTAGGTCACCACTGTAGTCTAATTAGATCATGGGTTGGGCTGAAGCTGCTGCTGCTACTGATCCCATGCTGCTGTCATGCTAGCTTCACAGTAAAAGTGGTGGCTGGAACAAAGTAGCATGGGGCTTGGGAGTTCAGAGTGGAAGATGAGAGGATTCCCAGCTTTGAGGTTGGGGGGTTGAGCTTTTCTCCTGGGGGATGGCAGTGTNTCTGCAAACAGGCTCAGGCATTGAATCACTTCCCATAGAACAGGAAGAGGGTTTTTTGGTGCTACTTTCCCTCCTGTGTGTAGGGAAAGAGGGGGGATTGTGAGAGCAGGCTGTGATAATCTAGGCCACCTGAACATGCCTTTAGAAAGCAAACAACCTCCTCCATTTGAAAATGTTTTATTTATTTTTACAAAAATGTACAGGTGATGCTTAGACCATTGCTACACCAACCCAACTCACTGAGATTTTAACAGCCACTTCATTTCATTCTTATTTGATAGTTCTGGGCTAAGGAAAGATTAAGCTACAAAGATTGTTATCGACAATGAAGAACTTAAAATAATTTACTCTTTTCATAAATATTCTTCATTCCTGAACATCTTTAAGACATAAAAAACGTAAGATGAGAGCAAAATGTACTAGAAAATGGCTTTCCTTATTATTACAGATATATTGAGGTAAGTAGAGTACCACTGCAGCTGCCTCAGTTGGAAGAGAAACAATCCAACTGTGGAAGAAGACATGGTTGAAATAGTTCCAGCTAAAAATCCCTTTCAGGGACTGAAAAGATTAAGCTTCAGGAGTCTTCATACAACTGAAATGTTCAGAAGTGTAGCAAAGTTTCACAAATGTATTGTTGTATAAAAAGAGATTGAATCACAATCAGGCTAAGTTTGCTCAAATACAAAAGGAAGTATAAAAATAGGACACACTATACAAGACTAGAAGCAGTTAAATATTAGCAAACCCAGAGCAATACAGGAATAATTGTTACTTACAAAGTCCTGCCTAAGCTCTGAGACCCTCTTGGGCTACAGTAATCACTTCTCTACCTTTGCAGGGGCTTCACTGGCAGATCTGGCAGCTGTAAATAGTGAAATGGAATGAGTGTATACAGATGTACGTAGGTGGAGTCACAGTGCTTTGCGAGGACTTTCTTACCTTAGTGTGAGGAGTTGCTTTTACTCCTTGACACTTTACAAGACTTGTGACATCCTCTCCCTGCCCCCTCCCACCCCAAGTTGTTTAACACTTAAGCCTCTTTCTGAATTTGCAGTTATGTTAGCAGAAAAAAAGTCCCCTTAGAAAAGAGCAAAGGACTCCTGGCTATGTGAGAGACAAATTACAGAGGGAGATAGCAAGGAGTAGTCTCTGGTGATTAGTTTGTGCATTTAGTATTATAAATGCACTTCTTGGACGAGCACCAAACAAACCCACATTTCAGCTGTGGAGGGCACTATCATAACAATAGATTATATACATTAAATACTTATAGAAATTTAATATACAAATGGCTCTGAATATACAATAACATAATGTGGTTCAAAAAAAACCACCCAACAAATTTAAACTATAGTGAGAATCCCACCATTAGGCACAAGGTACTTCTGGGGGCAGCAGTCTTAAGGGAAGTCTGAAGACAGACCATTTAGCATTGGTCTGGGTATTTCCAGATGAATCCCTTCAAGATAATGCAAGAATCTAGAAGAAGAAGAGTAAAAATGCGAGAGGACAAAGTTATTTCAAATACAAGACCACACTTTCACAATTAGAAGAGGCAAACATTCACTTTTCTTGTCTAGAACTGCAAACATGTCTTGTTACAGTTCTTAAGGACCTTGTATACTGCAGTGTAGCAAGAGTTAGGAGAACCAAACCTCACCTTCTTTTCGTCTTCCCTTGCTCTTTACGGCTCTCAGACCTACAGATACTGCGAAGAGCAGGCAGGTATTCCAGGATGCTGGCTTGCTTATTACCCAGGTGGACAGGACTTCTTGAAAACACAGTTCTGATGACTGCCAGCCTCTTCTGTGCCTTTTTGTGAATGCTGCAATGGAAAATGGAACTTTGTTTTGTGTTCAAGAACATGCAATCCCTGCTCTGTCTCTTTAAGATCAAATTAAATGGTTTTAAACTCCATTAAACATACTGATGGCCAAAACTGCATCCCAATGGATTAGATGCCTACAGCTTCTGATGGTCTGCTGCTTACACAGCACCCCAAAGCTGTGCTCAAACAGAAACATGAAGGAGAGCAATTTGTTTGGTCAATGCTTGTAACTAGAAAAATCTACTCTGGGGCAGGTCATCACTAGCTAGTAATGTATGGACTGTCAGACAACATAACCAGAAGCATCTGTGGCCTTCAAAGATAAAAAGCATGATGTGACTGGCATTTGCCACAATCTGAGTATCAGATCCAACCTACCACTTGTGAAATACTGACCAAACTTGGTTGCAGATTCAATGGTGGAATCCATTTTGACACTGCTCTTCTGGGTACTGACCAAATTACCAGTCTGAGCTATTTCCCTCCTCAGACACTCAAGCAAGCTTTAGCCACTATTACACCCATTTCAGCTATGATGATTTGTTTATATTATAAACAATCTTTCATACCCACACTCACTAGTAGAAATGTATCCTTTCATATTTTATAATATATTAAAGATTAGTCCTCATTACCATAGGGTACTACAAAACATTGGCAGCAACTTTGCTCTGCATTTTGTTGGGTCTCCATCAACCACCACCTCTGCATTTAACAGAGGGTCAGCATTAAGCAGATGATCTCTGAGGTCCCTTCCAGTCTAAGCCATTCTAGGAGTCCATATGCATGTTCAGTGCTTTCAGAACCCATTTCAGGCTGTTTATCTTGGTAAAGCCATTGCTTTAGTTTGTTGGATTTTTTTGGGGGGGAAGTGACAGTGTTTGTTAATTTTAAAATAACTAGAGTAGATCGAGGCTACTATTCCTGACCAGCAGTAGAGTCAACTCACTCAAAACTAGAAAAGTCACTTTTTGCAGAGATTGCCAAGCAGTGTACAACATTTTCCAGTGTTCTGGAGGCACACTGATGAGATTCACATTGGTATGAGTGTGTACACATAGCATCTGAAACTCTCCCACACCTTCTGAAATACTCTTCTTGACAAGTAACTGCATTCTGTTCTGGAAGCATTAGCAAAGTCTTACCTTAGATCAGGTGACTGACTGAAGGATACACAATTTCTTGTGTGTGAAACATGCAAAGCAGGTCCCTCCAGCTGATCACTTTTGGGTGTTTTACTGGTACTCAAAGAGGACTCCAAGTGTTGTGAAATATTAACAGAACATTTGTTAAAACTGAGTGCTTCTATAGCTGCCTGTATTTCACTGCAGCTCTGGGAACTCCACCAATCAGTATTTTCTATACTGAATTCATCACAAAGACCATTTTTGATTTTGCCATTTGTCCAACTAAATCCTTCATCTTTGGAAAACTCCAGTGGTTCCTTGGTGTGGGTGTTGACACAGCAGTCCAAGAAAGACATGTCCTCCATGAATTCCATCAGTGAACTCAGACACTGGAAATCAAGAGCAGACCTTTGCTCATTTGCCAAAGTTTCAGTCTTAATGTCTTTTTCTTCTTTATTCATCAAATCTGATTTTTCTGTACTCACTTCAGCAGATGATGTAGGAGTATCTGATGGCAAAGTCAGGAACTCAGCTGAATAGTTCAGTCCAGCATCAAACAAATCACTATCATCTAATATATGGAGTCTTTTCTGGTTCTTAGTCTTTTTAGACTTTTTCCCACGGCTACTTTTTCCAGAGCAACAACTGTTAGTAGGTCTGGATTCTGAAGAAACTACAGTAGTCTTTTCAGGTATAGAGCTGAAGGCTTCAGACTGGTTTGAAACTACTTGCACTGGTAAGGGAAGAAGCAGTTCAAGATTGTTGTATGTAAAATCCACTTTCTTCATCTGGAATTCCGTAAGAAGCTGCATCAGTTTATTCCATTTCTCCCCAGTAGTTATTTTGTGCTGTAAAATAATTGTGAAAAATGTATTTATACATTAAGATAAAAAAAAAAAAAAAAAAGAAAAAAGAAATAAAAACGTTATTACAGAGAAATCTCACACTCCTGGCTTTGCGTACGTGAGGCAATGGAGTGTTTTGCTTGCAGGAGTCTGCCCCAGTTCAGGTTTTGTTGAATACCAACAGGATCCCCTAAATTCTACATCAGACTTTTTGGTGGAGATTTAGTGTCCAAGAAAATGCTGCTCATAGTGACAATCCCACCAGGCACCTGGCAGCCATTCCACATATTAGCTAGTCCACTACAAAAATACCTTAAGAAACGTAAACAAATCTTCTGAAGGCAACAGGATATTCTTAAGGCCAAGCAATGTCTCCACGCAGCCTGTATCACATTTTGGTGACTCCTGAAGACGTGCACCAGATTGAGAGAGATCACTCTTGGCATTGGTAGTCTTTTCAGAAGGAGTTATGTGCTCTGCTTTATCTGTCTCCTCTCCTGCACAAAGAACATGTTTTTACTCAGACAAAATAACTGCACCAAGTTGATTTTTCCCCTCTTGGCCTCAATTTCTCTAAAGAATTCTGTAACCATCACCTCTTGCTGCAGGTCTGGGTGAATAAGGCTACTGGAGTTAGCCATTCCCTCCTCATTCACCATCCCCATTTCATCTATTTACTCTCCCTTTGTGAGCAACTCTTCTCTTTTACACCCCACTCATCTCACCTCTGTTTCTTGCTCACACACCCTCTTCCCCCCCCAACACCCACTGGGTCACCCCTCTAGCCTTTGGGATCAAGTCCCTTCAATTCCTGCCTGTTTGTTCAATTTTTCTCCCTTTTCAGTTCCTCTAGGTGAATTAACTACAACTCAGCTAAATAAAGAGCTGGAGACTCTGAGCCAAAGTGAAGCTACTGCTGGCTTCCTGCCCCTACTCAGTTTCGATACTCAGAAGAGAAAAGGAAGACGATTAAGTAGCACAATGATAGGTAATTAACAGGTGCAATAATCAAATCAAACCTTTCATTCAACAACCCCAAAATCCCTACCCAAATGTTTAGGAGTCTTACAGAAAATTACCATCTCTTCCTACATGTCTGCAAGTGATCTGAATTAAATCAAATTCATGTTAAGAGAGAATTTTTTTTTTTTTAAATTAAAATAAAATTGACCTACCATGATGTGCCAAACATTTGTCTTTCAAGTATCCACCTCCACTTCTAACCCAAAACTGCAAGTAGAGAAGACTCTGTCTGATATCACAGTTATTTGTAGCTAGGAGAGCAGCCAAGTCTTTCACATCTGTTCGCAGGTTCTCAGCCAGACACAGCACCTGCAGATAGCTGGCAGCATTCATCTAAACAAAGTTAGACACAGACCACTGAAACAACTCTCTCCACTCAGGCTCAACGGCACGCAGAAACAAGCAATTCTACTAATGCTTGCAAAACATTTTTCCTTTCAATACAGAAGATTAGTTTATTAAATTAGTTACATTAAAATTTCTGCAGAAAAGCAGAATTGAAACAGTTCACATAGGAGAGTTAGGCCCTGTTTCAGGGCTTGACAATCCGTTTGGGAAAAAAAAAAAATTGTTCCCAATGTCCAACCTCAATCTCCCTTGGCACAACTTGAGGCCATTTCCACTTGTCCTTTTGTTTGGGGTAGCTAGGGGAGGACACCAATCCTCACCTCACTTCAACTACTACATTCTGAAAACTAAATTAACTTATGTTCTTATTGCAATTCTCTCAAATATTAAATGGCTAAGAAAGTAACTCTTCTAAGCTAGTAATAAAAGTTCTGTCTGTACAGATAAACACATCTTACACATCCTTGCATAAACCCCCCAAACAGCCTTCTGACGAAACAGATCTGGTATATCAGGTAGTATTAACCCTGCATCAATACCTCAATGTCAGACTTGTCCTAAGCAAGCAGTTGTCAGCTAATTCACGTCTGGATTTGCAACACAGACTTACCAAGGAAGGAGTTTTAAAATTGATCTCTTCAAAACAGCCATCAAACATTAAGCTGAATGCTGGATCTAGATAAGGAGATAATCAGTGAACTGTCATGATGGATGTTATGTTCAAAGCTAATTATCTTCTTCACCCACCAGAGCATCCAGTATCTTGATTCAAATACTGAAACACTTGCTTTATATTCTCATAGAAATTTGACCTTTAGCAATAATCAAAATTCAAACCATCACACTGGAAGAGGTTCCGCTTGCAAAGCCCAACCGGTGCCACAACCCCTACTCACCACTGGTTGTAAGAACCACAGGTCTCTTTGCCGTTGCCATGAATGTCTTCACTGCGCTTAGAAATCCTGCATCTTCATCAAATATGATATCCACCTGCAGAGAACAAAGCAAGAGCAGAGTACCAACAACTTTACCACAGTACAGGATGGGCTGTGAGTGGAGATGGACTGGTGATGACTGAGCAAGACTCAGCATTAAGAGAGACTTCTGGAACATGCAGGAGCAATGACAGCACCGATAGCAGGTTGTCCAGGGCCGTGTGTGGTTTTAGAAGTTTGTTTTTTAACAGAATTTTACCAGTGATCTGTAGGATCCAGCCACATTTGGCAACATTTATGACTTACACCATATACCAGGAATAAACAACTCTTATTTACTTAAAATTACACTATTTGCTTCAATTTTATACTCTTAGATTAAGATTCAAAGATATTTTTGGGTAAGAGGTTAAAGAAAAGAATTTAATGTGGGTATTAACTGTGACTATTAACTGTGACTTTTAAAAGTGTCTGCATGCATGTAAATTGGCTTGTAACTTTACACTACAGTTCTGATACAGGAATTAAACCATCAGAATCTTGCACACAGTTTTGACTGGGAACAACTGCTAATAGATTATAAATTCCTTTAACTTCTAAAACAACTTCATAAAATAATGATCCACTCATGAGGGTGAGATCATTAAACACTGAATTAGTTCCTAGGAAGTAGATAATCATCACACTTGAAGTGTCAAGGAGGAAGGGAAAATTAAATTAATTCTTTAAATACAACACAAAGACATATCACTCCAACTTGTGTCACATGAATTTTACCTCTTCAAACAGAATGAGAGATGTTGCACTTTTCCTGTTTGGTTCTCCTCCTAGTTCTTTGTTTATTGACTTCATTTGAGCATCTTTCTTTTCTTCATGTGAATTCGGAGTATTTCCTACAGGCAGGCAAAGAACTGAGCAGGAAGTAGAGGAAGACTGACACCAGTTCATTCAGCAGTCATTTTGCTATCTGTAGACCACCCAGCACAAAGACCATTACACACCAAGCTAAGACAGGAACTAAGCTGTGTTTTTGTAGACATAGATTGTAATTTATCTTCTCTTACCCAAATGCTCTGGGAAAAAAACAAACTCAAACCAAACTAAAAGCTAACCTTGAACAACTAAGAAAAGCAAATAGAACTTCAGATTGTCTACACCATGTAGGAACAGAAGAATAATTATTTCGTATGCAGTTAAGTGTACCTGAGGTACTCTCAGTATCTCTTGCCTGCAGCTGGACCGTAACAAGTGTGCTCTACCCTTTCTGTGTGTAGACAGAATGTGGCTTCTCCAGCTCCAGAAGTAACTAATAACCAAAGAGCAATCCCTACCTTTGTTGTTCTTTGCTCCGTCATTATCTTTCTGTTTGGAAGAAATTTTGAAGTAGTTTGCAAGTGTTTTGGGGGCCAAGCTACGTTTTACTCCTGCTCCTTTTGGTGACTGTGGAGGTTTTCTTGGCGAGACAACTTTCTTTGGAGAATATATTTTTTCTGCAAGATATGTTTTAGATTAAACTTCAGCTGGAAATGCAATCTCAAACTGGCATTTCTCTGGCTAATTCTGAGTAAATACCAGGTTTGCATCTAGGACAACAAGACAAGACAACTTTATTTAATGAGAATACTTTTTTTTTTTTCTTTCTGCTTATTTTACTTTTTTCCTGTTATAAGGAATGTTTCCTGCTCAACTTTCTATTCAAGTGTCCTAGCACTTATCCTACCACTACAGAAATAACTTCAGAGAGTCAGCAGTCAGTAATTTTGAGAAAGTCACTATTTGATTGTGTTAAGCAACTGAACATTTCTTATTATTACAGCCATGTAAGCTGAAGTTTGCTACTTTTCCTAAACAATTTGTCTAAAAATTGTTTTAGGAACTCAGTTCTTTAAAAACAACACAACTAAACAGGTAAATCTGTCCTCCATCAAAAAACTGTCACCAAACCAGAAAATATCAACAACCAAACAAATAAAAAAACCCTACAGATACAACTGTGAAACTCACTGGGTGACTTGGCAGTGCTGCAGCTGTTGAAGAAGCAAGGTTTATATGCATTAATGCCTTTTTTGTCCACTTGATGAGACTGGGTAGCCTCTTTCAGCTGGGACAGTATCTGTCTGCCGCTGCGCTGGCAAGAGGCGTTGACTTCGAATATCTGCAATGGCATTACAAAAACTTAGACACCTTCTATCACAAATGCTTTCAGCTCACTAGTTACAAGCAGAAGTGCTGAGGCTTCACAAACCTTAAACCCCAGCTCCTGGGCACAAGCATACACTGCAGCAGTTTTCCCCACTCCTGGTGGGCCAGTTATCAGAACAGTATTGCAAAGGCCAGTCTCTTCCTCAAGATCAGATTTACTATCTTTAAAGTCAAGGCTGTCCAGAGAATCTGTAGAATTGTTTAAAAGAAAAGGAAGCATTGTTCAAGCAATTATCACTTTTACACCAGCTTTAACAGAGAATTGATAAATCTAGCTTCTGTCAGCACCATGATGCTCTTCGTCCTCCTTTTCCCCTTTCTGATTTCTTTTTTCTTCCCAATCAGCTCTTTTTTTCCATTCTTTTAGCCAACTATAAAAGGAAGAAACAGAATGAAAAATAAAAATCACTACTGAATAAAACGAGCCAAATTCAGGTGCAAAAGAACATAAAAAGTAGGAAATGCCAACCATTTATTATTCTCCTCAAGCTCATCAAGTGTCTTACAGAATCACAGAATGGGTTAGGTTGGAAGGGACCTCACAGATCATCTAGTTGCAACCCCACCACCACAGGCAGGGACACTTTCCACTACAACAGGTTGCTAAAATCAAATACTCTGGGTTTGACTCTTTTGTAATAAAGGATTCCTTATTCACTCTCAGTTCTATTAGCCGACTGCATACAAAGAAATCAATCATTCAACTAAGCACAGAAAATGCTTGCTCATTTATACCTTGTTTGTAAACAAATCTTTAAATTCTGCCTAAGAGCCACAATAAATTTCCTGGGTGGGTTTTAGTTAACTGAAAGCACAGTACATGAGATGGATTTGAGTGCCAAACTACTGTGAAAAGCAGAGGCAGTGCATCCAGCTCAGGACCGGGCTTGTAGGGAAGCACACAGAAGTACTGGTGAGTTCCTGTGTCTCATTCTTAGTTGCTTAAATAACCTGATACAGTGTGAGTAAAAATCAGTTTTAAGGGCACTAGTTACTTCAGCACTCCATGCTATCCCCCAGCCTAGCATAGCATTGCATGTGTGCTTCGCACATCAGAGAAGCTACTCGGGTTTACTGTAAAAGAAACCATGCCCAAAGGTTGCTCACACCAACTGACAACTTGTTTCTGCAGCTTTCTGAAAAGTAACCAACACAAAGGTCAGAAACACGCCCCCTGTAAGTGCTGTTCAAGCATAGTGTGAAATACTTGACCTCACTGCTTTGAGCATAATCAAGTAATATGATGGATTATTTTAAGAAGGGATCCATGCTCCCACTTCTGACCTGTGCAGCCTTTCGATTTCCTTCTTGTTCCCTACAAGTTCACTGGACTCTTGAGGCTGATATTTTTCTGTCCAAAGCATGTCTTCCTTTTCAACACCTAGAGACAAAATATTATCTTTTTTTTTTAAACAGTTCTTCATGCAAAAGAGCTGATGAAGTCTAGAAGAACATTAAGACAAGTTATGATTTCTGCACCACAATAGAAGCTGACACAGATCACAGATACAGTTTCATTCTCTTTGCACTGTGGGAATCAAACAGGAATGCAGTTACCTGACAGTGCATTTGGCTCTGATAAACACTCAGTCTCTCCTGCCATAACAGATGCTTTCTGGGTCTTGTTTCTTTCCAGGTGTGTTGTTTGTCCTGTCTCTGCTTGTTTTTCTCCAGATACAGCAGGAACAAGGTTCCTGGAAGTTCTAGATTTTATTTCCACCTCTGTACCTTCAGTTTGTTTCCTTCTTTTTGATTTGTGGTCTTCTGTTTCTTTCCGTTTCCTCTTAGTTTCCTTCCAGTTGTCAGAATGTTTCTGATTTGCCTCAGGACTTGCAGTGCCTTCTTTGCTTTCTAAAGAAAAAAAAATGACATTCTTTCAATATTTCAAACTATGTCCGTTACAACCATGTTTGTTTAAGCCATATTTAAATAATTTAGTCCAAATGCTTTGCTGTTCTTAGAACTAAATCAGTCCTCATATTACGTTCCTTCACAATTCCTTCCAATACCTGAAAGGGATCCTACAAGAAGGCTACAGAGGAAGTCTTAACAGGATAAGGGGAATGAACAGGTGAACAGGTTTAGACTGGATCTTAGGAAGAGGGTGGTCAGACTCTGGAATAGATTCCCTAGGGAGGCTGTGGATGCCCCCTCTCTGGAGGTGCTCAAGGCAAGGATGGATGATGCCTTAAGCAGCTGAGTCTAGTTGAGGTGTCCCTGCCCATGGCAAGAAGGTTAGAGCAGATTATCTCTGAGGTGCCTTCTAACCTAAGCCATTCTAGGATTCTGTGCTTCAAACTAAAGCTGCCCTTCATGGCAGAGGGAACGCGAGGGAGTGTTTATTTTTCCCTACACAGATTACTAACCTTGTGTACTGGTTTCAAAACCCAGCCGTTCTGTTTGCCTTTTCAGGAACTTGTAGAAGTATTTTCTCACAGGAAATTGAGAATTGGAAGACATGATCTCATCCAGTAAATCTTTCCTGAATGTATCAGGAAAAACTGGTCGGTGGCCAGAAAGCTACAAAAACACAAACACACAAAACTACTGCTTGCAAATACCACACAGAATGATACTGAGTTTTGTACAACTTTTATCAGTCACTGTAAACCCAAGAATTAAGAGAAAGCCTGGAGAATTGTTCAACGTTACAATGCAGAATGGGTAAATTATAGAAACAGGAAAAAAAATAATTCAAGACTGACACATATCCAAACTAGAGGGTTATGGCTTAGAACAGAAGTCCTAACAAGAAACAAAAATTCAATTTTCTCTTTGTTTTTCTTACTACACAACCTCCCACTTTAAGGTACTGACCACAGGCACAGAATGGTTTCCAGGCAGCTTTGAATTCACAGTGGAAAACTGACCAAGTGAGAGAGTGATTTTTGTGACATTAGTGACTTCAGTGTTCAGTTTTCTTAGCTTAATTAATAGAGGACACGATGGCATTTTCAGCTTCCACATTGGATAACCTTCAAACACAAGGGGAAACTTCATTAACAGACAGACAAAAACATCCTACAGTAAGAAGAGTAAATACTCTTAATTACAGCTTTAGCATATCAAAGCCGAGCTTATTTAACTTACACTGCATCAAACTTTTCTTCTTTATTAATTCCACTTTCCACAAGCAGAACAAATTTGCACATTTTTGCATACAACATTTCTCCACTAAGTTCCTCCTGGGCTCTCCTCACTCTAGATAACAATTTGTGCACTCACCAGGCCTCTGTAGGGTAGATGATTACATTTTGATTCTTTTGGTGGGTTTGGAAAGGTAAACTGTTCTGTTTTACCTTCTGCTTTTCTGTCATGGCCTTTAAGAGCACTGTAGCAAATTCCTGCACTTCACAGAAAGAAACGGGCTGTGCTTTTGCCTGCTGAGCCTTTGGCAGAAGGCAATGGTTTCTGCCACAACCAGTCCAATGTGATCTTTATTTTCCGAACTGGAACTTGAAAGACTAACGTTTTCAGACTAAATATTAAGATTTTTGTATCCCCACCCATAAAAGTACACTTCAGCAGCAAATTAATTTGTGAATTGTGTATTCAGAAACATCTCACTGGCAGCTTGTTCTGTTTTCTTCCTGCAATACAAACCAAGAGGGAACTCCCAGATATGCCAGTCATAAGTTCTGCTGTTCTGGACAGATTTACTAGGAATTATGCTACACATTTACAGAATGGTTGAATAAAAGCTTACAGTCATCCTTCTGCTGTACATGGACAACAGTCCTAAAGCAGGAGCTTGCAAGAGCGTAAGCTTCCATCGCTGCCGCTTTCTTGGCAATCTGTCTCTTCAAGGACTCTGGCAATCCACTCATCAAGAATTCACGTTTTGCTCTGAACTGATCATCATCTTGAGAGTTTTCAGATGCATCTTTGCTTTAATGAAAACAGAGAAAAAGGCAATGAGAATCACCAGCTAGGTGAGGCTTACATCAGAATTTAATCACATTCACCTCTACACATGAGGTGTAGAGGAAAACTGCTAAAATTAACTGAAGTTTTAGTGAATCTATATTCAAATTTTGTGTTAGAGGTTTTCACTTAAATGTTCCTCTCTGTTTTACTCTGCTCATATGCAATTTAGGATTTATTTCTCATTGCTCATCAAGTGCACTTTCAACCATCTAAAACAGCTCAACAGTACTTGGGGAAAACAACTCTCCAAAAAAAACCCAAAATTGTGCAAGCAGAGTAACATATGGTTAGTGTAAAATTGAAAAGTACTTATTGAAATAGGATATAAATGTTTATGTTAAGTGCATTTAAATTTGTAAAATGAAAGGACATTGAAGGAACCTTGACATAAATTTGAATTCTTCAGCAACTGCAGTCTTGCAAACTGACCTGCTCTCATCAAAGATCACAATGGGTTCGCTTGCAGAGGTTTGAGCATTTCTGCCTAGGAAGACAGGTGAGGATCCCAGTTTTGCTTTAAAAAGAAAACAAAAGTTATGACTAGCACTGGTAGATGATTCTAACACTCCTTTTCTGTCACTATACATTCCACTTAATAACGTTAGTGAGTGTCCTTTCCTAAGGGCATGCTAAGTATTTGAACAAAATTCTAATTTAATTTCTAGTTATTTCAGCAGTGTAGGTGTTAATTTCTTTAACATTAAAACCCCCTTAAATTAGGAGGCAACAAAATGTGGTATATTGTTGGCAGGTCTTCAAACAGCTTTCCCTGAGTGAAGAAAAATCAAAGCAGCATTACCTTGTGCCATAAAATAAAAGGCCTACATTAGAATCTCATATATCAGAGGATGAATGAGCTGCAAAGGCAGCTTTGGAAAAGTGAAGTTATAACACATTCAGTAAAATCCAATCACCTTTTGACCTCTTCACAACCTTCGGGTTTCTAGACTTTTTCCCCAGAACATCATTTAAGCTCCTAAGATTCTTCTGCTTCCCATTCTGCACTGTTAGAGAATCATGGCTTGAATCTAAAATTATTACCAAGTCCTGCAAAGGAAGCAAATAAAATGAGAGATGAAAGACTTGCTTCTCTACTTTACCAACAATACAATCTAGTGATTGTTGCTGAGAAAACTAAGAAACTGTCAGAGAGCTTTGAACTTAGCAAACAGATTTTGGAGATTATCCAATACTTTACACAGAAAAAGTATATAGAGTAAGGTCTCAAATATATCAATGAAGTTCTGAATTACTCTCAATTTCAGTATGCAAAAACCTAGATATTTGAAAGAGACCCCTTGCTGTCCACCAGTAAATGGCTACTTCTAGTGTGATTGCCTGTGGCACATTACAGATCTGCTTTTGGATGAGCCTTCCAGTCTGTGCCTGGCAGTTATGTCACTATTTGACATTTACTGTACCACTGCATCAGTATCTGCCTAATCCATCCTCTAAAAGAAGTATTTGCAAGGTAAGGAAGAGTCTTGGTGTTTAAGTGAATCGCAAAACTACCAAAGTAATATTTTTTAAGATTTAAGGACAGGCTTACTTCATTTTCTTGTGATTTTTTCTTTTCAGCAAGAGCTTGCTGCCGAGATGAGCGCCGCACAGGAGTGGGCGAGTCTTCGCTAGCCCTCGACCTGTTGTGCCTTAGAGCCTTTGCTTTCTCAACCAGCTGCTTGGCCTTGGATAGATTTGTAGCAGTGGAGCTTATCTGTTCAAGTACAAAAGAACCAGAATATCTAATTACTACCACAAATATATTTGCCATTTACGTGTTTAATTTATCACATTCATCTAAGCAGCTGATTTTAGCTCAGAAGAGCCTGAGAAGTGACCTCATTCCTGGTGATAAAGATGTCTAGGGCAGTGCCAGAAGGCAGTCAGGCTCTGCTCAGACATGTCCCATGACAGGACAAGGGGCAGTGGGTGCAAGTTGGAGCAGAGGAGGTTCCAGGGGAACACTTTTTCACTGTAAGGGTGACAGAGACCTGGAGAAGGCTGCCCAGATAGGTTGTGGAGTCTCCTTGTCTGGAGACATTCAAAATCATCCTGCATGCATTCCAGTGAGGCCTGCTCTAGGTGATCCTGCTCTGGCAGGCGGAGTTGGACTGGATGATCTTTCAATCATATTCTTGTGAGTCTTTCTGTAGGGCTTCTGAGAACCATCATCCTGTATTAAACTCTGCCACAACACTGAGTGTTAACACAGTTACATGCATGTAGGAAAAGACAAAACACTGAAATGCAAAATATTAAATAACTTACCTTTGTGCTTCTGATGTTTGTTTCTTCATTTTGCAATGCTTCAGCTTTGTCAGATTTTGTGCTTGCATTGATACGTGTAAACCTCATCCTAATTAGGGAACGGAAAAGTATTGCTGCTTAACAGAGAGCAATGATTCTCACAATCTCATTTTCTAAAGGGCTTAAATATACAATGCTGCAAATAGAAGCAACCTTCCAGCTGCTGGTTGTTGGGGTTTTTTTGGCTGTTTGGGGGTGGTTGGGTTTTTTCAATGCCATTTACAAGGACAACTTTAGTTCTTCTGTGCCGATATTTACCACATCGGTACCTGTACAGCTTCACTGTGCATTCCAAGCAGTTCACTCTCAGCATACTGCCAGGCAAATACAGAAAAATGGAACAGACTCTCAAATGTTTACCTGATAGGGCTGCTTCCATCAAAGGGCACAGCAATCACCTCAGCTTTATACATGTTGCTTTTCTTCAAGGCTCGCTTGTTGGTTTTTGGTGTAGAAGCCTGTAGAGGACAGTCACTCAACTCAGCTTCAGAGAAAGGATTTCTTTTCCTAGGCTTTTTAGGTGTAATGTTTGTGGATGTTTTTATTTTCTTCTGCCTTAAACTCCTCCTCCTTGCATTCACTTTTGGACTTGATGCAATTCTTAGGTCTAAGGTGTTCTTCTTAGGAAGGACATTGACTACTGTATCCAGATCTTCATTATCATTATGAGTATTAGAGACATTAATTTTCTTAGTTCCTGAAGCCTTACTTCTTCCGTTTCCTTTTTTCTGAAACTTTTTAGGTCTTTTGGGTTTAATTCTGTTGTTTTCAAAACTAGGACATGTATGTTTTTCCACACAACCTTCTGACACACTACTTTCTAATCCTTTATTTGAAGAAATGTCATCTTCATGTCTTTGTTTTTCTTTTGAAAGCTTTCCAGTGACTTGCTTTTGTTTTCCAGGTGCCTTTTTGACTCCACTTTTTATTATATCTGTTGTTGGTTGTTTAAATGCCTTCATGAACTGATGCCTTTCTTCCAGAGAACATTTTGGCTTCAGAGAATCTGACCCCGCAGTCTCTAGCACAGCCAGCTCCAACTCTTCCTCCTCAATAACTACATTAGATTTTCTTTTCTGAGTAACCTGTTCCAGTTGCTCACTGTCTAGGAGGGATGAGTTATGTTCTTTCACCCCGACATATTCCTTCTGCTTCAAAAAAATGGAAGCCATTTTGCTAGAGCCTTTTTGCTCCTTAGGTAATGGAATTAATCTGAGGGGAACAGAATGAACTTGTGCAAGGACAGTTACTGTTCTAAGAGGTAGCTGTTGAGACTCCTCACATTTTCCTGGGTCACTAATATCACTTTTGTCTGTTACATTTGCTGTAACAGAAGTGTCCATTGTGGGCTCTGTGTCTTCTTCAATGTGATCTATGCTATTTTCTCCCTGACTCTTCAAGAAGTCCTCAAATGACACTGTTATTATACTATTCTTTATCTCTGATGTCTTACCACTGGTATGAGTTTCAGCACTGGGCTCATTAATGGCGGTGTCACACTCAGCTGTGGAAGGAGATAGGATCATTTTCCCATCTTCACTTTGCTTTTTGCACTTTCCATTCAGCTGGTTTTCAGATGAAAAGCTTTCAGACAAATCCGTATTTACATTTTGTTTCATTTTCCTTGATTTTCTTACCCTATTTTTTACTCCATTTACTCCAGAATCAACTTTCTTTGCCCTTTTTCTGGAGGTGACTTTCTCCCTTTGCACACTATCTTCTGCTAACTCTCTTGTACTTTTTAAGTCAGCTATAGTACAAACAGGAGTAAAACCACTGCTCTCTTGTTTCAGTTCTGTTGTTTCTCTGCTGTTATCACTACTTATTTCTATTTCGTGTTCAGATTCTTTCATTTCTCTTAGCTTCTTATTTAAATTTACTCTTTTCCCTTTCCTCTTGCGCTTCGCGGGTGGTTTAAAAGGTGATGTCCACTCTTTGTCTTCAGCATCCAAGGGTGTCTTACTTTCTCCAGCTACATCTAGGAATGTCACCTTCTCAGCCAGGGATGTCTTTTTGAAATAATCCAATATGTTGTTGGGTTTTGGTGGTGACAACACTTTATCCACTGCTTTTGCTAATGGTGAGAAATATCTTGTGATTGTTTTCACAGAAGCATCTTCCTCTCGCCGTTTCTTGCATGGCTATTAAAAAAAATTGAAAATTAATCTTCGGTTTTCACAAATTCAGCATGATTCAGTATGGTAAAATAAAGCAGTGTAGCAACTACAGCATGCATCAGTGACACTAGTACTTATACAGAGGATAAAGCACCCTCATGCCAGTTACGACTGTGTGCACACATAATTTTCAAAATGTTTTCCATGTTTTCAAAAGCTGTCGAAGCTTGAAAGAAAGACTTGGCAATTTCAAGAAAAATAACAATCCCATAGAGGTGAGACCAACACAACTGAAAGTTCCACGGGGGCTTCAGAACAGCTGTGCTGGGATTTCCTAATGGTAGAGCTCAGGAAGTGTACTTCAACTTATCTGACCTATGCAGGAATTACCTTGAGATGCTCACCAGACCTTTTGTAGAGCATTTTGTAAACAATTCCAACGTCATTTTCCTTCTATAAACAATTTTCTTCTATAGGGAAAACATCTAACATATATCAGGAAAAAACTCTACCTTTTTAACTATTTGAAGAAAAATAATTCCTATCATAGTGCAAACCATGAAAGAATATTTGTACGACTCCAAAGGAAGTCAGTTTAGAAACCTTTACAGCTCTCCTTGTTTATTGAAATCTGAGCTCTTCTGAAGCCCACCTGCTGAAACTCAAACCACTCGTTCCCAAGGCTACCGGGGACTCCGCCGAGGTGCCCCAAAAAGGCATTTACTGACAGCGCTCCCGGGCACCGGCCGCCAGGCTGCAAGGACGGCGCGGGGCGGGCATCGCTTCACGCCTCCTCCCGCTACTCCAGACGCGCCCTGTCAGGCGCGAACGACAAAGGCTCGTCCTCTGCCTGCCTCCCCAGGCCTGTCTCTGCTCCCACAGCTCTAGCCCTCGATCCCACCGCCGCGGCCCCACCTGAGCGTCGCCTTCTTTCTCGGGGAGTGAGGCGGCCGCCGCGGCCACGGCGACCCTGCCAACCATGCCCCGGGCGCTGGAGGGGAGCGGAGCCCTCAGGCGCGGGGAGAGACGTTCGCTATGCCATGGAGGGGCCCCGCTGCGGCCCGCCCGCCCGATGGCCGCCGCCTGACAGGGCGCGAGCGGCAGGGCAGAAAAGCGCGCGCGAGACGCAATTCGGACCTCCGCGCGGAAGGGGGCGGTGCCACGGCGTCCCACGTGACCAACCATAGCTGCCAACGGCCGCGCGCTCTCCGCCCTCACGTGACGCGGCCCGCGGGCGCTGGCCCCGCCTCTTTCGTCTCTACCCCGGTCATGTGCCGGTGAGGCCACACCCCCACCGCTCGGCTGTCAGTCGGGTTTTGGCGCCGCCGTGCGGAGAGGGGCGGGGTGCGTGACGTCGCGCGGGTGGGGCACGGCAGGCGAGAGGGGACAAAATTCACGGGACCCGTGGCTGCGATTCGTGGTTCTCTAACGGCCACTACTCCTACCGCGCTCCCCTGCCCCCGGTCCTCCTTGTTCCGGGGCTGTCCCCCACCCATCCCGCCGCCGCGGGGCCGACTCCCCGCCGCGCTTCCCGCTCCGCCTCGCGGGGCACAGCGCCCGGATGTGCAGCCCTTCCGGGGGCGAGGCCCGCCCGCTGTCCCCGCTACCCCGCCCTGCCGGGTGCCTCGCCGCCGTGGCTACCCATGGAGGCCGAGGCGGAGGCTGAAGTGCGGCTCCTCTTGCAGGAAGCTCAGGAGAGCATCGAGGCGGCGCAGAGCTACCGGCGGGAGCTAGAACAACGGCTGCGGGGGCTGCACCAGGCACGGGAACAGGTCGGAAGCGGGATGGGACTGCCTGGCTGAGGGCTGGAGGCGGCGGGGCTCTCCGGAGGTCCTCATCGCCGAGCCCGGGGCGTGACGAGCGGCCCGGAGGAGATTTGTTCGCACCTCCCGTCCTGCGGTGGCCTGGGGCGGGACCCTTACAGAGCAAGGCTTTTTTCCCCGGCAGCGCGGGTGGCAGGGCAGCCCAGCCCCGGGGGTCGGGCCGCCATCCCGGAGCAGTGCCCGGACCGTGTTCTGTATCACCTCTCCACAGGGTGCGCTGATCCGGGGAGCAGGAGGGTGAAGGCGTCCCGCCGGACGTCCTGCAGTGGGTAGTAGCCGTGGTGATTCCCTGCGAGCTTCAGCCCGCGTGTCGCCTCTGGGTGCTGAAGGTGGAGGAGGGCTTGGGAATGGGGGATGTAGTAAAGGAAGGAAGCTGAAGCTGTTAATCATTGGGGCTGTTAATCATTGGGGCTGATTTTTCTGGGATGGTTTCCTAGGCAAGAGTAAAGATTGCTGGAAGAACTGCATTTTCTATTGCAGTTGGGATGCTGAGCCTTCCTTTATAGGCAGTGTGATGATACGTGTTACCTTCCTCTGACATATAGGGGACACCTGCCTAGGCGAGTTAGGCTTAGGTTGCTTGCTCTCCTAAGTGCTGTCCCCATGCACCAAACTCCATGGGTCACGTAGTCTGTGGGTCGCATCCAAGTTGCCAACATTCCAGGTTAGCTGGTTTCTCTGCCGCTGTGTGCTGGAGCCAGAGGAGAGTTTTGACTGGGACTGGTAACTCAGTTGCTGTGCTGAAGATGGATGGGGAGATAGGCAGTGTGGGCAGGGAGATGATGAAAGGCTGCCTTCTCTCCTGACACATCCTCTAAGCATATCAGTTTTTGCAGGCTAGAACCCATCCTTGACTCAGCTCTGTAAGAGCTAAATTAAAAAAACCTACAGACTCCCAAAAACCTCAGCAAATGTTCCTGTGGTGACCTGGCAGCTTGTCTGAAGCAGCTTCCATTAGCATAGCGATCTGCTAGGTCAGTGTCCTGCTACTGAGTGAACATGGGTGACCACTATGCCTTAGGTTAGTTATCTTAAGCCACAAGGTACTTAGGAACATGAATTGTTTGTGACAGTCTTTAATCCAAACCTTGTCCCCTCAGAGTGCTGCCTGATAAAAGCCCTGCGAAGGAGCCAGTCTGCCTGGCTATGGCGGCTGCCAGCGCTTTCTCAACTTACCTCGCTCTCCTTTGCCTCTCTGGGGGAAGGGCTCTGCATGTGGCCCTTTCTGCCTTTCCACCTTCAGGCCTACACGACATTTTGTCCCCAAAGAATGAGCTGTGCAGCATACACCCAAGAATTCCCTCTATTCAGAAATGCTGCATGCCTTAGACTGGGGCTCAGGTAGCAGAAGCTTTGTTGTTTGGGAGTGGTGGGTTGATGTGATAGGAAAAGCACTCGGGATCAGTTTTGTTGCATCCTTTTGTTCTGGAGCAATGGGATGCGATTTTTAGCAAACTTCATGCAGCTTTGTATGTTCAGGAGCTTGTGTTTCCTCTTCAGTGTAGCTGGTGGGAGCTGCAATTCGAGGGCTGCCTTGCTGGAATTGTATCTGCACGTAGTGAAGGGGTGGGCTTGGAGAAGGCACTGCTCAGTCTTCCTCCACCCCAGCCCTTCACGAAGCTCAGTACTTCCTTTTTTTCCCCTCAAGCATTGAAATAACAAGAGAAGGGAAACCAAACTGTGTGGCAGCTGCAGGGCTTCATGAACATTACTCGAAGAGGAAATTTATTTTACCTAACCAGAGAGCTTCCTGTGCTGGGTGTCTGTGCTTCTAAAGATCTAGAAATTACATCTAGGGCCCTGCGCTGTCCCTGCGTTTCCTTGTCTCTGGGACTTAGAAAAGCTGTTCATAGGGAGATGTTTACTACAGACTTTTGCAATTTTAGCTCAAGGGTGTTCAAATGGACTTTCTTCCCTAAAAGTCAGATTCAGCAAGTGTGGAAGCATTTTAATAAGCACTTGCAGAATCCTGTGGTCTAGCTCTTCCAGAATCAAACCAGACTTGCTGTTCACCCTCTCCTGTAACCCCCTGAGCACAGATAAATCAGTGGTGGCTGTTCGAAAAAAACTGAGAAGGAGCTGAATGAGGATTTGAAAAATTGAGTAAAGTGAGAGAGTGCTCCTGGGCTTCTAAAAGCCTGATGGCTCCAAAGAAAATTATCTGTATATGGTGGCAGAGTGGTTTCTGAACAGGATTACAGTGGTGCTGAGAGGCAGCAGAGGAAAGACCTACAGAGCAGACAGACTTTTCTGACAATAAAATCCCTTGATTGAGTGATGCATCACCTAGTTTGTGTTTTGCTTGGTTCGTATGTTCTACCCCTTGTCCAGCCAAGTTTCTTTGCCTCCTTCCTTACTGCATGTGAATTAAAAGGGACTACAACAGTTTGTTACCTGCCAGAGGTCCTTTATTTTAAGCTTTTCAGCAGGGGACGTAGGTGAGTTGGTTCAGAAAACAGATGTGTGTGGCCTTGGCCTTTGTCCTGAATCATCCTTTCTTGTTACCTGAATTTAGATCAGAGAAAGTGCAACATTGACCAGAGATGTGCTTGAGCAACATTTTGATGATTTAAAAGGGACTCTGAAGAAGCTGTTGGATGAGCGACTGATGTCACTGCTGCAGGAAGTGGATGCTATAGAACAAGACAGCATCAAACCCTTGGATGAATGCCAGAAGCTGATAGAGCATGGAGTCAGTACGGCTGATGAGCTGCTCCGGGAAGGTAAGTCAAGACCTGACACTAAGTCTTGGCCTCACCTTCCAGTCTGTCTTCTCTCAAAGACTGTTGCCACCAGCATATTTGGCTTGTTTTGGACTTCTCTCAACGCAGATGTGAAGGTTAAATGTGGGTAGACATAGCGAAGAGCTGATCAATAGTATTTCCTGATGTTTTGTGTTTCAGAATTTCACTCCAGTTGCAGGGTGCTCATCTGTCAGGGTAAGGGCAGGAAGCACCTTATTTGGAAGTGTCTCACTGCAGAGGTGTCCTGCACCCCTCCGTGCAGGAAGAGGATTCTGTCAGGCCGCTCTGTAACAAAGCACGGCTTGGATATCACAACGACAGAATCTTTGGTTTAAGAAAGTGATCTAGAATAGCTAGGGCAGACATGATCTTCCTGTTAAGTGTGAGGATGTCCAGTGCTAATGAGGAGCAGGAGGAACAAAACAGCCACTGTGTGGGAAAAATTACTCCAAAAGTCTCAGGATGAGGCTGACAGAAATGGACACAGAATATTCCTGTATGGGCCAGTTGATGCCAAATACCTAGCCAGAAAGGAATGTCACTCTCAACTGTTTTCTCCCCACTGCATAACCTACTGGGAGCATGTCTGAGCCATGAGTATGTTGGCAGTTTCCTTGCATTGTTCTCATGTCTCAGCTTTAACTTTCTTTCAGCATGATCTCAGTTTTGGGAGCTGAATGCATTGAGCAGGCTCCCTGGGGTCGAAACTCCACCAGCTTCCATGAGCTGTGAGCTTGGAGGCTGTGCAGCCCCGTGGCAGCCCCATGCCTGCTCCTTACAGGAGTAGTGGCAGGATTGGAAGATAATTTGTTGGGTGTTTTTTTTCCTTTAGGCTCACAAGCTGTAGGGCAGCTGGTGCTCACCTTGGCTTTGCTTTATGTCTTGAGTTACTGAATCACAGCTGGTGGCAAAGATTGGCCTGTGCCCTGTGCAAGTTTCTGCCAGCTCTCCTGAGAACCTGGCGAGCTGTGTGCATCCCACCCCGGGGGTCACCATTCCCTCACCAGTGCCTCTCAGCATTGCTCAGTCATGTCATCAGAACGAGCAGATGCTGCCTCAGAGCCAGAAAGGAGTTCATCCCCTGTGGTTCCTACATCTCCTGCTGCCAATTATGACGTCTGCTTGTCTTTGGAGAGTTGGAACGTTTGTAATCCTCCAGTTGGGAGAGCACTGAGCTTGCTTGTGTAGTAAATTACCATCAAGTTATTGGCTTGGAGAATGGGGCACACGTGTCTGTTAGCTGAAGTGTGGAATGCTGCTTTATATGGAAAGCTTATGGCAAGGTTTCCACTGATCTCCATGCTCCAATGCATGGATTATTGCCTTCATCATGACAGCCATTACCATTCAGATTGTGGCAAACAGAGTGATGGTTGAAATGATTTTTTTGCTTTTAAGCTCCTGCTTTGCTTTTGTCTTCTGCTTAGTGAAGGTGCTTTATCTTCTCGAAAGCAGGTGGAGGAAGGGATTAACAATCCTGATTCCTGGCACCTGACCCCAGTTCTGCTACCGTCTGAGACCCGAGGCAAATTATTGCATCTGTTATGGGTGTGTCTAGAGGAAGCTTTGGGAGCTTCAGAAGTTGCCAGCTAGGCTTAACATTGTTAATTGTAATTGTGTTTTCTAGTTAAGAGTCTAGCAGAAGTGCTGAGAGGGTTGGGTGTTTAATTGGTTGTTCGTGTCAGAACTGGTTGTTGTTTGAAGCAAAGAATCCCTCCCTTGGACATTTTCTCATAGGAATATTTTCACCATTTGATTCCAGGAGAGAGTGCAGTCCATGGAGATGTGGGACCACAGAATGAGAAACTTTGCAGCTTTACAAAAAAAGCTTTACATATTCAGCTAGATAGGTAAGATCCTGACACACTGAGGCCCTCCAAGGCAGCAGGGCTTGTGCTCTTCTTGCGCAGGGGATCTGCTCTCCTAGGGAACAAAAGCCTTCTGCTCCACTGCATTAAGAGATTCATTGGAGTGTTTGTCTTGTTTGTTTCCTGGGGCTGGCAGGCACAGAATGGGGAAGTTTTCAGCCTCCATATGTTCTGCAGAAATATGGGCTGTTGATTTGGGAAGGATGGAGGCGCTCCTTGTGGAACAGCCTGTATTTCAGAGTATTTACTGAGAAACAGTCTGCTTCGGGCTGACACACAACGTTTCCTGAGTCTTTTAAGTTTGAAATGCACATGCCAATTTCTGCAGCTGTTCTCCCTCTGCCAATCTGCACAGATTCAACTGTATGGATAAAAAATGAGTGTGTAGAAGCTGGCCCCTTTCATTACAGCAAACCTTCCTTTCTCAGCTTGCCAGAAGTGCCCTCCTTGGTTGATGTGCCTTGTTTATCTGCCCAGTTGGATGACTGCCTCCTCACTATACTGAAGAATCAAATATTCAGCCATGGAACTGTGGCATCTCGCCCACCTGTACAGCTAGAGGAGTTTGTTGAGAAGCCTGGAGGCATTTTAGTCCGGTGGTGTAAGGTAGGTAGAATATCCTGGGTGAAAATCATTCAGACTTGGATTCTCTGCTTCAGAGGATTAGTTCATTCTAGTGTGGTTACAAACTCCAGAACTAGAAATTCTTCTCGTAATGGCCTCCTTTAAAGGCAAGGTAATCTGGTGGTGCTGTGGTTGGCACAGGGCTTTGTGTCTGCCTGGCAGTGACACCTGTGTGTCAGACTCCTGCAGTTGGCCTCTACCTGCTCCCATCTGCAGATGGTAATGCTGCTCTGTCTCCGTCCCTCTGTGTGGGAAAGTCAGGAGGGGCAGCCAAAAACCCTGCTACCCCCTGCTACACCTTGCTTCCCATGCCTCAGCAAGTGCAGGTACTGGACAAGCAGCAAATGCCTCCTTCACTTACTTCCCCCTAAACCAAGCAGTAGTGGAGAGGAATCTCTCTGTGATGCTGTTGTGCAGACAGGATCAAGAAGTCCTGATGTGTGTTTCTGGCAGAGGTGGTCCACACACAAACGTGTGTGCCGCAGAAGCAAGCGGTCAGTTGGTGTGGCCAGGCACTCCCCGCGGGGCTGGGCTGGTACTTTTGTTCGCTTAGAAGAACAGACTCAGGTGAGGCCAAAGCTGTTCTTTTACACCTAAACGTATTCTTGGGGAGCTGCAGTGCATGGAAAGAGAACTGCTATTAACTAGCCAAGCAGCCTTTCTCTTCAGTACACAAACCCCAGTTTTAAGCAAACCACTGCTGTGCTCTGATACAGTTGAGTTGTTGGACAGCTTTGCGCTCCTTGACAGCATGAAACAATCTGCTGGTGTTGTAGCAACAGGCAGCCACTGCTCAGCCACCCTTACCTTGTGAAAGATGTGGGCTCAAGTTAGAAATCCCTGGGCATTATTGTCATATGTGGTCTGATTTTTCCGTGCTCTGTACAGGAGACCTCTGAATTTCATCATGCTTGGGAGACAGTGGAGCTTTTTTGTAGGGGAGGTTAAGTATGTTTTGATTGATTTAGAGATTTCAAAGAATTGGAAACCATTCCCTGAAACAGTTCATGGAAAGTAACATTGGTTTCCCCTTGCTGTTAAAAATTGGTGCTGAGTTTCTTCTGCAAGTTTACCTTCAGCTTTTGGCTCAAGGATCTTACTATATCTGGTAGACTGGAAAACCTTCTGTTCAGTGTTCCTTCTCTAGGCACTTTTTAAAATTGAAGGAACCATTCCTCTGTTTGGTTGGTGCTGGCACTGAGTTTATTTTCTTTCAAGACCTGCTTTCTGCTCTCTAACACCAGCTGCTAACAGCCCTCAGTGTGTGCCTCTGGAGGTGAAAGTGCAGAGGGGTCCTTCACTGATGCACTGAACGTCTCTCTAGGTGGATGATGACTTCCTCCCCCAGGATTACAGACTGCAGTATCGCAAGGGCACTGCCAGTCACTTTGAAGATGTGTATGTGGGCTCAGAGACAGAGTTCATAGTGCTGCACATCGATCCCAACGTGGATTACCAGTTCAGAGTCTGTGCCCGAGGCGATGGGCGGCAGGAGTGGAGCCCCTGGAGCATTCCTCAGACCGGCCGCACCACACTGGTTCCCCATGGTACTGTCCTCTTGCTCTTCATCTTGAGCCTCTGTCATCAGTGCAGCACTCCTGAAGGAGATGAGTGACTTATGGGCTGCCTTCTGTATGCTGATGGAATGTCCTCAGCCACGGTGTGTGTGGAATGGATGGTGACCTGTCCTTTCATCCTGCAATTTATTCCCTGTTCCCAGTGTGGTGGATAGTGAACCTTTCCAGCAGATAGCTCCCTGCTTAGCCTTGGGAAGCAGCAAGGAGCCAGGAGTGAAACATTTCTTTCTTTCTCCCTCATCCCTGCTTAAGCATTTTTGATGACTTAGTCTCATAAGCAGCTCTTATCTTGGAGAGGGAGAAAAATAGTTTTCTCTTCACTTGCAAATTTTTAAGAGGAGTAGGTAATGAGGATTTTCCTTTGCCTCCAATGTGACCTCACGAGGATCACGACAGAGTGTGAATTTCTGGTGAGATAACTTTTATAATGGCAAATAACTCCAAACAGAAATAACTGCATCATAAAGTGGCAAAGCCTCATCTTCACGTACCTTAAGCTTCATGTGAGGTAAACTGAGTGCATGTTTTAGCTGACTTGGTTTTGCAGAGGCAGTAGATTGGCAAGTTCAGGTTTATGCTTCTCACCTCTTTTTGGTTTTGTGTTAAGCTTGTTGTTTTCTTTCCTTTGAAGAATGGACAACTGGTCTGGAGGGCTACAGCCTGAGCAGCAGGAGGAACATCGCACTTCGCAACGATTCGCAGTCCTGCGGTGTCCTCTACTCCAAGGCTCCCACTTATGTCTGTGGGCAAACATTAACCTTCAGGCAAGTGCTTTCTGGGGAGCTGTGGGCTGCTGCATCTGCTGGGACCTAAACTGCCTTCTCTAGTCCCTCACATTGGGTTGATGTGTCAATCTGTCATGGTCCCTGTTGGTTTTACATTGGCTTAGCCACAGGCAAAGCAGCAGCATGTCTGTGTGCAGTCTGAACTTCCTTCTCTTGACACTTCTGCTTCCTGGCTCTCACTTGATGCTTTTGTAGGACCTGCATCTAAAACAGAGACCAGAGAGAACTCCTGGGGTTGGCAAAACACAGCCCATGCTGAGCAAGTCTGTGGAATGTTGAACTTCCCTGAATTTTGTAGCAGCTGTAACAGAAGGCAGCAGAGGTTCCGCACTGCCTCCTTTTCACCTTGGCTCAGTCACCGCTTTTCTTCCAGGACTATCCACGTGCTATGATGACTTATGACAGGAAAACATACATGTGCTGCTGGCATGGGTAGGGATGGCAGTCTGGCACTGACATCCTTAACATCTGAGATCATTAGTGCTGATCTACTGCTTGAAACTGGTGTTAGAAACAAGTGGAGAAGGCATTTTGTAGAGCTCCAGCTTTCCATTTGACAAGCATCATTAAAAACCTTGGCAGCTTTGGTGCCTGTAGTCTTGTCCTGTTTGATGTGGTATCAGGAACGTCCTTCTGGAGGTGCCAGTTGTAATTACAGACCTCAGAGACTTTGAAGCTTTTTTCTGTCTTTCCCTGGCTAAGTAAAGCTACTTGCTGTACAGTGGGCAGCCCCCACTCAAGGGAGCTCTTCTTGATAGTATTTAACTTTTACCATGGTGTTTCATTTCTCCCTTCCTGGTAACAAACTATCTTAGCTTTAGATGGCTGTAGTATGAAGATGGACTCAGCTGTCTTGAGATGGGGTGAAAAGATCTAAAGCTTTCATTGACTTTGTTGCTAGATTTTACATCTCTTGGCTCAGAAATGCCTGTGAAATTAAAGGCAGAGCTTTGAGGTTTGCCTTGGTTCTGTCAGACCACTGCCTTTTATCTCTTCTTACTGGTTGTACATGAAAATCTTCTGCTTCACATTTTGGTAACCTGACTCTTCTCCAGGAGGAGATGGTTTCAGTATGGCAGAGCACTAACTAGATTACAGTTCTTCTGGACGTAGTGACCTGAACCTTAAGGCTGAAGACAGCCTCCAAGATCAGTTGTGTTTCTCTTCCAAGGTCTGAGAGTAGCTTCATGTTTGCAAGCATGTGAGGTTTTCCTGAGCAGGGAGTTGTACTTGGTGCTTGGTTTTCTCTGTCTGGTAAAACAGAAGTGCTTTCAGAAGGGGTGAGTGGCTTGCAGAGCAAGCCAAACATGCAGGGGTCACATCACAGATGTTTGGGAAGCAGCTTTGTGTTCTTCTGGTGTGTTCAGGACAGGCACTAACTTCACAGTGCAAAGCAAAGCTGTGATAGATGCAGTGCTTTGTATCTGCTCTTTGAAGCCAGGCTGCTGCAGCTACCCTCTGAGGTGAGGCAGTTGGACAAGTTGGAAAACATATGACAAGTCTGGTGTCAGAGGCTCTCACTGTCTGGACTGCACTGTGTCGTTTGATTTGAAGCCTCGGGGATTGACTGAAGTCTTTGCTCGGTAGAATTGAGACCGTGGGGCAGCCAGACAGACGGGACAGCCTGGGGGTGTGCGTGGAGCAGCAGAACGGCTTCGACTCCTTGCAGCGGGATAAAGCTGTCTGCATTAGCACCAACGGTGAGTGAGCCTCAGCACTCGACCTGATCCTTTTTCTTTCCCCAAACCCATAGCCCCTGCTTCTTTGTATGTCTGGGGGAGCAATTTCATCTGCTTTTTACATCCTTGCTGCTGGTGCAGGTAAAATCCTTAGGGAGATTGTGGATCTCCTTTTCCTGCTTGCAGTTACTGCTGTGACAAAAAGGGAGGTGGCAGAGCTGCTGTCCTTTTGAGATGGAGCAGTGCCTGTGGGGATGCACAGGAAGTAAGCAGTAAGACTTGGTACCATGCCTGTTTCAGGGGCAGTGTTTGTGAATGGAAAAGAGATGACAAACCAGCTGCCTGCTGTGACATCTGGATCGACGGTGACGTTCGACATGGAAGTTGTGCAGTTGGGGCCTTCCAGCAGCGAGGGAGGAAACTTCAAGCTTCGAGTGACCATTAGCTCCAACAACAGAGAAGTGGTCTTTGACTGGGTACTTGATCAGTGCTGTGGCTCTTTGTATTTTGGATGTTCATTTTCATACCCAGGCTGGAAGGTTTTGGTGTTTTAGCAGAGAGTGAAGGGATTTTTGTTCTTGCTCTGAGGTGTAACATTCAAACCTGGGCTTCCAGCTGTTTGACACCAACAATCTGTTAACAAACCCCTGTCTTTATACTACTTGAACTCCACTGTATTGTCCTTCCTACTGGATTCATTTAAGCAATTGGGAAGCATTGGATTTGTTACTCTGGAAAAAGCTACAAACAGGCACTTATGTAGGCAAAGTAATTTAAGCAGGCCCTAGGACCTTGCCTTTTTCTCCTCCACACTTGATTTTTGTCAGTATTTCATTGTACTCTAGTCTCAGGGTACACAGGATGTGTAGAGTTACCTTTGCTTAATGCTGCTGCTGTGTAAAACAAGCCTGTAAGCCTTTAGGGGGTGGTAATGGACCAAAGTTTTATTTATACTACTCAAAGAGCAAAGTGTTTTGAGCAGTGATGTTCTGCTCTGCTTCCTTGCACCATGCTGCCTTACTCCTGTGAATGGGCTCTGCATGCAGCAGCCCTTCCTCCCACCCATGGTACTGCTCCTTCCCCCAGAGCAAGGACCTCTGAGCCATAATGTCTGTAAGATATGGAGGCAGGCTGGCAATGTCTCACTGAAGTGCCTTATGTCCAGATCTTTCTTGACCTGTTATCTGTTGTCACTTGGAATTTCCAGAGCAGCTGCACAGTGATGCTTACATCAGCTTCACACAGGTGCTTGCCGCAACCTAGACCAGAACCTGAGCAGGGTGGGTACCCACATCTGCTCTGGATGTCTCCCCGGGGTAGAGCCGACTCTGTGGCCTGGGTCAGAGCAACCCTTAGCTATTAGTGCTCAGGCATAGTGCATGATTCCTCACAGAGCCCTTAGAAGACTTACAACCAACCTTCTTTCTGTTGCCCCAGTCACAGGGGCAAGGGAAACGCTGTTCTCTCCTGCAGGATTCTTGGCAGTCCCAGCTAACCTGCCTCAGAACACACCAGAGGCAGGTGCAGGCTTACAGACCAAGCACTGGGGACAGACCCAGCTTGGTCTGGGCTGCTGCTGGGATGCACCTGGGAAATAGGGTTTGGGTATGGGCTTGAGACAGGCCCTTAACCTGTGTCAAAGTGGAGCAGATGGTGGTGATTTAGCTCTCTCCTCCATGGAGTAGGCTAGGATAAGGAATTGTTGTGCATTAATTGACTTAATTCAGGAGTTACATAACTAAGAGTTAGAATGAGATTACCAGAGTGAGCTTGTTCCTGGTCAAGAGATTGCAGTGCTACTGGATTTAAAGAACAGTTTAAAGCAGTACTCTCTGAGAGCTGCCTTACCTCAAGCTGACTTAAATATATTTTAGCATGTTAGAATATTTTTTAAAAACTTAGACAATCATTCTGCCCTCTTCCCTTCAGTATCAGCATGCTACCTTTGTCCTCTCTGCCAGCATGAAAATCTTAGTTGGCATCAATGTCCCCCATACTGTCAGCACAGAAAGCTCATCCATCCTGCCTGCATGCTTGCCCCAGCATGTGTAGGAAGGGCACAAGTTCAGAAGAGGGGAATGGCTGCTGGTGTTGATGCCCTTACAAGAAAAAAAGTGATGAATAGGTTCAGATGTATGCAAAGAACTTTCACATGGCCAGGTTAGACTGGAATTTACTGTAGGGCTTGAGGTGACACCTGCAGGTGAGATTGTCATGGGGTAGCAGCAAAAAGCCTTCAGTAATCCCAGTTCTTGAAGCTTAACTGTTTTGTTGCTAGGAGAGTACTTACCCTGGACTTCAGTCTTCCTTAGCCCGAGGTATTTGCAGTGCTTTCTTTAGCATTCTTTTCCTGTAGCCAAGGAGGTTCAGTAGATTATCCAGCAGTAGCAGTCCTGTTGGAGAGGCAGGCTAGCACTCCAGCTAGCAACCAACTTCCATCATGCTCCACTTGGTAGTGCTGGTTATTGAACATATTTCAGGGGTCAGGTACTAGTTGTAACTTAGCCTTTTACCATGCGGAACTAAAATTGTGACTGTCTACGCTTGAGGTACCAATGGGTCATGTACCTTATCACCTGCTTCTGGAGGGCCCAGTCAGGACCTGGGCTGCAGGGTATTGTCTTGGGTGGGAGAAAAGAGAGCTTAAACCTTGAATTCAGGTACTTCAGAGATGGCACTGCCCTGTCCCTTTGTTCGGGCTGTTCATAGAAAGCAGCTGAAGATGACTGAAGGACTGCAGGAGGCCCTGGCTGCTCCCCTTGAGAGCTGAGTGGGGCCAGAAATAATTTCTCTGAGTTCAGTCTTCAGCTGCATGTTGAAGGAGGGCAGCTTGGCCATGCTGGGGTTTGCAGCTTCACATAAACCTTGCTGTCCAAACTCCAAATTAGGTACTGTTCAGCCACCTCTTGGAGCTGCACCTTTTAAACCTGGGAGGGGTGAAGTCTCAGGGAAAGACCCCTGAGTAATGAAGTAACAAATTATGCAGTGAATCAGCAGAGGCTTGAATGAAAAAGGTTGAAACTGTTCTTCCACAGCAGAGTTCAGCTAACAGGAAGCTTGACTCATAGTTTTTCACCTGTAGCTGTTGGGACCTTGTGAGCAGCAGTGTTAACTGCTTCTGAAATCCAGTCCTGAAAGTTGTTTTCCTAAGCTAGTACAGTCACTTACCTCAGCTAAAACTTGTGTTAAGTGAAATTTGAAAATTTTTTTTAAATAAAGTTTCATCCCTCAACTGAGCAGGGTCTGGTGAATTCTTTCCTTGGGCACCAAGCTGAGGATCACTGCATCCCAATCAGAAAAGCTCCTGAGCACTGCAGAAAGCTTAAAAATAACAATGGGAGAAGCTGTTAATTTCTTCCCCCCCCACTCAATCTTGTGTCCCTCTGAAGTCCCAGTGTTCTCCACGTCTCTCACTTGCACACTCACCTTTATTTCCAGCTGAATTTCAGACAGTGCCTGCCATTTCCTGTGAAGAGAGACTTTCCTTAAGAAGTTAGTGGCAGCATCTGTACACTCCCCTCTGTTCCATCAGTGCATTTGTCTGTTTCACTGTTCCCATCCCTTACCATTGCATTAAATGATGCAACTCTCACACAGTTTTTGGCCACTTTTCCAGCAGAGGTATTTAAACTCCTTCAAGATGAAATCTAGGGACTCTAAATTCTCAGGGCAGCTTTACCTTAGCTTCCCTTAGCTCTGCTTTACCTGCAGGCCGTCCCATTTCCTTTTTCTCAAGGGGAATACAACTTGAAGCAGTAAGGGTGCTGCCGTGGGAGCTTTCTCTCCTAAATATCCCATCCACATGAAGAACTGATCCAGATCACCCGTCTGAGCATGCAGGGGGTAGCTTCTGAGAGCAGGCTGTGGTAACCAGGACACTCCGGTAGATTCTACTCCCAAGAGCAAGAAAGTTGTTATTATCCTCCTGAAACCACGATAAAGTTATGGAGACCTTAAATACAACAGAAAGACTGGAGAGAATCTACCTTTATAAGCATCTGGTGAAGGAAGAACACCAAAGACATTCAGAAGAGGGAGGCGACACAAGCTGCTGCTGGTGGCCTTTCTGCATGCACACAAAAGGACCCGACAACCATCGTGGCAGACTTTATATTACTGAACTTTATGTACAAAAGCTGATTTCAAATAAAACATTTCATGTAAAAACAACAGTTCATTTCAACAGCTGAGCTAGGCCTCCTTCGGCAGCTGGGGGTTGGGTTTGTTTTTACATCTACTGTACCATTTCCAATTCCTTTCAGCCAGCTTACAGGGGAACTGCAAAACCTACCACTGGTACATATAGAAAAGGCATCTTTATAAATAGAAAACAAAGGGATTTTTTCAGCTTTTATTATAAATTGGACATGACATACAAAGTTTACTGGACAGAAGTAATTTCATTACTATTTTTGGGGGGGATCACCAACTTTTTGTGCAAACAATGCTAGCCTTCTTTTAAGCATTAAGAGCATAACTGCTTAAGAAATGACATAAGCAATAATTCTAGAACTACATCTCCCCTAAAATAATCTATTTTTCTTTTTTTACATATGTGCACAGCTTTAGCAAATTAAAGCCAGAGAGAAATGCTTTATGTACTATCCAGAGGCAGAACTGGAGTTTGCTAAAACTTGGAGAGCTGACAGATTGGAGAAAGTTTGTAATGAAAGCTGCAGTTTCCCTCTTTCCTATTTTGTACACAAAATCAGTGACTAAGAACTTAATACTGGATGACAAATCACATCCACACCATTAGTTAAATAGTCTCACAGTTAAACACATCTTAAGGACCATCCAAAAAACAAACCAAAAAAAAAAAAAAAACAAACCAAAAAAACCAAACCCAAAACAGTATTTACATTTTATAAATTTCTGAAGACACCATCAGAAAGCTTATAAACCCCTTCAACAACCAGGGAACTGCATCTCATGGTGATGGAATGAAATTAAAAAAATTAAAAATACCTGTATTTACAGCAGCATTGTTCCTTTATAAATAAAGAATATGAAAAATGCAATATTTTATAGGATAATAAAAAAATTGAGGTGATGTCACTCAACCACAGTGCTTGCTGGAATAAACCCTTCGGTGCTGATACTGTACCAGTAGTGAAACCACTTTCCATTGGAAAAAATCTGTAAACGTATGCATAAAATGTGTTAACAGCAGTGCAAAACTGCTCAAATAGAGTTTAGTCAGCATCTTAGTATCTGTATTGAATACAATACACGGCAGAATACTTGCATAAGAAGTGCAACACATTTTCTGGTCCAATTTTACAGTGCATTTTTCCCTCAAGAGTGGCATCTCGAAAAGCCAAAGCTAAACCTATGGCCTGGGCTTGCAGTCTGGACTCAGGCAAAACAGCAGGCAGGAACTTCAGGAGAAGTTTCTCGGCGTCATGCCCACGTGCTGGCCATGGGCTCTGGGCTTTAGCATGGCACGGCCTCGACCGGGGCCCCCGGGGCGAGGGCTGGCGCGGCGGAGTCTGCGGAGCTGTCTGAAGTGTGTAATCGAAAGAGAAAGGAGCTAATGTTCAAGTTTCAAATGGTACACACTGGGTGATCAATACATCAGAATTATCCACCAAAAACCAAACTGCTGGGAACTTCTAAAAGCCAAGGTGGTACTTCACTGTGTCTGCAGCAACAGGAAAAGCCAAGATCCTTCCAAACAGGCACAAGACAAAGGAAGTGCTAAAGTTTGCCAACTTTGATAACTTTAGTGTGGAGAACAAACAACCAAAAACCAACCCAAAACTCATTTGTTGTCAATGATCAGCTGATAAATGATTTCAAATACAAGGATCGAGGTTAGGCTTTAAATAGGGAAACCTTCTTGTCGCCAAAAAAAGCTTAACTGGAGAGTTCCTAAAAAAAGAAAAAACAAACCAAAACCCAAACTGTATCCCAATTCCCTTTCCCCAATGTCTCACAACTTCCTGGTAGGAAAAGCAGCCAGATACAGATGCAAAAATCTGAATAGGAAAACGGTTTGACAGGTATTTAAATTATGTCAATTCCATAAAATCCTTAAGACACTAATTACTAAAATTACAAAAAGATTTTCATATTGCTCTTCATGCTCAAACTCTTAGAATATTGTCATGACATCACCAAACCCAATAGACACCTAAGACTTGCATAATTAAAACTCAATTAAAACCCTGTTAAAACGACATCCTTGTTGAAATCATTTATTTCCATCCAGCAGTGCCTGTTTGGAACCTCTGTGTTTGTGTTGTGTAATTCCTTATAGAGCTCATGCACCCTAGAATGTCACTTCCACACTTGTCCGTCGAATGGCAAAATGACTTTTTGTCTTCAGAGCTTTTGCTTCTTGCTCTGTTTTGTGACCCCTGAGATGCTCTCCACTTCTGACGCCCTCTCCCTCGAGCTGTTTTCGCTGTATCCGTTTGTTGTCCCACTTTGCTCCTCAGATGATTCCTCATCCGTTGGGGAGGTCGATTCTCCTTTCTCTAACTTCTGCTGCATCTCTCGGAGCCTGGCAACAGCTTTGTCTATTGACATGATGCTGATGAGATTAAAGTCATGCATGCTGACCAGGTGGAGCATAAAGTTTCGACACAAGTTCTTCTTGATTATTTTCTGTCCATAATTCTCAACAAACAGCATACAGGCATGATTCATCTGATTGTCTGCAATAAACCTGGCGGAGCAGAAAGCCTTCATTAGACGCTTGCAACACCTCCTGAGCCAGAAAAGACACCCTATGAGGTGGTTCAGCAGTACAGCTGCACACAGTATCTGTTAGAGCCTCAACATCTTCAGTGCTTTTTCTTTTCAAAGCCCAAGGGCTACCATGGGCAAAACCCTATTTTGAAGAACTCAGAGAATCAGTTTGGCTGGAAAAGACCTTTAAGGTCACGGAACCAAACTGTTCTCTAACTCTACCAACGCTCATGCTAAACCATGTCACTCACATCTCTGCCTCTATGAAACACTTCCAGGGATAGAAATTCTACCACCTCCCTGGGGAGCCTCCTCCAGTTTTTGAGAATCCCTTCAAGGAAGAAGTTTGTTCTGATAAAGTCTTTATTAGCCGGTTAAAAGGCTTGTTACCAAATTACCCCTTCACAATCCTTTCCTAAACATCTGAGCTTAGAGCTGCCTTTCAATACCTGAAGGGATCCTACAGGAAGTCTGCAGAAAGACTTTCTAGAAGAGTGTCCAGCAACAGGACAAGGGGGAGTGGTTTGAAGTTGAGGGAGAGGAAGCTTAGAATGGATTTTAGGAAGAAGTTCTTTAGAACAAGGGTGGTGAGACTCTGGAACAGCTTGCCCAGGAGTCCTTGAGCAGCCAAGTCCAGCTGAGGTGTCCCTGCCCACAGCAGGGAGATTGGAGTAGATTCTCTCTAAGGTCCCTTCCACCCTAAGCAATTCCATGGTTCTATGAATTACACACTTAGTGAATTGCAATGCAAAACGGTCAACCAGATCCCATACCAGAATTTAGCTGTTATCAGAACTAAGCATGGTACCATACCCGTGCTTCATAACATGAAGGTTCCATAATTTCATCACTTCCTTCTCTCCTTCGTTAACATCTGAAAATTCTTCGATTTGCTGGAGATAGAGGATTGGGAGAAAGAGCAGGAGAAGAAACAAAGACACCCATCAGAACTGCACATCTGCTGACAAAGCAGTGAACACATCTAAAATGTAGCTCCTGCTACCAAGGCACCACAGAACTACTGCTGAAAATCCAAGCACTGCACTGCAGTTAGAAAGGTCAGGAAACAGCAGTTACATGCAGAGCCCTGTGGTGGTAAATGACTGGTCTGCTCTGTACATACCCCACTGTGACACCTGCATCTCCTCTTGGAGGGAGAGCACCCACACAGTGAAGACTTGTTAGGACATACATGGACTGAGCTAAGCTTTCAGCTGAAGAGATGCCTGAAAACCTACATTTTGATCCCATCAACTTTTATCCTCAGTGGCTCAGCATCACAGAACTTTCCATCCTTTCACAGCACCAGCCCTGTTTGTTCCCTACGACACCACCTGAAAACCAAAACCCACTGGCCAGAAGGTTGCACGAAAGGGATAATTACAGTGATAGTTTTCTCCCGCAGCCACTCAGGGTCCTTCTCATCCTCACTGTCCACCTCCATCTCCTGCGGACGGAGGGGCAGACAAGTGTCACTGTGGAAGTAGAGCCGATTGTGCCCGCTGCTGTACGTCCGCTGCTGCTCCACCTCCCCGTCCTCAGACTCCAGGAACTCAGACATGCTCGCTTTCGTACGCTTTGGCCTGCCAGAGGCAGCAAAAGGAACTGCTGTCAACCACCCTCTCAAAGTGGCGAACACTAACAGCTGTAACTGAGGAATACAAACTGTTCTTTCAAGCTCTAGCTTGCAGGATTTTCTGGAGGATAAACCACCAGCAATGACATAAACCCCATTACAAACCCAGTAAGTACTCCAGCATTTGGGGAGGGCAAGTTTTAGGACAAAACAGTTCAAAAGAGTTAAGACACCGAGTAAATGCCTCACACGCAAAGGTGTAGGATGGCCACAGGTGAAATCGACAGCCCTCAGTAACGCTTTGTGTAGTCAGAAACCACTGCACTTCAATGACAGTGAAATGTGGCACTCTTATATGCACCCGCAGCTTTGCACACCCTGAGGTTTCCCAAATCCTGAGAAAGCCAGGAAGGAATTGTTTTATAAGGGCTGGTTGTGGTAAGATGAGAGGAAATAGACTGAAGCTTGAGGAGGGCAGACTTAGATTGAGGATTACGAAGAAACTCTTGACAGTGAGGGCAATGAGACACTGGCATAGGTTGTCCAGGGAGCCTGGGGATGCCCTCTCCCTGGAGGGGTTCAAGTCAGGTTGGATGAGGCCTTGAGCAACCTGCGCTGGTGGGAGGTGTCCCTGCCCGCAGCAGGAGGATTGGTAGTGGATGAGCTTTAAGATCCCTTCCAACTCAAACCATTCTGTGAATCTATGAACCTCCACACACACAGGGAGCCTCTGTTTCCCACCTGCCTACCTGCACACCAGGATGTGTGTGATGGGAGTTCTCTTGACGGGTCCGTTGCGGCTGAAGGCAAAGCCAGGCTGTCGATGGATGTCCTGGGGGTTTCCTGCATAGGAGCCATCGTAGCACTCATTGATGGACACATCTATCCTAGCACCTTTTGGATGATACTGAAACACACAATTGCAGACACTCTTAGCAAACAGGAACAGCAATCCATCGGGAGCTTTAGACTTCAGTCCTGAATACCTTAAACAACACCCATCAATAACCTGGCACAGCTCTAGACTGCTTTTACAGCACCCAATTTACTTCTAACATCTAAAAACAACTGACACTAGAGCTCCTTGCTCTCCACCATTCTACTGTTTTACATAAAGTCACTCAAAATAAAACTAATTATAAGATTAAGGAAAACATCAGCAAGACTGCTTACAAGTACCCTGGAAACAAAAATACTTCTGGACTTCCTAAAGCTTCAAGAGAATTCCAACCAAACATACAGTTTTCCATATCACATAAAACAAGTATGTTAATGTCCAAGCAGTAGAAAAGTCATAATTTATCTTCGAGGTGGTCAGCATTATTTAAAATCATTTTAAAGACCAAATCACTTTTTCTTCCATATAATGTGCAAATGTTCACAAAACATTAAAATGAACCTGTAGATACAGTCCTATAACTCAGCAGGCTAGCAACAGAATCACAGAATGGTTTGTGTTGGAAAGCACCTCCTAAGGTCATCCAGTCCAACCCCCCTGCAGTCAGCAGAGACATCGTTCCCTAGATGAGGTTGCCCAGAGCCTTGTCCAGCCTGACCGTGAAGATCTCCAGATGGGGCCTCAACTACCTCCCTGAGCAACCTTTTGCAGTGTTTCGTCACCCACAAGGTACAGAACTTGTTCCTAACATCCAATCTAAATCTGCTCCTCTGTCATTTCAAACCATTACCTCTCACCCTATCACTCCAGGTCTCTGCAAACAGTCCCTCTACAGTCTTCTTGTCAGCCCCTTTCAGGTACTGGAAGGCCATCACTAGGTCACTCCAGAGCCTTCCCTTCTCCAGGCTGAACACAATCACTGCATGGGGCCTATCTGTCACAGGCTGGAGAGGGTTTCAGGCTGCTAAGCCACAAAGATTACTTACAACATAATTAAAGATAAATCTGCTGTGGCAAAGTTTCAGATGCTTGAGCAGACTATAGAGTTTGCGACAGTTGAGCGTGCACCACGGGCAGTGCAGGTCGTCTCGGGCTTCAGTCTGCTGCCTGGTGTTGTTGTTATAGAGGAACTGGGGAGAGGAAAGCAAGCAGCAGTATTAGCATCAAATGAGGTTCATTCAACCCTCCAGCTCCCAGAGCTATGTTGAGTGCCATCTCAGGAGAGCTCTGCACTCATAGTAACTTCCAGGAGGCATGGATCAGCTCAGTGCAGTGGAACAGTGATATTTCAGGAGTTTTTTCCCCATAAGGAGACCACCTGTCCCCTCCAGATGTCTAACAAGAGATGCTCTTTGTCTTTGAGGGTCTCTGACACACCCTCACAAAGGGCAGCTTTCCAAAACACTTCCTGTAAGAAATATGTGGAATGGTTCTTAACATGGGCATCTGAGGCCCCTTAAGGCATTCACTGAAAAGCCAAATGGAAGTTTCTCCCAGCTCAGAGAAGGGAGCATTTTCATTCTGTGACACATTTAGAGGCTCCTTCTTCCCCTCCACTGCTTATTTTCAGTACCTGGTAAAATATTCGCAGCTTCTGCCGAGGCTCATTTAAGACATCTCTCTCTTTCCTTGTCTGAAGGTCTGCTGGCAAGGATTCTTTCACAGCTGAAAAACACATGTACAGACACACACTGCTTTAGTCAAGGGGCAAAACCGGGACGCTGTTTGTTACCCAGGCCTGGAAGCTGTGAGAAGGGCACACTGCTGCTGAAGGAAATAAGCTGCTCTAGAGTACTCCAACATAGCAGCTCACAGCACTGAGTGGCTTAGGCTGGAAGTGGCCTCAAGGATATCTACTCCAACCTCCTTGCCATTGGCAGGGACACTTCTCAACTAGACTCAGTTGCTCAAGACCTCATAGAGCCTGGCCTTGAACACCTTCAGGAAGGAGGCATCCACAATCTCCCTGGGCAGCCTACTCTAGAGTCTCACCACCGTTGTACTGAATAACTTTTTCCTAAGATCCAGTCTAACCCTGCTCTCCCTCAGCTTCAAACCATGCTCCATTATCTTACAGCCTTCCTGTAAGATCCCTTCAGGTACTGGAAGGCAACTCTAAGGTCCCCAGGGAATCTTCAGCAAGGAAATCTTGATGCTCAGCTGCTTTCACCAGCCTAAGGTAAACTCACCGCTTTTAAACACCAGATGCATCTCCAGTTTTGGAAAACTCTTCAGAGAACTTTAAACATTTTTCTTACTCCATTTAAGCAGAGAATTCTTTATGTTTAGCTAGAAGCAGGCGAAATAATGAAGCACCCCTGCTATCAGCTGGCTGCATTGCAAATGCATTGCTTAAATTCCGTGTCAGGAGTTGCCCAAGTCACACAACTGCAGCAGGCAGTGCAAGTGGCACACAAAAAATATGAAACTTTAACCCTGAATTCTGACCCCTCAAACACTTGCTTTTTTCTGTGTACTGACACTGCTCAGTGTCCTCTAAGCCTCTTCCACATTTTCATCTCATTAAGGCTGATTCCATGCAATCAGCAAGAAAGCTCAGAAATCTGAGGTTTATAAATATACTCAAGTAAAAACAAATAACAACTTGCTTCTGAATGGTAAAGAAGGCAAAGTAAGTCTCAGTTCTATTGACTTGTTTTATAGTATTTTGGAAAACAAAGATTATTTCACCCACTTTCTGTATGAAAAAGAGAGGAAGCCTGACCCTTCAGCCTGCACCACATCAGAGAAATTAGAATTCCATGGCTCAGTTACTTCGAGCACTTTGTGGTTACAGCAAAGCTTAGGCTGTCACATTTAGAAAGTCTTTGAAGTCTTTATTCTGCTGGTCTGCCTTGGGCAACGTGCCAAAGGAAAAGGACAACACCAATTTCGTACACCCTTGGGAAAGAGGCACTGGATCTTCTACTATTAGAACCTCTAACTGATAGAGGTTTCCTATTTTCACTCTCCTCCTTCCTTGTGTGCTGGTTTGAGGCTAATTGGAATATTTCAATAGACAAAATTACACTATAGGCTGTGAAAGGAAAACATCATGGTGTCTACTTCACTCATACGCTTGCTGCAGAATTGTTTGGGAATACTAACCAAAACAATAGATAAGTCAGTAGCTCTCTGTGGCTTGCTTGAGCAGGAGCTGCTGGTGGGATCTAGCAGCTTCTGGGCTCTGGCTCCTCTGCTGATTAATCCTCACTAACCACTTTTCTTCTAACCCCCCTGGCTGATTCTCCTAATTTACCTTGCACGTAAGGCAAACCTTGGGGTGAGGTACAGGGGTGGGGTGAAGGTGGAAGGGTGGTTGGGAGCCCCTCCTGGGGTCTCTGATTTCTGGGAGGGGAGTTGTGTTGTTGTATTACCTTTTACTTGTATATTTCTGTAAATATTGTGTATATAGTGTAAATATCTGCTGTACATTGTGCAAAGCTGTAAATAGAGCTTCATCATTTAACTTCCAGCCGACTGAGTGCTAGTCTGGGTCATTTTACAAAGTGTGGGGGGTGGGGGAACTCCCAAACCTTCACACTTGCTCAGAGAGCAAGGACAGCACAACCCTCACAATCAGCCCACGACACTGCGTGTTGCACTACAACTGCAGTGGTGCATCGGTGTCTGCTGCAGAGTTTTGCTCTTGCTGCCACTTTTGGAATACTTAATTAACTTCTCTGATGTAAGAAAACATGTTCCATCAGCACTGCAGCCTTGCCATGTCCTTGTTGTGCCTTTAGTAGAGAGTAAAGCAGCACACACCTTCTCCAGGCAGCCACCATACCACCATTTCTGCTGCAAGTCTGCCTAACAAATTACAGCTCTCCAACGAACTCAAAATGCACACACTTGGTATGAGAAAGTAAAGAGAAAGCAGAACAACTCTTGCAGCAGAAGTTCAATTACCTCCCTGCTTCTCCTGCCTGTCTTCTATTGGAAACAGGGACTGTTTGGAAGTGACCTGGGTGCCAGATGAGAATCTAGATGTGCTCAGAGGTGGGGAAACAACGGGAGCAGCCTGCTCTCTTCTGTACAGTCTAAGTTTCCAGCCGCCAGCTGGCCTTACCTGCCAACACAACACTGAGCCAAAGCAATAAATGACTGTGAGCAAGACAAAAGATAGCATCTGGGCCAGCCCCCACTGTGACTTCAGAATCAAAGAGAAGATTTGGGTTAATTATGACCCTGAGACAGGAAATTGCTATTAAAAGCCAAATAACTACAAGTAATTAAAAAACAAAAAAGACATAAATGTCACAGAATCCTAGAATGTTAGGAGCTGGACAGGACCTCAGAAAAACCATCCATGTTCAATCACACAAGAATGCATGCAGGTGAAGTCTGAATGTCTCCAGAGAAGGAGACTCCACAACCTCTCTGAGCAGCCTGTTCCAGGGCTCCAGCATCTTCAATATGAAAAAGTTTTTCCTATGTAGAACCTCCTCTGCTCCAGCTTGCACCCACTGCCCCTTGTCCTATCACTGGACATCACTGAGAAGAATCTGGCTCTGTCCTCCTGACACTGTCCTTCACACCTTTATAAACATGAATGAGTCCACCCCTCAGGCTCCTTCAAGCTAAACAGCCCTATCTCCCTCAGCAGAGATATGTTCTGCTCCCTTCATCAGATGCCTTTTCTGTCTAGTGTTAAGAAGTATTTTAGAAGCAGTTTTTTCTGAGCTAAGCTCTGGGACAGGAAGGCAAAAAATGTATTAACAAAACTGCAGTCAAGCAACTGATCACAAATTTGTATTTCAAAACGTAAAAGCTATATTAAGCTTGATTTTTTGGTGGTATTACAAGTTTGCTTACCTATAGTCTGAGTAGGTTTAACAGAATTGGATTTGTTTTCTTGAGGGAGGCTTTCAGAATTCCGTGTAGCAAGAGGCTTAGCTATAGGAGCTGTGGATTTATCGTTCGAGTCTCCTGTCCAACGAAGAGTAAACTGAAGTGTAGGTCCCTGAGAAAATGTTTCAAAAGGAGGCAATCTCTGAGGGGAGAAATAAAAAAATCCAAACCAGCAGAGTTAGTGTCTTCCTGTGTACAAAAACAAGCATGTAAAAACAGTCACAGAATGAGGATAGATGAAGTTGTTTAATCACCTTCAGTCCTTGTGTCTTCAACATAAGCTTACACATTTAGAGATGCTAAAAGAGAAAAGCTGACAAAGATGACTGTGCAGTTTCCTGCACATTACCAAGCAACCACTTCATGCACATAACTGTGGCACACACATTCATCTTTGTGAAGCACTGAACAGTGAGTACATGGGTCCTGGCTAGAAAGAAAAGAGCACTCACCCACCAGCCTGCTGCCAATGGCCTTCTATTCACACCTACTCCCTACAGCATTTACCCAGTGTTGATTCATCTCAACTCAACGACTCCTCTCTGCACCACACTGCCTACTCCACCAACACACCAACTTCCTTTCATCACTGAATTTCACCAGTGGTCTCTTAAGATACATGCAAGGTAAGATCACACCTGTGAAAGCTTTGGGGTACTCTTATTTCTCCAAAACATTCTGCTTCTGCAGGTTGTTCCTTTGCATTCATCCAACTCGAATTCATTGCAATACAAACATTTAATACGCCTGATTTCCTAAGACAGGAATCCTTAAGTCATTGAAAGCTGCCTAGCTGCAAGAGTTAACATCTGCTTGCACTAATGGTCTGCTGCAGTCAAAGCTTTCCTAAATTGAGTTAAATTAAAACTCCTATCCATACATCCTGCTAGAGAAGCACTACTTCCTGTTCATTTTAATTCATTTGCAGCGGAACAGCCACTGACTACACTTTGCAATTTTTTCCACCTTAATCAAAATCCTTTGAACTGAAAACAGGTCTTTCAGCCAGTAAAGCAATCCCTACCTTCCCATCAAGTATTGTTTCCCATGTTGCTCTCTTCTTGCTGATGGGACACTCTTCCATTTCCTGCATGGCCACTTCATATTCCCCATCCAGAAGCTGCAAGCGTCTGTCAGGACAAAGCATGTGTTGAGTAAAGCAGCCCAGTTTTATTCTTTGCTAGTAAAATGAATAATGTATTTTACAGTTAAAAAGCTTCCATGAAACTACAGGCAGGTAGTTATGCATATTTGTTTGGCAACCACCATCCATAACAAAAAAAGCTGCCTGGTGTCACAAAAGTCTCTGTCCAAGTGATCTGAAGTGATGTAAGAAAGCTGCTGTCAATACAGAGTTAATATTGTGATGGGAATCTTCCTGGAAAGATGCAAAACCTAAACCGACTCCAAATCATCTCTTATTTATTCCTGTTTTATTAACTGTTCTGTTCTAGCAAACCAACACAACCTACCTAATCAGGCCTCCAAAACTCAAGATTCCTACTTTCAGAACAGAGCCATGCCAGATGTCACCCTAAGAGGACTTCTATATCCATAAAAAAAAAATAAACAAACCAAAACCCACACAACCCAATGTTTGGTATAGACTAGAATGGGCAATTCCAACATGTTAAACAACATGCTACTTTTTCACCTTCCTCCCTATCTCAGTCTATCCAGTGGTCAGTTTAGGGAAGCTTGAGAAATTCTGATTTCCACTCAGTTTGATTTTGTTGCCTCTGGTTGAGCAGTACAGGAGAGGCAAAAGAAAAAGCTGTGAATCAAAGGGAAACACTTTATACACACTTGTGTATGAAAGGTTTCAACAGAGATCAGCAAGAGATAAAAATCTCATTTTGTAAATTGGTAAGACATTACTTTGAGGTAATGGCACTGAGCTCCTGACAACAGAGCACAAGGCAGAGAAGCATCAATGTAAACAAGTTGTTGCTAAGCAGGTAAATTCCACATGAATGTGTGCAAACTGTTACAAAGTTTGACCTCTGCAATGATGTCCTGCAAAAGGGATTTTTTTCTAGAGCCTTCAGCATTCTCTAGTGAAATACTAGAACAGGTAAAGTACAGCCTGGCTTTCCTTTTCTATGTAAACTCTATTCCAGCAGCACGAAGTCATAAACACACCAAGTGAGAAACCTTTCCATCAACATCTTGCAAACCATTAATTCCTTCACCATTCACTCTACTTAGACCAGTAAGAGTTTCAAGGTTAAGAAGGTGAGTGTGTAGATAAAGAGGATCATGGTCTTAAGACCATTAACAGAACCAGCACTGCTTTTGGATATTGTTACCTGTTTTTATCAAACACAGTCATTTGTGCTACAAAGGTCTTTTCCCCATCTTCACGGTTTGAAGAGTTTCTTTTTCTTCTAGCTGGAAGCTCCTCGTTGACATCTGGTCGTAAGAAAGATGGTATCCAGTTAGAGAAGCACAAATTCAGAAGGGCAAACAACTATGCAACTCTTAAATAAACTGGTTATTCATTATGTCAGCTGAGGTACAGAAGAGAACAGGACCCAGAATTTAATGAACAGCTCAATCAAAAGAGCACTTAGTTTAAGGCATTTTAGATATTCACTCATTTTATTAACCATATTTTGGATCTGTTCATGAATATTTACAGTTTAGCCATATTATTCTGTCAGCATAAAGAATCTGGGATTTGACTTTCCTCCTCTAAGAATCACAGAATGGCTTAGGTTGGAAGAGACATAAGATATCATCTACTCCAACATTCCCATCATGGAGAGAGATGCCTCTCAACTAGACTCAGCTGCTCATCCAGACTGGCTTTGAACACCTTGGAGGGGACATCCACAACCACTTTGAGTAACCTATTCCCTTGTATTTAAGAACTTCTTCCTAAGACCCAGTCTAGACATACTCCCTCCTCAGCCTCAAACCGCCTTGTCCTGTTCTGCAAAGTTCCTCTCCAGCCTTCCTCCAGGTATTCAAAGGCAGCTCTAAGGTTTCCCCTTAAGTTTACACTATAAAACAGTGAGAAGGGTTTTCATCCTACATTTGGGATGTAACATATCACATTTTGGTAAGATTAAGGAAAGATCTTTTAAAAATGTGGTATTTTCTGCTTTGCCTAGTCATTTAGTTTTGATGAGAGCTGATGACAGACCCACAGCAGAGTCAGCAGGGGCCAGTACTGCTGGGGAGACTGCAGGGTTCCCCTGCTCTCCACCCTCCAACACTGTTGCCTCACACCTTCACCATCACACCTTTGTAAAAATTGGTGTTAACGTTATGACTCAAAAATAGAAGTTTCTACCAACTGTATTTTAGCCTCATCTTGTAAAAGCCCAAGAAGAAAGGAAAACAATTCAGCCACTTATGCATCCCTGGCCTTTTGCAGAGAGCAGCCTGTGCATCCCTGCAGGATAAACCTTGTGCAGCAGATCAAGTGCCTGTATTTAGAGAAGGAAGTTACCAATGTTTTCATTAGTTTCCCCGTTGATCAGCCCATTAAACTCTCTCCTTCCTGGGCGAGTCACTCTGAACAGCAGTGAGTAAGACTTCACCATATGGCTGTTGCTCGGCTCAAACTCGTTGCTGGAAACTGCAAGCGATGGGAAGTTGCCTGGTTTGATTTGGCTGAGGTCTGGGTTTAAAGGCACCTGTTTTTTACCTGTAGGAACCTGTCTTATGGGACAACTGACATCCTGTAGGAAGACAAGAAAGCTAAGGTTTAGGTTTGTAGAACAGAAAGCAAAGACATTAAGTGCTCAAATGTATGTGGGTTTTAGGAATTGTGCTGGTCTTGGAGAACGAGCCTTGGGACAGATGTAATCACAAATCCCACAAACCTAGAGTAGAGTAACAGCCCCCAAGTTCTAAATGGAAAACCAGACACTTCCCAGTGTAAACAAAACTGGTGTTTTATAACCATTCCTGGCAGCAGCCATCTTTCTCTGAGAGGTTAAATTAACACTAGCATGAGGCACTCGGATTGTAGAGCAGTCATTAATACTAATTTAATTCTGTTTACCTAAAGAAATTACATGTTTTGGTTATATATATATTTCAAGGGCTTCCTATCTTCTCCTTCCAATATTACAAAGTGCACTTTGTGCTATCTGGGAGATAAAGAACCACTTACCTAGGATTTATTATATTCAGTGTCTCTCAAATAGATCACTGAGCACTGTGTAGTATTGGAAAAACAAGGTAAGATGGCCTAAGTATGAAACTTGCAGCAAAACATTTCAAATAATCATCAGCACCTCCTGCCTTTACCATATTTATCCATACTGTAACGAGTGACAAAATTGGCTAGAAACACTATTAACTCTTAAAAACATGTCAAAACAGTTTAACTTTCTTAAGGAAAATACACAAAGCTTTGACTGCAAATCTTTCACTTTTTGGTTAAAAATTACAGCATGCATTACTGAGCCTCCCATACTCCCATAGCTGTGAAGATAATTTGCCAACTGGTGTGAAGCAAACATGGCTCGAACAGCAAGCAAATTCCAAGATGCTTCAAGGGGAAAAAAACAACACAACAAAAAGGGAAAATTGTTTATGATTCATAGCAGCTAAAATCTGCAATAATTGAGATGATCAATGTAAAAAAACATGGGTACAGAACAGGCAAGAGGCAGGAACAGATACAAGACTTGGCAAATGACTGGGGAATTCAAAAATTCAAAACAACTACAGCTTGTTCCTTTTCTATTTCTACACTCTGAAAGGCACAGACTAAGATTTTGTGATTGCCTGGTTTACTTAAGCCTCTGGGCATCACAGACACATGAATAGTTTAATGATGTGATAGAAAAAAAACAAAATTTGAAGTGAAACTAGAGGTGGCTGAAATTCATGAGTGAATCTTAAAAGCAAGCTAAAACCCATGAGAAAAGCCAAATGGTTTTTTATAGCTTCCAATTGTTTCTCACAAAGCAGAAAAGAAATCCAGGTCTATATTTGCTGCTTAATCTCTCACCCAGTCAATAGAAACCAACTTCAATTAGTTCTTTAAATTAAAGACTGAACGAATCTCAACAGAAGATGATTCTTGTTAATGAATTAGATGTTCCAGGCTCAGTTAGAAACATTTTGCTTTAATATATATTAACAGTTTGTCAAATGGATTTTACCTTTCGTTTCTTGTGGCAAACTTTCACAAGCAGTACTTCCAGGGTTACAGAATTTTGTTCATTCTCTGAGTTTTGGGATGGCTTATCTAAACAGAAAAAAAACCATATTTGATAGTTCTGAAAACATGAAGAGAAATCCCATGGTGTAAATCCATCCCTAACTGATTTTTAGCCACAGCTACCTCCAGGTACAAAGACCTTTAGTCAAATTCTAAGTTTTGATTCTCCTCAAACTTACTGCAAATTCTCACTGGAGGACAAAAACAGATTAAAAAGCATAGCTGATCTCCAGAATTTAAAAAGGGGTAAGTTTGCCACCTTGGGCATGAGAAGGAAAAGGAGGATATGGGTAGATTTAGGGGCAGTCAGAATATATTCATCACAGATGAGGCAAATTTCCTACAGTTATTCTTCTTTACAATGTGTAAACTTACAATTTGGTTTGTACAAAAAACTTCAGATCCAGATGCTGCCAAATAGGAAAACGAAACATTACTAAACCAAACAAATTGTAAAGACTCTGCAAGGTTCAGTGAAGTGCAGAACAGCTGTTAAAGGCCTCCTTAATGAACCTGAGAAAGAGTCTTACAAAATAAGCCTTAGCTCCCAGTCTCTGCTTCCCAGAGCCCAGACTTTCCAGGACAGCTAGCACCAACACCATGGTCAGTGATGCTAATTAAGAACTGCCTCACAGCATAAATGTCTCTGTATAGTAAGAGGACCTTTAAGCACAACTTCAAAAGATTATTTGGAAACATGCCCTCATATCAAGACTCATAAGATAAATCTTGCTAGCCAGACAAGTAAGCATATCACCTGTGCCTGCTTCATCAAGTTAAATACTCTCTCTATTGACTGCAGCATACATTCCTTTTATTAGTCACAGCCTTCTCTATGGCACCAATGCCCATCAAGTTCTCACTACGTGCAATGCTCCCTTAGAGGCAAAGGATTTTACAGGTAACAGTAGGGTCACAAAATCTAAATATCAGCTAATTTATGAATACCTGTAAAATCTACTGCAGCCCATGTCTGTGCAAGGCCACACTGCAGAGGAGCAGCAGCTACACAAATTAAGTCTAACGACTGCATTAGCAAACCTACCGTTTTTATGGAAGAACCCAGTAAATGTAAGTTGCAAATGAGCAGACAAGCTAAACAGAAAAAGAAAGGAAACGTTAGAACAGAAGTGTTTGCTTCTCACAGCAGCCACAGCTTTACACCAGAGGCAAAAGTGGAACAAGCTGTCCATCCTTCCAGCTTGGAAACTGCAGCTGCACTTGATGCAAAGTTATAGAGTCCTGTTTTCTCTTTACAGATTGAGACTCTCCATGTGTTCTATGATTTGATACATTCAAAAGCAAAAAATAAGAACCCCAAGCCTCAAAATGTAGATATTCAAACCCTACAGTAGAAGGGTACTGCCTGAAGACATGACATGTTCCCTTCACGGGTGGGCAAACATATTTCTGAGACATTCATCAGCCACAGTGATGAGTTTTGGTGGAAATTTGTTTTAATAAGCATTCCATGTTTTGCAAGGAGAATCTTTACCATGGGGACACTACAGCCTTAGAAATAAAGATTATCAGTTGCATCAAGCCCTTATCACCCATAACAGATCCAGTCAAAAGAGTAATTGCCTGTTTTGTTTCACAGCTCACAGCCTGCTTTTCAGCTGACCACAGGCCCATTTTTTTTTCCAGTTGTTAAATCTGGAACACATTTCAGCTTAAACCAAGTATTGCTAAACCTAGATTAACACAGGGATCAAACCCAGCATTCCTGAAGTGAGGAGTACTGAACAAAATCGCATCTTTTACACTAGAACCCCAGGTACAATTCTAAGCACCTCCACTGACTTCTGAGGAAGATACAACCTGACACTCAACACCTTTTTTTAAACAAACATTCCCCAGAGCACTCAGATAATTACTCCCAAGTGCCCCAAGAGCCTCAGCATTCAAAACACTGCACCTGTACCAACTTGCATCACTCATCCATGTAATTTTTCCAGACCAATGGTACATTTCTTTTATAGTTTTGAAAGCACAAACCCCCCACAAACCAATACTGATTTTTACTTCAACTATATCTTTAAAAAGAGAGTATTTACCGAGCAAGTATTCACAATACAGAGAGCAAAATATAATTAAGAGAAATATTCAATAAATCTACAAAGCCTCTTAGAATACAAAATTTCTTAAGTGTGTTTCAGACTAAACTGCATCTGAATGGCTGCTCTGAAGCAACCTATTTGCAAGTACTATGGGAAAAGAATAGCTGGATAAAAGACAAGCAAACACCACAAAAATAACCCTCTCTCAACAGGTTTTTCACACATTCCAGCAACTTTGCTTAGTTCTTAAGATGTCTGGGTTTGGTTAAAGTTTTCCAGACTGTTTGCATTTCAGGATCTATTATCAGTACATTAAACAGAATTTGGGCAAATTACTTTATACCATAAAAAGACAGAGCCAACATGCAAGTACAGAATCATTTAAACCTCAAAGAGAGTAATTTCATTTCCCAAAATCTGCCTTTTTTTCATTCCAGTACACAAAGATTAGTTACTGACAAAACTAAGAACAAAAGTACCTTGCTTCTAAGAACTATTCTTTATCACTTTTGTTTTATCAACCAAAAAGACATTTGCTTTAGAGCACACCTGCTCACTTGTGTACACACACACAAATACATGCAGGACAGTACCTGTGAGACTCTTGTTCCCCCTTCATTTTCTCTACTTTTGATAACATGTCATCTACTTTGAATGTTTTCCTGTGAAGAAAAAGCAGAAGAAAAGAGTTTCACACAGCCACTTCTCCCAGAAAATCCAATCAAGTGTAAACTTTGGCTTGGTTTTCACTCCTGAAGTGCCCAGATGTGCAATTTCAGCCTTCTGTTCAGCAAGCACCTTTTTTTGCCCGTGTAGCAGAGTCATGTTGTAGGGAAACAGCTTCTCAAGCAATATCAAAGTAATAACAATAATTAAACCCAGACCTTTCGGAAGAAATCCTACTGCTCATGGGGTGTCATGTAACAGCACCATGGTGAAACTCTGCAGTGAACACATTAGCTTTGGGTAGAGAAAAATCTTACCCCTGTAGTGACACTTAACTAAGAACTCGGCATCAGCTCTTCTGTCAGTATATTGGAACCTTCATCATTATAATGAAAAACACTTCAAAGCTTATCTGACAAAACAGTTTCAAAACCAGCTATAAAAATCCCTCCCTTCTCCACTGAGTTCTACTACATACAATACTAAGAACAAATCTTCGAGGAACCAAGGGAGGGGATGATGACCACTGACAACGTCACAGGGAGCAGGCACTTCAAACCATTCCCCTCCAGAATTTTGACATCAGTCTGTTCATGCTCTTATGTCCAGCCTGTTCTACCACACATACAGCTTAATACCCATTCCTAAATTCAGTTCACTCGTGAACAGAAGTTATTCAGAGGTTAACTGAACAGCCTTTCCATTTTTCTTTAAAGGAAAATCAAATGCTTGGACCTAGATGCCAGTGAAATTGCACTGACCTGAGTGACAGCGCAAGAGCTGCCAGGCCACCTCTCTTCACATTTCCACCTTAGAAAAATGAAATAAGAACAACATATGCTGCTGCCAGTTACTGGATTTCTCAAGAGGGAACAACGAGATGCTCTGGGGAAGTGGGAAGCAGCATCTACAGAAATATCCTGACTGAAGAAACACTGATGTCACACACTGCCCACACGCCGCACCTCCTGCGTCTGGGTGACTTAGCTATGAACCACAAGCTGGCTGAAAAGCAACACTGGACTAGAAACCCTACACAAGTATGGGGCTGCTGTCAGGTAACAGAGAAAAAATTTGAATGATTAGTGTACTAAGTAATCACTGATTGAAAGCACTGCTCAGCCAAAGTTTTTACACAGACAAATTCAAGAAATGACTCACCTACACTAACATTTGGGGTTATTAAGATGAGCATTGCTACGCTCAGCTTTAAATCTGGAGATGTTACTAACAGAGAATCTCTTGAAAGGTTCAGATTCTAAGGTAAAAAAAGTCACTGCATGCACTTTGTCCAAGTTCATCAAAATCATCCACTGTCCTGCAGAACAGCAAGGAGTACACTTTAGAGGACTTCCTTCAGACTAAAGGATAGCTTAAAACAGCTCTAGAGTAAAGTTGTGACCCATGAAAGCAGCCAGAAACCAGCTTAGAGACAAACATGCTTGGGGAATGGGAGAAAGCTCCTTCTGGAAACACACCAATGTTTGCCATGGCTTGCTCAATATCTGTAAGCATTAGTGGTGCAGAAAGAACACCAACATGACCCTTCCTAATGTCAAACTCTCAGGTTAGTCCTGACATAGAAGAGTGCTCTTGAAAATATCTCAGAAAAACTAAAAATAGCAAACAAAACCCATCAAGACTGTTACCTTTCGACATCAACTTGTAAGAACACAACCAAAACACAACAACCCCTTTAAACAGAATTACTGTTCTTACATGGCCACGATCCCCCCACGGAACAGCCAACACGAAGGGTTTGTAACACCCATCCCTACACCAGCATTCACCTGGGCTACAGGTCTGCGCATCCTGCACATTCCTTTCTCCACCCACTCCTACTCCAGTCAAGCCCAGCAATAATTAACCAAGTATTAAAGTCAGATCAGAGCACACCATTAGCCTGCCAATAACTACTTCTAAAAAGGAGACATTTCTATTCCTTTATCCAAATACCGCATGGGAACCCACTTTTATTGAGAGTTAGCAACTTCTTTCCAGTACTATCATCTGGTCAACTAACATGTAGGCACCTGAAGACAGCTCCACAGGAGGAAATTCCACTTCACTCTCCATCAAATATCAATTCACCAAAGCCTAATTCACTTCTCCAATGACAAGCAGCAACTTCATTAACTTTCAGCCCAAGCTGATACGTTCCCATGAACTTATTCCCTATCAACATTCCTCTCTAAGTATTGGGTGAGGGCACAACCAGAGAGTTGTGTTCAGTTCTGGGTCCTCACTACAGGACTCCCAGGATGGTCTGGGTTGGAAGGGCCCTCTGAAGGTCATCTAGTCCAATCCCCCTGCAGCGAGCAGGGTCATCTTCAACTAGAGCAGGTTGCCTAGAGGAAGGACACAGAGGGGCAGGAGCGTGTTCAGAGGTCAATGAAGCTCATAAAGGGCCTGGAGCACCAGGCCTTTGAGATGCATCTGAGGGAGCTGGGGTTGTTCAGTCTAGAGAAGAGGAGGCTGAGGGAAGACCTCTACTTCCTACAGACACTTAAAGAGAGGGAGGAAGGGGCAGCCTCTTCTCCTTTGTGTCGAGCAACTGGACTAGAGGAAACAGTTACAGAAGGTTTAGGAAATATTTCTTCACTGAAAGGGTTCTGAAACATTGGAATGGTCTGTCCAGGGCAGTGGTGGAGTCACTATCCCTGAGGGTGTTCAAGCAGTGTGTGGACCTGGCACTTAGGGACGTGATTTAATGGTGACTCTCCAGCACTGGGTTGAGGTTGGACTGGATGATCTTGAAGGTCTCTTCCAACCAGATACATTTTGTGATTCATTCTGGTCCTTTATAAACTCTCAGTATTAAATATAGAGACCAAGAACAGTGGATAATTTTTTGGGACAGTTTCACTGCCTTATAAATTGTGATAAATTGTCTTTTTTCTCAGGCTACTGTACCACTAAAGACAAAAAAACATAGAACTGTTGCAGCAGGGGAGGTCTGTAACATTTAAAGATAACCTATTTATATTTCACATGGAATCACAGAAAGGTTTGGGTTGGAAGGGATCTTAAACTCATCTACTTCCAAATTCCTGCCATGGGCAGGGACACTTCTAGTAGACCAGGTTGCTCAGGATCCCATGTAATATGGCTTTAAACACTTCCAGCATTGAGCCTTCACAGCTTCAGTGTCACATGTTGTGGTGTTGTTTACTGAAATGGGTATCACAGGAATCATCTGCATTTTCTTAAATGGCAGAATTAAGAACTTCTAGAGGAACAAACAGACAAACAAGTATAGTCATGGGCCACATCAGCAGGCTAACAGAGAGGCTGTTCAAAAACACACTTTACAAAGAGAACTCCACTATTTTTACTATACTGAAGCTAGGTATATAATTTTTTTTCCATGTATGTAAAAGCTTTAAGATCATCTGCTCTATTTGGGGTATCTTTGCTCTCCTAAAAGCCCTTTTCCACCAGGGTCATCTCCCTCAATCATGTCTAGTGAATGGGATGGCAATTAATGATGGCCATAAAGGTCTGGCACATGTTTGAAAGTGTTTACCAGCACAGATTAGCGAACAGCTCTCCTGCTAACCTCCTCGGGAAGTTCACGAGATAGTTTTGCCACTGCAACTAAGTAGGCCAAACTGCCTTCAAACAACTTCTGTGGTTTTAACCAAGATGAAAGAGAAGGCCCTGAGAGAGGATGGAGAAACAGGAGCTAGAGTCCCAGTGAAGAACACCACACTTTATTTTCTGCTCTACCCCAGCTCTGCTGTGTTATTGTGCTTTTATGAAAAACACAGACAGGAATGTTTTACTTAATCATCCTAGACCTAATCAACTGAATGATTTCAACAAGACAGTATTGTCAGAAAAGCAGTGAGCTAAATGGCCATTAACCTGCTACTAGAGCACCAAACCAAAATCACAGTTCTAAACCAGCTGGTTAAGGGAACTAATAAAACCCACTGTGTTCCAAAGAGAAACTAATCATTGCTTGTGCAGATGAATTTGAAACATTTCTTTTTTCCCCCATTAACTACAGCCAATACCCAAAGAAGCAGACTCAGGTAAAAACATACACACTCAAATCACGTATCAGTTAACAGAAGGTAAAAGCAAGAACTTCCTGTTGCACCATTCTTGTTAAAGGAAAAATAAATCAAAATTCAAACCACTCTGAACGTGATTGCTTTATATTTGCCTCTACTCTAGTTTCAAATAAGCAAACAATTCACTTTAGGAAATTTGGTTAAGAAAAAGCAAACAGCAACTTCCAGTTCAGAACAAAATTAAGTGTGATCATTCTCTAAAGACCTGAAGTTGCATTTTATGGATTCAGTTTTAACAAAGTTATATTATAGCATGAAAGGCAAGAACATTAAACAATATCAAATAGACCCGAGAAGGCCAAATGTAGCTGCTTTAAATAAAAATGTGCAAATTCTACTGTTCAAATCATTTAAATATTACTTTCCTTAGACACGAGCACAGTTTAAATCAGAACTGTCTGCATCACCAGATTCTGTTGCTCTCCTTTAAGCAGTCAGGACTAAGTACTCCAGTTCCACAGCAACTGTTTCCAAGCACTAAGAACTTCAGTGTTAAATCATTTTAAAACCAGTGTCCAGGCTACAAAAAATCCCAAAGTGTAACAAGTTCTTTTCAGTGAGGGGAGAAGTTAACTGAGAGGACTTTGTGATTCTGCTAATAAATAATGTACAGTGCACGTTTCACTCTGCAGTATTTATATAAAGTCTATTGACACACAGCTGTAGCACCTCACATGATAGGAAGGGCTGTTTTGCAATGGTAAAACTGAAGCCCAGTTCTCAGCTGTCCGCAGTTCAAAGCCACCTTTATGAAGTGTTTGCTGGATTTTTTTGGTGAAATACTATAAACCTCCTTCAGCTTTCAGCTTGTAAAACAATTCCAGAAATAATTACTGAATCTTTCCAAGACTAATTAACAACCAAACATTTTTGTCTTTGGTTTCAGGTTTGTTCTTTCGTATTGGTTTTGGGTTTGTTTATTTTTCAGGTTACACTTTGAAAATTAAGTGTTTCACACAATTATGACCAAGCCACACTGATTACAAGAGCCTGGATGTTACACACTTTGGCTAGGTTTTTAAGTTATGCCTCAGAATGCCGACGGATGAACTAGCTGTGATTCTGCAGACAGTGAACCACTTTTAGTGCCCCCAGAACCAACAAAAGTCACACACATCCTTAACACTGCAGAAAAGCTCTTACATCTCAGAAATCAACTGTAAAGTGCATTAAGGTCTTCAACAAGAAAAGGTTCTCTTGACACCTCATGAGAAAAGGAGCTTCACCCTTCACTATTTTTCAGAGTCCTGCTACTTGGTTAACATTTTAGTATTGCTTTTCAAGAAACAATTTTACCTTTTGATATTTGTTCGGGAGTTTCTGTGGGACATGTAAGTGAGAGTTCTGTGCAAAAATATTGGCTGTAGAAAAAAAAAAGGAAGATAAATGTTATGCTTTAATTAAAATTTCCTACAAGTCCAAAGTAAAGGAGCAATAAAGAGCAAATTACTCACTGCTATTAAGTTTCGTGTACGTAGAAATCTGTAGATCTGTGTTGGTTCTAAGGAAAAGACAGAGATGTTATCCAACAGATCTCATACTTCCAGAAAGGTTGCCTTAGAATGACACAAAAATAGCTAAATCTGGCACGTGGTTTGTTTTTTTTTTAAAACAACTACCACAAAAGTCATCATTTAAGCGAAGCATCACAACGTCCAAACAGCTCCAAGTCAAAGGTTTCCCCATCTACAACAAAAAGTAACTTCTTGTTTAAGCTACATGAATCAGTAGTCACGACTCAACTATGACTGTTCTTGCTTCCCACAAAATCTGTTTCTCACAGGTTTTAGATCATAAAAGCAGAGGAGAAAACATTTCAACATACACCAACCTATTGTCAAATAGGAAAGTTTTCTTCACAAAGTCAACGACAGGACACCAAAGCAGCACAATGAATTTTCAGAGTCAGACTACTTGGTATCAGATTGTATTATCCTTCTGGAAAGTACCAAGGTCACTTGCACAAGGTACCAAAACAAGAATAGAGACTGTCAGTTGACAATGACACATCAGTGATCGTTACAAGCAAGGAAATTGTATTCCAAAACATTTTACACGTATAGGATCACAATAAGAATTGATTCTGGGAATGCAACTCTGTCTGAAAGCACAAAGGGAGGGAGGATAACCCAGTCATACACACCACTGACAGGAATGGGTAGTATCACATCAAAGAGGTGTAATAACCACAGTTCAGAAGATCAAGACTTGCCTATGGAAAAAGAAGACCTTCAGTTTGGTCTTAACCAATTCAGTTAAACCAGGACAAAAAGCCTTTTTGTCTGGATCAGGTTGTATCTAACAAGGATTCCAATCTCAGCTGAAATCCTCCCTTTCTAACTGAAACACAAGCCAGCTTCACTAGGTAACGTCAGCAAGAGACTTGGAAATGACTTGGTAAAACAAAATTGAGCAGAGAGAAAATGACAGAGAACGGAGAACGCATTGATGGCCATGCTAAGGCTGCTACCCCTGTCTCCATTTCCCACAGAAAGAGAACAAACAAGTCTTTATTTTTTAAGAAATATTGAGCTTTTCTTTTCACATGTCTGCAAAACATGCATTTCACATAGCTGGAAACCTTGCTGTAATTTATGGAAGTCTGCAATTAGAAGGGGAAAAGGACAATATTTTATAGCCTTTATCTCTTTAAAAAGATACTCGCTTTTACACTTATGAATCTAACACCCCAAAGAATAAATTCTTACAAAGATGTGGTGTTATTATTACAGATAGAAATCCTAAAACGAGTCAAATATTTCCTTTCAGAAGCCCGAAAAAAAAAATATCACTAAAATGTTGCTTATTATCATATAAATCTATATTCTCAATTTGAGATAAAAGACAGAAAAAGAAATTAAGAAATGTGCATTTTGCTGGGAAGTGAAGATGGAGCAGTCACAACTCCTGAAGCAACATCCCAGGCTTTTCAGTCTCTAAATCCCATGACATAATCACAATTTAGACACGTGTGAAAACGTTAAATCACATTCACGAGGATGCAATTTAAAAACAGCAGCCCTGCTGCTTCAGCTGCAGCTTTCCCAAGCAGAAAACTCCTGAAGCACACCTTTCAACCTACAGACAGACAGACCTTTCACAAGTCCATGTTACTCAGCAAAAATAAATCTTTATCTTTTTCTAGCACATGACCTTGAAAAGGGACAAAAACATTCACGAAGAGTGAGATTCAATGTTACGTGCACTGGAAAAATTTTTTTTTCAATCCAATGTTTACTCATTGCAGTTTTCCCTTGAATTCACAGAGTGAAGTTAACAAGCTGTGACACATTTAGGCTCATCACTACCTGCACAGCTCTGTGCCTCCCTGGTCTGACAGTGAGGCACGAGTAAGATAATTTTCTTCTCCTCATACTGGACACTGCACAAATCTCTTAAAATTCCTTTGCCACTTGACCTATTTGCAGTACAGCATTTGCTGAACGTAAAGTTTGCTACCAAGGCTAAGGTTCGAAGAACTCCGAGTTAATAAGGATTTAAGATCCGCACCAAGAACTCTCTCCAAGACTGTCACCACATCCAGCAAGTGTGAGCAATGACAGCACCAACCCCGGGAGGGGATCACGCATTTAGTGGGGCATTAAAAATCTCCTTCAAATCCTAGCGATTGCGCAGAAATCTTTTAGTGCACTAAGTTTATTACTACACTCTGCCTTTGAATCGGACTGCCATAAACAACTTTATCTTTCTGGTGTATCCAAGGGTGTTCTCTTCCAATCTGGAACTGACACAGGGTGAACATGAGGGTCGCAAAGGTCATTTTCCAACATGAAATCTCAACTAAGTGACAATTATTGCCAGACAAAGAAAAACCAAGTACAGGGGAGCCTTTATCGCACCCTGCCCCTGAAAGGGGCTCGAAAAGCAGTTGCCAAAGAGGGAACAGGCTCCTGGTTCCCAACTCCCAGTGCCTCCCGAGGCTGTCGGAGCAGTGAAGGGAACCAGCCGCCCCGAAAGCCTGATGGGAACTGTGAGTGAGAAACCCAAGTTCAGTTCATCGGCTGGGCGCAGACACACACCCCCGCCCTCCGGGCCCCGGGAGCCTCTCGACACCCTGCCCGCACACCGGCTCCGAACCTCGCGCT